>JACTOM010000028.1:4593470-4787604 GCA_015832385.1 Elymnias hypermnestra
ACGCCACTATGTCAGTCCGTATACAGGACCAAAGCACAGAGTCTATCCAACTGCAGCGTGGAGTGCGACAGGGAGATGTTATCTCCCCGAAGCTCTTTACTGCGGCGTTGGAGGACCTGTTTAAGCTTATGGAGTGGAACGGACTGGGCATCAACATCAACGGCGAGTACATCACTCATCTACGGTTTGCCGACGACGTGGTCATTATGGCAGAGACTCTGGAAGATCTCAATGCAATGCTCGATGACCTCAGCAGAGCTTCTCGACAGGTGGGCCTAAAAATGAACATGGATAAGACGAAAGTTATGTCCAATATCCATGTTCCGCTCCACCCAGTCATCGTTGAGAACTCTACACTCGAAATTGTTGACGAGTATACATACCTGGGACACATAGTCCAGCTAGGTAGGTCCAATTTCGAGAAAGAGGTCAACCGCCGAATCCAACTCGGTTGGGCAGCGTTCGGGAAGTTCCGGAAGACTTTTTCGTCCAATATCCCTCAGTGCCTGAAGACCAAAGTCTTCGAACAGTGCGTGTTGCCAGTGATGACCTACGGTTCTGAGACGTGGTCGCTGACTATGGGCCTCATGCGGAAGCTCAGAGTCACTCAGCGTGCGATGGAGAGGGCTATGCTCGGAGTTTCTCTACGCGATCAAATCAGAAATGAGGAGATCCGTAGCAGAACCAAAGTCACCGACATAGCTCTACGAATCGCGAACCTGAAGTGGCAATGGGCGGGGCACATAGTCCGACGAACCGATGGACGTTGGGGTCGGAAAGTGCTGGAATGGCGACCCCGCACTGGACGACGCAGTGTAGGAAGACCCCCCACAAGGTGGACCGACGATATAAGGAGGATCGCCGGTAGCCGCTGGAGCCAGGCGGCACAAGATCGGGTCTTGTGGGCATCATTTCGTGAGACCTATGTCCAGCAGTGGACGTCCATCGGTTGAAGCGACGACGACGACGATATTTGTATATCTCAGCTTTAGTCAGTCACGTGAGTGTAGCTCGTATTTGGGTTGTATCCACCAAGTATAGACATTGAGCATTACATTGATACATTTTGTCGTGTGAGTGTCGAATCTAAAAGTTAGAAAGTTAGAGTAGGATAGGTTTGGAAAAAATACAGGTTTATTTCTCTTAAAAATGTAGTAATTCTGGTCATACGTCGCTTTCGCTCGAGAGAATGTTACATGTATGCATGAGGTTTCAGTTTTCATGGGCATTTCGTTACAAAAGTTGTCAAAGTTATTAATTATTTATACATGACACAATAACGCATTGCCAACCATTCATCGATGTGTGTAACAAATCGTCATTGACAATATGTCACCTGTTATGATGAATCTATAAACTTTATAATATTTTATAAAAATATAATGGTTTATTTGCGAACATGACACAACTGTCTACTTATTCCCCTGCGAATATCAGGGAAATTCTTTAGGACATGAGCTGTTGTATATAATCATCGTATTAACATTCATTTGCATTTGGAAAACAGCTGTTCTTGCCACGATAAAAACATCTTCATTATTATTTATCTCGCAATGATTGAATCTATAAATAGATCATGAGTCTCCAAAAGTCACGGTTAGTGATAAAACATTGTGGGTATTGTTCTGACGTAGACATGTGACATCATTACTACGATGATTCGGAAAACCTCTTCTCAATTCTCGCACATGCGTATATTAGTTGTCGATGTTTTACTCTTGCCATGTGCGACGCGTTTTGCGAAGCTCAGACGTCGCGCGTCGGGCGCACCGGGCGGACTTTGGAAAGTGTTTGCTACGTTCTATAATTTGTCATAAAAATATTCGTATGTGATAGCGTGCGGTTCAAGAGTATGAACATTTGTAACCCAGGAATGTCATTTTATTATATATCAAAACATAAGTGCAGTGTAGTTATATAGTTATCGGTTATAGTACATTCTCATGTTTAGTGTTTTACGTGAAGTGCCGGTTTTGTGTAATTTGTACGGTAATTTTTAAGTGTATTTCTAAATTATCGCAGGATGTACTCAATGCCAAGTACAAAAGATGTGTCGAATACGTTTATTAGTTCACACCTGAATGATAACAAATATATTCTATAAGCTATTTAGTTTTTGCTATAAAAAACTATATTTGTGTACTCTTTATAGCATTTCCTCTTATTTCTATAAAGTATTTAGAAACCGGGGTGATTTACTCTTATATCGCAATTAGATTATGTACCTTTTATAATTGAATTGATTTACGTTTTGAGTTTTAGCTACATATTGGTTTTAGCTCAAAAATTTCGTGCACGATCCTAAGGTTTGTATGGTATCCTATTCCATTACGGCTTATGTTCAAATGCACTCCTATGAGTACCTAAATAAGCCCTGTTCCTATCCGTATAAGGTCGTTACTGCCCTACTTTTTAACATTCTTGATATTTTGGATAGTGTATATATTTTAATTACAAATATATACAAACATTTCTGCTTTTCGAAGTAATTCATAATACCTATACATATATTATTACAATTAAGGAATATTTAATTGCGAGAATCATTGCCATTGTATTCATTTGACACGTATAATAAGGTCAATGACCATTTCGTTAAAGTAAATAAAATATACCATACTGAAGTTAAGATAGTTTACCACAATTTAATACATCTTTACTATGTAAATTGCAAGAATGTGTAATAAAGGCAAATAAGTATTGACAATCGATATATATATATTAAAAATAAGCCTTATAAGTAAGTACATACATACATATCATCACGCCTCATTCCCAGAGGGGTAGGCAGAGACAACTTACTTCCACTTGCCACGATCCTTGCATATCTCTTTCGCTTCTTTCATTCTCATTAAACTTTTCATTTATAAGTAAGTGAATAATCGAAAACAAAGACTTTTAAATTCCCTATTCATGCCCTCCGTATGTATATAAATATATGAAAATGGGATGCTTACTTTGGACGTATACCTAGTTAATTATTATTGAAAGGGTATTTTGGTATTTTCGTGTGGTTAGATCACGAATTGCATTTGATAATATATTTTTACTTATTATAAGTTGTTCCCCAATTATAGGCAAGTTTAAGGAATCTTCGAAAACCATTAACTTTGTCACATCACTCATAATGTTGTCATTTTAAAGTATACACAGGAACTTTTTAATAATATTTACGAATCAAAGTGAGTTAAAGTTATAATGAAAGGGGTAATAACAGTAAGTTATCGACGTAAAAATAAACTGTTAACTACTAATAGTTAAATATTCCGGGATGATTGCATTAACACATTCTGGTAGGCCAGGTAAAACATATTTCACCTGACAAAGTTTTGTATCACCTGCCACATGAAATTGTAGATACAAAAAACCTTAACTTTACAAAATATGGGTCATTTTTGTGTAGCAACTGTATCCAACTGCCGCGCCAGGTGCGTTGCATGTCTGATTAAAAATGTATAATTTGAATGTCGGTTGTTAGCATTGTCGGTTTATGTATTGAAAAAAAAAGAGTGTTTTAAACATTTCTTTCTCGTCTTATCAATATATTTAGAACCTTTTTGATATGTCTAGTATATATTAGTTTGTTAAGAAACGTTCAACGATTATATTCTGAAGCCCTTTTAAGACATAGGTATATTTTAAATTAAAACTCCAAATTTGAAAGCTTATGGTTATATAAACTTAAGTTTATATAATTCTTTTTTCCTGTGTCTATTGACAGAAGAAATCTTTTTTACCTAAGAGGTTTTTTGAAGTTATACTTCTTTTGGCGCGTTAGGGAAAAATAATGAGCGTAAATTTTACCGCCATAAAATACAGACACCCTGAAGTGAGCTACGAGGTGTGTTCAAAAAGTATCGCGAGTTTTGAATTTTCGCGGGTTACGTATATTCGAATTTCGAATTTTTTGTGGCGTTATGTTGGTACTCATGTCTCTCACTTATGCCGACAAGCTCGGCCATTTTGAATGTTCATTTAATTGTTGACAGCTGCTTTGCTTGCACGTGTTTTGGATCGTCTTCGATTTTTACCTATTCAAAAAAATGGATCAAAGAACCTGTATCAAATTTTGTGTGAAAAACGAAATTAAGTGCGCGGATGCATTCCGAATGTTGACTGTGGCATACGGAGAAGCTACCTTGGACCGAAGCAACGTTTATCGGTGGTACAAAATGTTCTCAGAAGGCCGAGAAGATGTGAACGACGAAGAGCGTGCCGGACGCCCGAGCACTTCAACAACAGACGAAAAAATTAATGAAGTGGAGAAAATGGTATTGGCCAATCGTCGAATCACCGTTAGAGAAGTTGCTGAGGACCTAAACATATCGATTGGCTCGTGCCATTCGATTTTTATCAATGATTTGGGCATGAGACGGGTCGCCGCGAAATTCGTACCAAAATTGCTCAATTGTGACCAAAAACAGCATCGCATGAACATTGCTAATGAGATGTTAAACTCTGTCCGCGACGACCCAAATTTGCTCCAGAGGGTCATAACTGGTGACGAATCGTGGGTTTATGGTTATGACGTGGAAACCAAAGCTCAATCATCTCAATGGAAGCTGCCGCACGAACCAAGACCGAAAAAAGCGCGCCAAGTTCGATCGAATGTGAAAGTTTTGCTGACAGTTTTCTTTGATTGCAGGGGCGTGGTGCATCATGAGTTCTTGCCACAGGGAAGAACGGTCAATAAGGAATATTACCTGCAAGTTATGCGCAATTTGCGCGAAGCAATCCGCCAGAAACGCCCGGATTTGTGAAAGAACAAAAATTGGCTTTTGCACCACGATAACGCCCCTGCTCACACATCGTTGCTTGTGCGCGACTTTTTGGCCAAAAACAACACACTAATGATGCCGCAGCCACCGTATTCCCCAGATCTGG
Source organism: Elymnias hypermnestra (assembly GCA_015832385.1). Lineage (NCBI taxonomy): Eukaryota > Metazoa > Arthropoda > Insecta > Lepidoptera > Nymphalidae > Elymnias > Elymnias hypermnestra. The sequence goes on from JACTOM010000028.1 coordinate 4,598,355, forward strand.
CCCCCTGTGACTTTTTCTTGTTCCCTAAACTGAAGAGGCCCATGAAAGGACGACGTTACTCTTCTCTTGACGAGATAAAGACGGCATCGAAGGAGGAGCTGAACAAGATAAAAAAAAAAATGATTTTTTGAAGTGCTTCGAAGATTGGAAAAACCGTTGGCACAAGTGTATAATATCTCATGGGGATTACTTTGAAGGGGACAAAATAGATATTCATGAATAAATAAATAATTTTTGAAAAAACACAAAATTCGCGATACTTTTTGAACACACCTCGTATATCGTCAACATTTTAGAAATTTATTTTTAAAACTAGCATTATTTTCATACACAACGGTCGGAGGGACATTCATGGGTAAAGGAGAGGATAAGTTACCACTGATTTTAAGTGGAGATTTTAATGTTACTTTTAACACAGAAAATGCTGGGAAACCTATCAATTTCTTACGTGAAGATTTAACTCTGTCAATCAATAATGACCCTGTACTTTCTATGACACAACTTAGTATAACTATTGATGCTGTTTTTGTACGACATTTAGACAATGTTTTTTACAAGAATATTTGTATCATACTTTCTCTATCATAAGCCTTTTGTAACTCGCATGTCTACTGAACTATAACCAACGGATTTACTGTTTAAGTTACATGCAAAAAAAAACGTTCATTTCTTTATTTGTGTAGTCATATTTTTTGAGATATTCAAATAAACTTTATATAACAGGTTATAATAAAACTTTCGATGTATTAAGTACCTTTTTTCTATTATTAGTGTCGTTTTTTTCTACAAACGTAGAAAAAGCCGAAGGATAATTTTTTTAAAAAGATTTGCTGTTACGCCAAAGAAGTATAACTCTAACACGTGTATATAGTTACACACACACTTTTTTAATGTAACACACATTAGGCGTCTAATAGGCTTATGATTACACACGCAAGCGCACGTTTCTGGAAAAGTGAGAGATAAAAGCGAGCGATACCAAATAACCTACTAAAACAGGTCGTCGAACACTAGGCATATATATGCATTAGGGCTCGTTACCATTGAAGCGTAAAAGATATTCTAAAAATTTTTAATACTACATATTCGTTTATATTTTGTGCTAAGGATTGAAATACAGAGAAGATATGTCTATGAATCTTTTTATAGAGAATTATACGGCGATATGGGCTGTGAACAAACAGGGAATATTATGATAAGAAATATGTGCGTTGTATCCCGCTTTTTCGCTAAAATGTTGTTGACGCTGATATTGGCATTGCCTCTCCTCTAGTGTGTTAATTAATATCTTTGAGTTTATAATAAACTGTTAGATTACTTGCCTGTAGGTATGTCCTTTCCCAGCTTTGGTGGACACCAAGGTTAGTTATCCATCTAATATTGTGCGATTATACCTAACAATTAGTATATATCATCTCTAAATCCAATTGTCATGTCAGACCTATTTTATTTCTGTATTAAAATACATACAAAACCCTAATAATCATAGCAGAATAAAAGTTCTTTTTTAAAATCTGGTTTAACTGTACAATTTTAAAAATTTCAAATATTAAAGTTTTCCATTCGAAAAGTGATACAATGTTACAACATACAGTGTATTTGCCAATTCCGAATCACATGTAAGATACAAGGTAACTTCTATGCCGCTCCTTTCCTCAATTACCCAATATCCTCATCAGACGTCGACCTACTTGTTACCATTTATAATTTTTTTGCCTTTCCTGTAATGGTGACATAAAAGTTTAAAAATTGTAATTAATATTAGAAATATAATGCAATGTGAGTCACTTTGAGCACTTTAGTTGTAGTTTACTTAGTTGTAGTAATTATTAATGTTTGGGAGCCATATTGTGAACAAGCTACACTAAACTTAGAAATATTGCTCCAGACGCAGAAGTATAAGACGTCGATTAACGTGCGTTTCGCTTATAATAACTATTCTTGTATCATAACTTCATATAATTTTTTTAAAGTTCAATGTCAAGATTACGAAGATTTGACTGATTTATGATAATATCTGAAATATGATGATAAAACATATGTCAGACGTTGACGTCGGGCTGTGCTCTTAAATATGTATTCATATTTTTATTCGCTTAGTGTAAAATATACGAGTTAAAAAAAAGTAAATTTACATCCTATTAATATTGCAATGTTGACCCGCTTTTTTAAATTTAAGGTTATACGCAAAATTTGGGCTTGCAGTATAGTATTAATGAAATTACAATAATGAACGAAGTCTTATAATATTTATTTACAAATTTATTAAAATATATTAGCTTTGTGTTATTCATTTTTTTATTTATACATACATACATACATAGCATCACGCCTTATTCCCATAGGGGTAGGCAGAGACAACATCCTTCCACTTGCCACGATCCTTGCATATCTCCTTCGCTTCATTCAATCTCATTAAATCTTTCATACAAGTTCGTCGGTTTAGAGTACTCTTGACCTGGCCGTTATTTAAAATGTCCTGGATTTGGTCCAGGAACGTTCGCCTCGGTCTTCCCCTTCCAACTTTCGCATTCACTCTTGACTCATAAATCCTTTTTGTCAGTCTCCTTTCATTCATTCTCTCTACATGCCCAAACCATCTAAGCATACCTTTCTCAATTTTAGTCACTACGTCTTCTTTTATACCACAACGTTCTCTTATCACACTATTTCTTACTCTGTCACTCAGTTTTAATCCACTCATGCTTCTCAACGCTCTCATCTCTACCGCATTTATTTTACTTTTGTGATTCTTCTGCCATACCCAACTTTCACTACCATACATAAGTGTTGGCACCAACACTCCAGCATGCACTGCCAGTCTAGCCCTTTGAGACACCATCTGGCTATTCATAAAAGCATGCAGAGCACCATTTACCATATTCCCTGCATTCACTCTCCTTTCGATATCACTTTCACATGTTCCATCTTTTGTAAATTTAGATCCCAAGTATACAAATTCTTTCACCTCTTCCACTTGTTCCCCATCTATCAAAATATTGCCATTCATCATAGATTCATCTCGTTCAAAAAGCATAACTTTCGTTTTGTTTACATTCACTTTCATTCCTTTCCCTTTCAAAGCTTCATTCATAATATTTAGCATCTCCTGAAGCTCGTTAGCGGATGACGCAAGTATTACTTGATCATCAGCGTAGAGTAAACATTTGATGAGTAATTCATTCATTCTTAACCCATACATACTTTCTTTTAAATCTGTCAAACATTTATCCATGAAAAGGTTGAACAGCCATGGTGACGCAACACATCCCTGTCGAACACCTCTTTCGACAGGAAACCACTCCGTGTACGCTCCGTTTATTCTGACACAGGCACTAGAACCCTCATAGAGAGACTTCAATGCTTGGATCAGACAACCGCTCACCCCATACGTAGATAACGTTGACCACAGCTCATTCCTCACCACTCGATCATAGGCCTTTTCTAAATCTACGAACGCGCAATAAACTTTTTGGTGTTTAGCCAAACATTTTTCAGTTATGCACCGTAAAGAAAAGACCTGATCCGTACATCCCATTCCTCTTCTAAATCCCGCTTGCACGTCCCATATTTTCTCATCAGTTTCATTAATCACCCTTTCAATTAATATCTTTGCATACAATTTGCCGACGACACTAAGAAGGCTGATACCGCGGTAATTTTTGCACTCCTGCTGTGACCCTTTTCCTTTATATAGAGGGACAATTACGGCCTTGCTCCAATCTCTTGGGACTTGACCTTTCTCCCAGCATATATTGAAAAGGCAGTACAGCTGAGCTACCACAATCCCGCGGCCAGCCTTCAGCATCTCGACTGACACTCTGTCATACCCAGCAGCCTTACCTGATTTCATACCTTTTATCGCTTTCATGATGTCATCCATACTAATCTCGCTATCACTTGTCTTACATTCATTGCTATCCGCAGAGGCCATATTTACCTCTGCTTCATTTCTTTCAAACAAACTTTCAAAATGATCCTTCCATCTCTTCAATATCCATTCTTCTCCTTTTATTAAACTTCCATCTAAACTTCTGATTTTACAAAGCTCCGAGGAAGTAGATCTCCCTCGGGCAAATTGTATTGATTTCCAGAAAAACTTTTTGTTTGACTGAAAATCATCAGAAAGTCTCCTATCATACATATCACTGTATTCTTCTTTTTTCTTTCTTACAGCTTCTTTCACGATTACTTTCACCCTTTTGTATTCCATTCTTGCCTTTTTTACGTCATCATTCGTTGCCTTTTGCATTCGTTGGTTCGCTTTTGTAGCCAACCAATCGGACCAAGCTTTCTTCTTTTCACACACAGCTGCTTGAACATTTTTGTCCATCCACAAATTCTTCTCTTTCTTACCTTTCCTCCTTTTAGACACGCCACATACATCAATAGCAGCACCAACCACTCCATCTTTAAATTTATTCCATAAACTTTCAATCTCATTTCCTTCGTCTTCACTCTTGAATCGCCCACTCAAATTTTTCAGATATTCTTCTCTAACATCCTCTTCTTGCAATCTCTCCACTTTTATTCGTTCAAGAATGCTCGAGGTTTCCTTCTTTCTATGGCGCCACCGATTAAAAAGACCACCGATTCGGGCAACGACCAGGTAGTGGTCAGTGTCGATGTCGACCCCGCGGTATACTCGAGCATCTAGAACTTTCTTCTTCAGTTTTTCGTCCACAATTACAAAATCAATCATACTTCTAGCATTCCCTTCTTCCCATTTCTTATTTATCCCACCAACAAATTAAATTCTGTGTGTTATCGAATCACTAAGAACCTAGTTATTTTAATTTGAAGTCTATTATCTCTACAGTATCAGCGAATGATGTACTTGGCATTGGTTTACTACATAAATTATTGTACGGATTAATAATTAATGTCATGAGTGATATTGGGACGTATAAAGGGGGGTTGAACGATGTTAGTGAGGAGTTGTGCGGGAGCTGGAGGGGAACTGCGGCACTCTTTGGCGGAGCGCACTAAGGCGTTGGCAGCAAAATGCCACGCTTTGCGTTCGCCAGCAACCAACCGGGAGTCAAGAAGTGCAGACCGTCGGCGCACTAAAGATCGCAAATCACAAACCCGGTGGTATGTGAAGGTTAGTTAAAATAAGTAATATAACGTACAAAGTCTAATACGCCATGAAACAGGAGCTTCTTAAACTTAAAACAAAGCAAAAAAAAATTTTTAGACAAAACCTTTACACCTTTGTTAGTTTGTAAAATATTTCGCAAAATAAAATCGCATTGTGACTTGGTTTATTATTGTGGCTCTTTGAACTCACATATAAAAAATAAATTTGTACTTAAGTGGATGAATAAAAGTATTTTATTAACGAGTGAAAATTTGAACAAAATAATGTATAGGGAGACAGGGTCGTCGTGGACCGGAAGGGCACGGGTGGCTGACAGACGGGGGCCCGAGACTAGATGATGGTAGACGGGATACCACCGGAAAATAGTGAGATAAACAAAAAATAAAATTTAATTATCAACCAGTTAATAAAGCAACCATTGAGTGCTTGGTTACTTTGGCAATGGTGTCCTATTTTTGGGTTTACTACAAGGTGGGACAAAAGTCCCGCTACCTTTTTGACTGTCTATAACTTTCAAAGGAAAGCTAAGTAGGTTTGGGCTTCATAAGAAGATTATTTCTTTCTGTACATTTGTTTTCATTATTGATGGAAAATTATATCCGCTAAATGGTGACCGATTCGCTATGCAACTTTTAACTCTTTTAAGAAGTTGAATCGTTTGGGGCTTATTCACATAAAGGCTTGATTTTCAAAAACCCCATTAAATGAAATAACTATCTGATCTAGTTTTACATTTAGGTCGGAAGATCTAAGTCCTAAATGTACCGCCTGCGCGTGTCTCCTCTCCTACGGTTACCGCTGCATGCCAGGTCCGTCGGGGGCCCGTGCAGGCTGGGGCCCGGCTGGCGAATGCCACCCCGACTTGATGGCCAGTCCGATACTGTAGGGAGATTGGGATCTATTAAATAGTATAAATGGAGAAAAGTTTGAAGGTGTTTCTTCCATATTTGCAGGAAGGGCTTGGTTGTTGTCTGTAAGCCATCAATCTAATAGAGTACCCCTAGTAACCAGCCCGGCTGATGGGAGATAAAAGTATATAAGAAAGTCATATTATTTGCATTGTAGTTTAACGGAAGTTAATATTTCATTCGATTAGTGAGTCAATACTCGCATAGCAGTATGGTATGACGAATTTGGTAGCGATGAGTTATTATTTATTGGAATAAATGTGTGGCGTTAAAGAAAATGAGCAATTGTTTCTATTGATGTTTTTGTATATAATTATCATAACCAATGAGTGTAATAAAATACTATTTCAAGTTTTAAAAAAATTACGTTCAAAGTTAACAAACTCATAATGTATTCTGGAACAAACTATGTACATTATTGTACTTAGTATCATATTAATGTATAATTCAAGTGGAACGTATAGAAAAAGGGGATATAACACTTCATATTAGTTTATGTATTTCATATTTAGTCATGCTTATAGACTCCTCAGGAATGGGGGGGGGGGGGGGGTTTGCACTCAAACCCTTACGAGTTATATAAGTATGTAGAACGACTTATTAACGGTATCTCCTTTATTTCTTATCATTACTGTGAAGTTTAGCATATGAGGGTTGTTTTTTTTAACATTATTTGTCTACATTTTCATTTCTACAAAGCGAATTTATATGGATTTTTATCTTCTATATTTATTTATGTGTGAAACTTCGTCTTGTTATAATATTTTTTCAATCCGTTCGAATTTCATTTTTCAAAGTTAAATGATTTGTAAGTAAGGTTGACTGTTAAATGTAGTTTCGTTTAACGCTCATAAAATTGATAACTTTGCTACGAATCTTGCGTCGTCTACCATTTTACGTAAATCGTTGATTTCTTTATCCTTGTGGCTGTGAAGTTGTGTTGTACGAAGACTATGTTTAAATATTAATATTATGATACAATTTTAATGATATATTTAATGCCTAGAAGGGAAAAATGACTAAAAGACCTAACTTTCTATGATAAACAACACATTTAAAATGCATTATTTTTTAATAATAATCGGTCAGTTGTAAATTTCAGAGCGTACTAATATCATGGTTGTTTTTAAATTGTGTTATGAATCATCGTGGAGTGTCATCCGTGAAATAAGGTTGTAGGTATGAGTAGAATTCTTGGTAATTATATACGGTACCGCTGCTAATGGTTGCGTCACAACTCGCAAACAATAAAATAAATGGATAAGTAATATTAGTTTGTATGTCTTCAATGTTTCGATAACAATCTGTCATCTAGCATTATAAATTAGAAAGTATTTTTGGCTTAACATTTTCATACTTGATATTTATTGATATACTTAAAATGTTTTTATGGAAATAGATGCAGCCTTAGGTACTGATATCGGGTAATCATTTCCAAATAAAACATACATATGTGGACTTTTTTGTTAATCAGCTTATCTTCTTGATTATTTTGCCAGTCGAAGTTCAGTTTAAAATGCCATTTCAAGAAGAATTGTTCTTACAGAAGTATTCATTATAGTGAGTATATCTTCGCTACCTCATTCTTGAAATAGGATATAAAAATAAATTTCAATTTCACTTGAATTTCACAGAAAAAGAGAAATTGTGAATGAAAACCATTTTATTGATTATTGATTCATAGAGCGAGATGACCATTGATTTGAAATGCATTTGTTGTGATCGCCAAACAAACGTTTTATCTGTTTTTATATTTTCTTTTTTTCTTATAGAAAAACGTTAGTACTGAATTAAAGCCTCACTTGTTTCGTTTGTTGATTATTTTCAAATTCAAGTGTCTCATATTTTGTAATTCCATATATACTACATAAATTAAATTTTCGTGTTAAAATGATTGAGTGATGTTCGAAGAAGAATCTCCGATGATAGTGGTTCAGAAAATGATTAGAAGCGATCAAGTTGATTAAAACTTTCGGACTGATTTTGACTAAATAACTTCGAAAAGTCATATTGACCAATATCACCTCATTAAGCAGACGTTTATGTAGGTTTGCAATACACATTTGAAATAATACAAGAGCTGTATGTATTAATTTATTATTAAATAAAATTTAATTCGACTATCATGTATGCAAAGAAGTAAGATTTTTAAAGCAAATTTGCCGGACGATGCTCTCGTGATATCGATTGCGGAGTAGGGGCGTCGACCCCACGTCCTCGGCTCAGCTGTTTTCATTGCCTTCTTATTTTAATACTTAAGTATGCTTTAAATATTTGTTTTGTAATTTTTTCTCAATATGAAATAAAAAAGAAACTGATAAAATTGACAATAATAAGTTCTATTTATTCTGTTTTATATTGTTCTTTTTTAATAAATATCAATTTTTAATTTTACTTGACTGATTTAAGGCATCAGAGCCTTTAGACAACGTCACTTTCGAAGTTTGCTAAAGGTTAAAAAATCTATGGGAATGTTGTCATTTTCCGATGTTTCGATATAAACGTTTCATATCGTAACATCGGAAAATGAAACTTCATTCGCATACATTTTTAAGCGTTAGCAATCTTCGAAAGTTACGTTGTCGACGGCCATGATGGGGCTGTAAATCTAAATCTATAAAAAATTATGGAAGTTTATTCTTTAAACCTTCATATGTAATAAAATAATATAAATTTTTGCCAGTTTTATTTTTGTTACGTGATTAGAGCTTAACTTATGTATTACTATTAGCTACGAATATATATAGTGTTTATTATTGTGTAAGTAAATTAGTTTTTATATAAAAATTTATGACAGTCTTTTCACTGCATTGTGACGAGTTTTTGATTGTCATTATTTTCACATTAAGCTTCAGTTATTTCTATAGCCATACTAGACCTTTTCTTCGTAGCTAATATTTATTCGCAGGCTACGTTGCTGACGTGAAAGTTGAAAACGAACAGCCTGTTTTGTACTCAAATAAGGTAATCTTTACTTAGTTCACTCGGTGAAATCGCAAAACATATCATTAACAATGTATATTAAAATACAGGAGTTAAACTGAAGTCACAGCAGATGTGAAAAAGCTTGGGCCTTTACTTAACCCTGGAGTGTTTGGTTATATTCGTATTAATATTGTTTGGACATTGTGTCAAACAATTTTTTCAAGAGGTTTATCACTTTAATGTAACTTTAGGCGCATGAGGGTAATTTTTTCACGGATGAAACGTGTGATTAGTGTGACGAAGATGTGCAGCGTTTTTTATGTTAATTCGTTTGAAGTTTAGGTACTTTTAATAATTACAAATAACATGTGGCTTTTTAATTTTCCACTCGTCATTTAATAATTTAATATACTATTTTTCATAAAATATCAAATAATAATATTTCATAAATTCTTTTAAATTCATAAAAAAAATTTAATCCAAAACTTCTAATAGTAAAAAAAGTTACGTGGCGTTTTTATTAACAATTCGTCATTTGAGATTTCAATAAATTATTTGTATTAATTTTCGACACATAATATTTTAATGACAATTCAATTCATTAAATTTCTAACATATCTTCCTTTTAAAGTTTTAGATTTGTATAAATATAAACAAGACATTAATAATTATTTTGGCAAGGAAGTTTCACCTCTGCCATTTTTGTACGCACGCACTTTTAATTTTTTTTATTAATATGACCCAATTTAATACACATTGTAAAATTCTACAAAATCCGTTGTCAAAGGAATTCACAAAACTAATATAGTTATGAGCATACAATAAGCTCTAGGAATATAATGGTTTTAACTGCTTATGGAAGTGACTTAATCGCATCAAGCTTTTGAAGTTAAAGATTAAAAAAAATAGGATCAATAGTGTTGGATAGAAAGGACAAGTAATACTGGAAACACGATGCTACAGTCATAAGACAAATAACCCATCTATAAGCAACTCTCAATAACGCTATAAAATGCAATATAGTCCCTTATAGAAGCTTTACATTGTGTATCCTCAAACTTTGCATACATTAGATGGGTAGGCGTGCAATGTATTATTATAGTTGCGTTGAAGGGCTCGTCGGCAACCACCCGCATCGGTCACGGTTATCGCCTCTACCTTTTGTTCATAGTAATCTTATGGTGTTCTACGGTATAACTATAGATATAATTGTCGGAGTATCAGATATAATTGTTAGAATAACTTTGATTTATTGGATTGGGAACACGCTGAATCCGTTACAGCCCCTCTTTTTTCGTTCGGGACATGTTCCATTGAATCAGTTTGCCTTCTTAATGAGCAAAACATCTTCCAACTGCGCAATATGGAGGATTTGCATTATATTCTAGCGGAATGGGTCGGGAAGATACATCTTAGTCATTGGTGGACTTAATACGAGTATACTGCTACAGCATCCATCGTCATAGAAATGTAGAAGATTAATATACTCCTATGACTATGGGGTACCATTAAGAGATATATAAAAATAAAAGTTAATACACAGAGGACACTTTATCCCTTAAGAGAGATGTCTTCCAGGAACCTTAAAAACGGGAGAATTTAATAGACACGTGGTGGTAACTCGTATTTGACTATTTTTAACGTATTACGGCGGAATTAATCGTCTGATGGAAAAAAGTAAGTAAGTGTTAGAAATGTTATCTCCGTGTTAAATTTGGTTTCGAAAAATAGTTTTCAAGAATATTTTGATACTTATAACTTTGGCCTGGAATATCTTTTAAACCAGTAACTAGTAGACTTGGCGTAAAATCATAGGAGACCTTTTTTGTAGAGTAATATAAAAATATACTAACAATAAGAGATTTTTCGCCTGACCCATAATAAGCGAGGAATGTAACTCTCTGAAGGTGCAATAATAACATTTCCCGTGCTTAACCCAAATTTTAACTGGTGTATATTTTTATACAGAAATGTCACTTTTAAGGCTGTTTGCAACAAAAAAGATAATTTTTTGAGGCATCCTAATTATCCTAACTATTAATTATTTATTTAAAGAGAAGATATTTGTTAACATTAAACATTTATGTTAACGATGTATCAATAACCCTTGTTGATTTATGCGTACACTGGCGTTCAGCGCTCCCAACTTCTTTTCTTTTACCTGTATGGACGCATGAATAGTGTAGCAGTGTATAAACTAGTATGTCATTACTCGGAAGTTTATTACTTTCTTTTCAATTGTAAATACATAATTTCTCTTTAAAAAAATATACCCGGTATTATGATCGAGATACTTAAATAAACAGCGCTGTATGGCAGGACTTATATATTATACAAACAGGCAGTTCGTTTTGATATAGTGAACACTAATTATTGGTTTGTCATACAAACCTTCATTTCCTATTTTATTCCCTTCATGTTTTACAATCGCGATAACAAGTAGACATTTACTTCTTGTAAATTATTCTTAAGTAAAGAGTAGACGATATTTCCTCTTTAATTCCTTATATAACTTTAAGTCATTTCCACTTTGCGTAATCTAAAACTTTAAAATGGAAATTATTTGTTGCCACTGATCGTTTTGTTGCGCAATGTTTTATGATTTTTATGTGCTAATAAATTCTGGTAACGATTTTCTGCAGGTATCCAATGTGTTATATAAGCACGCTATGGGCAATGGTGCTTTCATTGCGGAAATTCGTATTGATTGCAGAATGGAGGAAATTGACTGTCTTGTTAAACGAAGTGAATTTAACTCTCATTTTTCAACTTTTACATTATTAGGGTCTTTTGATTGGCTTTCATATTAGGAAAATGTGTATTGCGGTTAATAATGGTAGCATAAATCTTAAATTTTGATGTAATTTAATTAGTATTAGTTATTGAAACTCTGGCATAATTTACGCGGATGCAGCAGCAGGCATACATTTTATGCAATTAAATAACATTTGGCTTCCGCTTATCACATTAGGATTTTCAATCAAAATCTTATTTATATCTTATTATGCAATATCACGTGGGCAGCAAATGTAATTATTCTGTTTTTGTAGTTATTTATCGTGTATAAGATGGTGCCCATGACTTTGTCTATCGAGAATCAGTACCTATGTATCTGAGGTACCTAATAATAAAATATAATGTAAGCCATCGCTCTGATTTGCCAGTTTTTATAGTTTATAGAATATAGACATAGGTCATTTTTTGAGCAAAATAAATGGAGAACTTTTATTAAGATATACCATTAAATAGGAGAAAACATTAGAAATTTGAGATTTCGCACATTGAAGTTGCATTTATAAGTTTAGTATACATTTGGTAAGTGTAGATTCTGCCCGAGGTAAAAGGTACACACCGGTGGCGGCAATAGGTTTTCGTGGAATGCTTTTAATAGAACGACGTACTTATAGCACTCGTTACTGATCGATATTTCGCTGCGTATGAAAATTTTCCGGCATTGTGGTCTCACCTAAGATTTTTATAAAATTTTTAGACCAACTTCAAAGACTGTTCTTCACAATAAAAAATCTCGCATCGCTTTATGAGGCAAAACCTTGCAAAATATGTTTAAAGCTCAAATGTATAGTATAGAATAACAACAATTTGAACAGTCTCCGTCATAAAGACAAAATTTCACGGAATAACGAACAGTCTTGGCCTGGATTTAGCGATGCATCTACTTTCAGCGCTATTTCTAGTATATTTCTGGATATAGTAGTATAATAGCTTACCGGGAAATTCAAATTCAAGTAGGCCCTGATCTGAAAAGAACCCGCAACAACCTCAGCGGGGTATACTTTTTTTCGTCATCGTCATTACAATATATACCTTTATCTATAGTCATACCTATATCGATTAGAATAATTAATTCACTCCCACGCCTTTTTACCGGCTAAGTAATCTTTCAAATTATAGAATGATTTCTTAATTAGTTTTCTCTTTACAAAAGATTTAAATTTATTAAGAGATGTTTATTAAGACATGTTTATAAACACTTCTGGGAGTTTGTTTTAAAGTATACAATTACTTTTGAATGAATGGTCAATTTCATGTATCCTACTAGAACTTACAGCAATTATATTTTTATTTCTTAAGAATATGCGGTGCAATCACTTTTTATCGTAAGTAATCCTTTTTAGACAAAAACGCTTTGCGTGAAACATTGTTTCCAATAAAATGCGCATTCTTTTGTACCAAGTCGAGAATATAGCTTCATAAATAATGTTATATAATAACTTTTCAGAATTTAAATATCAGCAAGTATCTTAGATCGCCGAAACATGATTTCTTGAAAGAATTGAAAATCATAGAACGTAAAGAATATCGACCGATAACCCTTTAGGTCACGGCCCACTAGACTGGAAGTGCATTTCAAGAACAAATGTAATGAACAGCGAATGTACTAAGAATAAATTTATTTCGTTTTTAATATTTATTACGCACATTTCGACCCGTGCCGATATATTCTGACCCACTCACCTCACTGCTTTCGGGTACCCACGAGAATTTCTTGTCGTAAAAAAGAGTGAAACTCGCTAGGTGGCCTTAGTTATTTAATTTATAAATTTGTATATGTGATTTAAACAATAATAAGGCTATATTATGTATATCCTTTTTATACATTTAACTTTAAATATTAAAAAATAATTGTGAATGCATTTATAATCGTGGACGTATATGTACTATTGAAATCTGTGCGTATATTTGTCTTATAAATGAAGTTATAACTTCGAAATGGATTTGTATGGATGGCAAACGAGTTGGAATTTATATGTACTTATTGTATCCTTTGGAATAAACTTAGCTTAATTTCGCGAAGACCTTGCTTCATTCATTAAAACTAGTTCCAAAATTCGTGTTAAAGTTGCTAATAATAGATATGTTATATTATAATATAATAGCCAAAAGACTAAATAAAGATTGATGAAATTCATCATTAGTACTTTTTGGGATAATACATTTTCAAGATATAATAATTCAATATAATCTTACGTCTAATTAAAATGATATAGTAACATACAACATAATACCCTAATATTGCCATTTTTTTTGGTTTTTGATTTTTTTTTTTGGATAACCACGGTATTTACATAATAGCGCTTAATACATTATTGACTTTCATTACAGTTGATGATTTTCCACTTCCAGTCAAACGAAGGCCATACAAACAGAAAAAACTGTTAGAAATACTGTCGATTTAACAATTCAACTCCTCTTTCTTTTCAATTCAATTTTTAACAACTAACTTTTTATTAGGTCGGTAACTCATCAGTCACTCAACATCAGGTGGCCCGCAGGCTCGTTTGCTTACCAAGGCTATAAAAAAATACTGTCGAGTGCGAATAGCAAATTTAATTAAGATTGCTTTTTTTAATAATCAATAAATTATTGTTCAAAAAACTAAATAAACACGCCTTAAGAGATAAGCAAACTAAAAAACTAACGCTTTCTTTCGTCAATAATTTTATTATATTTTTTTTTCTTTTGGATTACTGCATTGTCATGGAACTTTGACAAATGTGCGAAGTTTGAACCAAAGTTCGAAAACCACATTCGAAGTTTAATTTACATACATACAGGTGAAGCTAATAAGACGTGTTATATGATATATAATACTGAAATATATTTTTACCTTTATTACATGAAGCTTCTATTATAATCTCTATAATTATACTAATTAATTTTGTGCAAGCAATATGCAAATCTTCCACAATAGATTTTTTTGTATATTACACACAATAAAATTATTATCACATAATTACACGGTTACATTATGACGCCGTAATATAATTATCGTGATGTGATAATAATGTGCATTTATAATAAAAACATGAAAAAAATACTTTGGCAACATATTTTTATGATTTGTTTGGTAAATATTTCATTCAAATAATATTTATTATTTTGGTTTAAAACTTTTATATGGATTACTCATAGACTGCATGTAATATCCAATGAGTATCAATAACCCATTTTTTTAAAATGTTTACTGTAATTTGATTTGGAGTTTGTTTTATTCGTATTATCAAAACATCTATTGAAATATTGATTACTATGGCTTATTTTCCGTGATTACAAGTTGAGTGATGATTCAACCGCGCACACTAACTAGGTTTCCTTGTGTTGGAAGTTGTGATTCTTCTAATACAAACGTCATTCATGTGCTCTATTGAAGTTTTTCTCGCGATCTCTCCTCACTTCAACGAGAGAGTCAGTTGTTGCGTCGAAGCCGCCCGTGTCGCGCCATTGTTTCGATTTCTTTTCTCTTAATAAAGTTAGATATAATTCAAAAATAATAAATCAATGATAGTGTTAAACGATGAGTATACGTGAAGTGATAATCAAGTTTTAAATAAGTATTACAGAGTTGTTATTTTGCGTAGTTCCTTTGAATAATCGTGCAACATGCAAATCATTTCATAACGGCCAGTGAAAATGTTTGTTGATACCGGAAATACTTTGAAATAAAATTCCACAGTTTTATTGTACACGAGGATGTTTAGTCGAATTTACAATACAAGAACTAACCTTGTAATTCGTACTGTGAAAATGTGGTTTAAAAGGGCTATTTAAAGTATTTTTAATGGTAAAAATGTAATGTAGAAACAAGTTGTGCCAGATAACTACAACAAGTATGCCGTGCGACTGCGATTTCACCGGCGTCACGCACGTTCGCTTATTGGTCCATGGTTCTTTCGCGAGTGTCTACTATTATTGTTAGAATCGTATTTGCATGAGCATCTCTACCGGATTGTATGCGATAGTGAAAGTGTGCGCGACGTCCGCGATCAGCTGATACGGCGACGTCTCGTTCGCGTGCAGACGACATGGGCCATGTGGAGAATTTGCGGCATCAGTAAGGCCGAGCCAGTCTTATTTTCTAGGGCCACTGATGACGATTATGTAAGCCTTATATAAGTACAAATAATTAACTCTAATAGACGCATACGTCAACAAGTCTGTGTGTGCTAATTGACGGTTTGCGTTTCGAACTACTAATAATTAGGATGTTTTTTATTCACAGCAATTGACTAATGTGAATTTTAAAATGTACCTATTTAGTAATGCAAATAGGTTGCTTTCGTCTGCCTTTTATAAGAATATGCAACGACAGAAAAATTACAAAAGATGGACGGCATATATTGCCTCATTGGTCTAATAGTTAGTGTGTTGACTACAGACATGAGGTTTTGGGTTCGAGTCCCGGGTCGGGTCAATTCAAAAATCGTTATTGAGGTTTCTGTAAAAATTTTCTCCCCCGTGTCTCGGAGAGCGCGTTACGCCGTCAGTCCTGACCTCTCTTCGGTCGTGTCAGATTCCCGTTTATATCGGACTGTGAGAGGGAAGCAATAGAGAGTGCACTTGTGTACTATGCCTGTCAACACGTAGTGGAGCAGCGTGGTCAGGCCTGTGCCCAGCTGTGGGACATTAATGGGCTGCTACTTACCTTATATATTGCAATTCCCAAAAAGTACAAATGCGTTTATTTTGCTTATTACAGTACATATTCTTAACAGAAATGAATAAGTTTAATATAAGAGTATTTAGATGAAGACAATATTTTAAACTGTTTTATCTATTCTTGGGACTAACTAGTGTAAAAAAAATATATAAATATATTAAAAAGTATCATGAGCTTAAAATGTCGTGTCACTCGTGCAACTAATCCATATATGTATATTTATCTTTTTAATCAATTACCGTCTGCGTCCCAGGCGTCATAATAATGTTCTGATATATGTGACTATATCCTCTTTTTTGCGGATTTTGTATTTTTTTTATTTACCCTCTTTACTATTTTCTTCCGCTGTAACTTAAATATTTTTTTTAAAATAAGTTTTAGTAGTCAGAGCATGTAATGTTAAAATCTATTATTGCATCACGTGATGTTATATTTATCAACTGATGGTGTGTTCCAGCAGCCAACATGGCGATTGTGGGGCGAGGAACGCGTGGACGGCGCGATTTATACGGTCTACCTCAAGAAAGTTCGATACCACCGCCCTACGCGCTGCGCCTCTAATGTACGTACTATTTATTCTTTACTACGTTTTGAAATATGGTCTGTTGTGAAACTCTTTGCTTCGACTAGGCCTCAGTTAACGTGCTATTCAGTGGTTGTATCAGGCTAGTGTACTGCTAAGACAAGTCGCGTACATTATAGTTAGTATTTCAGGAAAAATTGTTCATGTTTATTCAAAATTTTAATATTGTTTTACATATTGAAGTGAAACTTCTTTAGGCGCATGAGAGCAAAATGTTTACGGATGATACGCATCATTAGTGTTACGAAGAAGTGCAACGTTTTTTATTAATTCGTTTAAAGGTTAGGTAGTTTTAATATAAATAACATGAGGCATTTTAATTTGCCACTCGTAGTTTAATCATTTAATATACTATTTTTCAAAAATCTAAAATAAAAACATTTCAAAAATTCTGTTTTCTTAAGTTTAAATTCACAAACAAAATTTTATAAATAATTTCTCTTATTGTCAAACGTCACGTGGTATTTTTATTTATAATACATCATTTGAGACTTTAATACATTAATTTTACTAATTTACGAGACTTAATATTTTAAGGACAATTATATTCAGTGCATTCCTAAAATATCTTGCTATTTCCCTCCCTCTAAGTCTCGGAAATCTAATTTTAGATTTGTATAAATATAAACAACACTTAAAAATTAGTTTGCCAAAGATGGTTCCGTCGTTGGGTTCACCTCAGCATTCTGGGGGGTACGGGCCGTGAGGCAGGGCCTCATTGCCGAGGCATCGTTCCTCGGGCATTCTGTAAATGCCCGGTTTTCTTTTTTGTCCGTATTTCATTCTGGTCAATTCCGAGGGAACGGACGAACACCTCCATGGTGGGCGTTCTGGTATCACGATGGATAACGTCATTCCTGACGTACCTCGGAGCTCCTACTATCAGACGTAGGCGCTTATTCTGCTGGACCTGCAGACTTTTTCTTTGATACCCTGAGCAGAAGGAGTACCAGGCAGGGGCCGCATACATCAGTCTCGAGCGGACGTAGGCTCGGTAACGGACGTACGCTCCGTCCAAATAAGTATCATTTCTGACACGTGTACTTAGTACGAACGCACTTTTATTTTTTTTACGTTCAGCCATTTTGAAAACTCGGGCAACAATCTAGAGGTTTATTTATACATTATGTGTTTAAGTTCCTGCTAGATAGCATAGGAATTACATAACTTGTTTTGATATTTCAAAAAATCACTTCATTTTAATTTATAAGTATATATTATATAGTTTATTTGTAATTGGAATATTATGGAGAATTTTGATGATTCATATTTTATCTAATCGTTTTATAAATAAATAATATTGTAGTCACATTGGGGTTTACCGCAGTCTGGAAAAAACAGTATAAACATTTATATGAGTAGGTTGGTTAAATCGGTACGGATGATATAGTGAATCATATTGTTTGATAACATTGTTTGCATTCATGACTATAAAGTAGGTAAACTTTTATTAGTACACGGTAACTATTGTAGCTTTAGTATATGGTTTCGAACCGAGTAAAAATCTGTATTTCTCTTATCTCTGAAACTAATTGCATTTTCTGAACAATAGGGGCGGTATGTCATTGGAATATTTGTTTTTGTTGGAAACAATGGATGTCCTTGTAAATGTACTATGTACAGTTAAATTACTTTCAGCTTACTAAAATGTATCTGATACTTTTATTCTGGTTTATTTTCAAATGTTTGATAGCTCTACCTGTGTTTGCTATCGAATAATTGCTCGTTCAATCAAGCTAATTAGTAAAGTTACACAATGTTTTATATATACATGTAAACAGTACAGGAAAGGAGTCCCCAATTTTTTTTAAGTGGATATATTTCATAATATATTATTTACGGGTACAAACCATGATTATGTGGGTTTATATAATTTCATATGATGATAATATTTACGATATTTCGACCCAATTGAATGGGCCGTGGCAATTGTTGTACATATTCATATATGACGTTTTGTTAATTTCAGGAATCAGATGACGAGATCTCGCACCTCGAGTGGGAGACAGTGCGTGTTCGATTCGTGAAGGCAGGTACCGTCGAGCGACTCGTTGAGGCTCTGGCCACCGATGATGGCGAACTCGAGTCCACTTATGTCAACGTTTTCCTTGCCACTTACCGGTAATTAGCGATTTTTATGTTCATTCTTCATAAAATAAGTAGATATATCATTATTCCCTATGAATTCTGCCTTCAATTATCAGGTTAATTGAAACTTGACAGTTATCTATTGCATAAATGTTTGGCATATTTAGGATTGCGCGCGAGAAGATATGTATGTTTATTTAAATATATTAAATGTAAATGTGTATAATATGAATAGGTTTTGAATGTTTTTGCAGTTCTTTTGCGGAGTGCAGTCGCGTGTTGGACCTATTACTACGGCGGTATGAGGCATTGGCCTCAGAAGATGTACACGCCGCAACTATCGACACATCGCAACAGCATAGAAAGTTGGTAGCATAATAGCAATTTTCCTTCTTACACTACTTAATACAGGTGTGGCTTGTATGACGCTTCTCCTTCTAAAATGATTTTATAGAATAGATATATAAATATATCAACTGTAGTTTGAAATCAAAAAGCAAACATTATTATTTTTTTCCCTCTAATTCAATATGTATATAAAATGTCTCAGTTTAGAGCATATTTTAGATTTATGGGTTCCTTTTACTAATTTATCGTAAATGATCTAAAATAAGATATTTTATTAAAATTTTAATAAATAATATTTAAAATTATGTTATATAAGGTTTGATGAAATAACTTCTAAAGTCTGATTTTAAAATTGCTGAAGAACGGACATTCAAAAGAGGGAGAAGTGGAGTAATATAGTTGTCTGTATTAATTTGGTGTTCTCAATTTGCATTAATATGAATATTCAATTTTCTCTGTGACATCGCCACAACCTCATTAAAACAAAAACTCCTAACATTATCCCTCCTCTTATATATAGTATTTCTATCATCAAAATAATATTTTATACTTCTATACACAAACAATATAGTTATTCGACATCATTAAAACTTCCACCAATTCATAAGAAGCTTTAATATTGAACAATATACAAAATATTGTATATGTATACTGTTTATGAGGTCATCTTTTATAGATAAGAAATGGAAAGTATATTGTTACAAATATTCTGTAACTAAGTAATATGTTGAAATAAGGAGAAACATACAAAACATTTTGCTTGATGTGAAAAATTAAACCTAATTACTAGCGAAATGAACACCATTTTTGATTATGGTTGTTGTAGGACTCTGGTGGCGTGTCTCCACGTTTGGCTGGACACCTACCCGGAGGACTTTCGGCAGCCTCCGCACCATCCCGCACTGCAGCAGCTTCTCGCCTTCACACAGCTCCATCTGCCTGGCTCAGAGCTACACTCGAAGGTTGCTTCACTAAAAATTTTACTTGTTTACAACTATGCTTTACGCTTTTTTGGCTTAATTACGATCCTTTCTCATTTGTTCCTTTTTTATTGCACATAGGTTAACGCATTACTGTGATCTTACTAGACGATGAATTCGCAAAATAATTACAAAATTGCTTCACACTGGTACCATTACATGTATACAACCCATGTATCGTTAGGTTTAAAATGCATTTCGACGGCCTCGGTGGCGCAGTGGTGCAAGTATAGCTTTGCTAGTGGAGGTCCCTGGTTCGATCCTTGGTAGGACGAAATTGTATTTTCTAATTTGTCTGAGTCTGGACTGGTGGGAGGCTTCGGCCGTGGCTAGTTCCCACCCTACCAGCAAAAACATACCGCCAAACAAAGAAATTTGTGTTCCGGTACGATGCTGTGTAGAAACCATAAGGGGTATATCGCCTCTTAACAGATTAGCATCCCATCTTAGACTGTATCATCACTTACCATCAGGTGAGATCACAGTCAAGCGCTAAACTGTCAGCAATAAAAAAAAGATAATATTATTCATTATATCCATATATAACTATGGTGATAGCAGTAAATAGAAATGTTTATTGAGCGTAGTGTGTAAGGTAAGTAATAGCAGGCTATTGACGACCCATTGCAGAGCATAGGCCTCCTTATTCATAGGCTTAGGTATTAGAGCATAAATACACGATGTTGCTTAATTGCGGGTTACTAGGCATCACAGCCTATAATTAATTTGAGATTTCAGCAGCAGCAGGTTTCCTTATTATGTTTTCCTTTAGCACAATAATGGATTGAAAAGAAAAATCAAGCATGTCAGTTTCGTTTTTATAAACAGAAACTTAACGGTGCCTGTCCAGGATTCGCATCAGAGATTTCACTAAACAAGGATTAACACGTCCACTAGATCTGCGTACTCATGGCGTAGTGGGTACAGAACAGTTATTGATGAAAGGACTCTATTAATACTATAATGTCGACAATATATTTATTTATGTGGTATATTATGGTGGTGATATTCAAATGGCATATAAAAAGATTTGTGCCAGCTATTGAAGCATTCTGTGATGATATAATTAATGATTTTTAATATAACTAGTTCATTCATGTTTTAGGTGTTGCAGAAGCTAGCAATATTCAGTGCGGAACGAAATGGCAGCGCGGGTAGCACGAATGTGTGCCTCGCTCCCGGTATGCGCGTGCCAGCGCACCACACCAGTGCCTACCGCCTGCCACATGTGCCCCACCGACACTTCGCTGAACAACTCACGCGAATGGACATGGAATTATTCAAAAAACTTGTTCCCCACCAATGCCTCGGCGCCATTTGGTCGAGAAGAGATAAGGACAGGTCGCACGATGCCGCCAGCGTTCTGGCCACGGTTAACCAATTTAACGCTGTGTCATTTCGCGTCATTTCGACGGTACTAGTCGAGCCGAATCTGAGGCCCATCGACAGATCCGACATACTCGCTACCTGGCTCGACATCGCTCGTGAATTGAGGGTTTTGAAGAACTTCTCTTCCCTAAAGGCCATAATTTCGGGATTGCAGAGCAACTCCGTGTATAGGTTAAGAAAAACTTGGGCGTTATTGTCTAAAGAAAAGTCTGAATTATTCGAAGAGCTCGCGAGAATATTTAGCGAGGATAACAATCGCTGGGCCCAGAGGGAACTCTTGATGAGGGAGGGTACTGCGAAGTTCGCTGACACTGTGGGTGAAAATGACAGACAGCTTCAAAAATTACTTCACGAACGCGGGTCGCCTGGAGTCAGCAACGGTACAATTCCATACTTGGGTACATTTCTAACGGATCTCACGATGATCGACACTGCCATTCCCGATACTGTTGCTGACGGTCTCATAAACTTCGATAAGAGAAGAAAAGAGTTCGAAGTCCTCGCTCAAATTAAATTATTACAAGGGGCCGCTAACGCTTACCACTTGCCTACAGACCCGATGTTCGATCGATGGTTCGACTCCGTGATAGTGCTCGATGACAGAGAGGCTGATAAATTATCATGTCAAATTGAGCCACCGACCAATCCACCTAAGGAAAGGCGGACTAAGAAAGTAAATGAGAACAACAATCAATGTCATAGAAAAAATGACTCGATAGCGAGCACTAGTTCAAGTAATAGTTCACAGTTTTATTGTGAGACTGATGGTACCAGTAATGTATGGAAGCGAGATAGTTTAGAAAGACGAATATCACCGACCAGATTGTCGCATGGTTCCTCTTCATCGTCGTTGCCATCATTAGATATATCAGTGTCAAGTGCGAATAGTGGTCAAAAACAGTCAAATGGGAAATTAGTGGCCGCGAGTCCCGCTCACATGAATACTCGAACTGGTCCTGATTTTTATATAATTAAGGTAACATACGAATCGGACTGTGTGGAAACAGAGGGTGTAGTGCTTTATAAATCAATAATGCTGAGTAACAATGAGCGAACACCGCACGTAATTCGTAATGCCATGCTCAAATTAAACCTTGAAGGAGACCCTGAGGGTTACACTTTGGCTCAAGTTTTACCTGAGAGGGGTATGTATATTTTATGTTCATATTATATTATATAAATTACAAAGCGTTTTATATGACAAAAATCCTGTTGTATAGGTACAGAATATCAATTGATTCGTTTGGTTTATGCGGAACTGAGACAAAGGTATCGGTTCACACTCTTCCTTTATATAGACCTTGTTCAAATTTGTTGTTTTTTTGTTATTCGTTTTAAAATTGCCGACCAAATTTAAAACATGTGAATTTGAGTCGACTTTAAATTTTTGGCTACTTTCATAGAAAAGAGGTAATAAATATGTACGCGGTAAAGTACGCGGTAAGTGCGTGCGTATTTGTCTTGAACGCGTCTGCTACAATTTAGAGCCAAGCATGTAATGATCGAAAGATCTTTAAAACGACTCTGAGCAATCTTCATCTACAAATGAAGCATCATTTGGCGCAATAACGATTATAAAGTCCGTGTTAAATGGTGTAAGAATTGATTTAAATTTTTTCTGTTACTTTCTGTTTTTATTTTATTGATGTCTTTTTATCTTTACAGAAATGGTATTGCCAGCTAATGCTAATGTGTACTATGCAGTCAACACGGCTTACAATTTAAATTTTATATTGAGACCACGTAAGAAGCAGCAGGATGAGCAGATTAACGGAAAAGCCAAAAATAAACGAACTTGATTGTACCGTCATATCTATTCATTATTTTGTTGTCCGTTTAATAGAGTAGTGTAAATATGACTCTACGCAAGAAAAGAATACATCGCAGAATAGCAGCATATATAAGAACATTTTCATTTTTATTGTAGTGAAGTCGTTCTAGTAGTAGTTATTTGTGCCTCATATTAACGTAACATATTTGAATGATTTGCGTATGAGAAATTGTGTGTGCATGTAATTATGTGGTTTTGTTATATATGTTTGGACGTTGTTATGCAATGATGTGTTAACCCGCAACTCGGCCATTTTGAATTTTATGTCAAATATTTTTTATATAGTTTTTTAGTCAAATAGTCTTAATTAATAGTCTTCTTAAATAAGCCAATCTTGTAAATAAAACCAAATAATAGTTTGATTTTTTTATGCATCTCAACTTGATACAGTGGTTTTGTGACGACTTCTGAGTCGTGACAATGACGATTTCCGAGACAAGACAAATACAAAGTCGCATAATAATGCAGAATACCGTTAATATGTATTAAATTTTTGTATATCAATACATATCGCTGAAACCCGAGAACGGTTGGACTTTATGCTTTAATTAATTATGGTTTTCAATAGTTTGTGGAAAACCAGATGAGTAAATATTAAATAAAATAATGGTTCGAATATAGTAAAAACAACAATATCGCTTTTCCTTAGAAACTATTCCACCTGTCAAACAACTGATGTTCGCCCCCCGTCATTCAGACATCAAATTAAATTTAAAACAATACCTTTGGTATTTCTCATTAGTTTTTGACATTGACAACAAACAATTTCTAATCGCAACTATAATATTTTGCGGGAAGTTCGGTTGATTATAAATTATTTGTTAAGTTTGATCACCTTTTTTTACTTTTTAAAACATTCTGACATCATTGAGCTTTTTTATTTATTAATTTTGAGGCGGTACGAAGTTTCCCGGGTCAGCTAGTAACTTTACAAAATAGTAATTGCTGAAGTTTTTAAGAGTTACAGCTTTTTCCATTGTCCTAATTAATTGTGATCATTAGTGATTTGTTTTTTTATAACACGTGGGATATAATCTAAAAAATCGACACCTATGTAAAATATGATTTAGGATATTTTGTGGGTTAATATAGTGTTACATAACGCCGTACATTCAACGCACTTAGTTTCAATTTTTTGAATCTAGGCCCGAGTTATACGGAAAGGTTTTTAATTAACCAAAAGTTTTACAATAGTATTAGGTAACTTAATACAACTATTACTATTACTCCGGAACTTCCTCTGCTTAACGAGTATTATTACGAGCAGATTCGACCGGGGAAGTACTCCGTTCCTACGTAATAGCAACGTAAATTTGCAATATGTTTGTCTGTTTCGCTGCATGAGTGAGGGAATTTATAACACGAAATTTGGGTTAATAAAAGTATAGCAAAACATCATAAAACTTGTAACCAATATCACATTATCAATTTTAATGGGCTTGCAAAATGTGTCTGGGCGATAGCAACTACTCATAAGAAAAATATGGTATCTTATGTGTAAACTAGTAGTGTATATTCGTTTTGCTATATTTAATATTATATGTATATATATGTATTTGTGTGTAAATAACATGCTCTCAATGCCACCTGTATTATAAGTGTTAAATATTTAGTATTACCTTTAATGTGATCCTTTACTCGTATTTGTATATATTGATTAAGATAATATATACATACTAATGAGAATCTCTTAAATTAAGTTTTTGTAGTAATGATATTACTAAGCCAAAGGCTATATATTTGTATGCAAAGGTAAGGTGCTGTCTACCCTTTTATAATATATTTTAGAAGCTTTAAAAATTTTAACATTCTTAACAACCGAATTAAAATTTACTCAATAAAATAAATTTTTGTACTCTCTAAACAATTTCTTATAAAAGAATTGGCTTAACAATAAACATGTAGTAGAAGTAAATATAGAAATGTAGTTAATGAATGAAATAAAGACTTACTAGCTATTCAGTTTTACAAGCTCTTGTATGCTAACACAAAACTCAAATTGAACTGCATTTGAAATATGTAATGTGCCTATGTAATTTTAAATTTTACTAGTATTATTGTTTTGGGGCATTCAATACAGAATTTTTTATAGTAATGTAATAGTTTACTAAGCAAAAAAATATTTATGTTACCAATAGAACGTTGTAAACACATCTTTGGAATATTACCTGTTTTTGTGTAAATAAAGCTGCATGTACTTTTAGCATTAGCACAGTACTTCTCACCAATGGCCCCGTGTTACGTGTTTATGTATTTTGTGTAATAAAAGAATTAATAATTAAGTCTCTTTTTCAATTCCTACAGTTAGTTCATAGTCACCCTATATTCAATTTTTACGTTCTAATAAAATGAAGTCGCTTCCGTTGTTTATTCGCTTATATATTTTACACTACTTAACGGATTTTAATTCAGTTTCTACCAAGAGATAGATTCAAGAGGAAGGCTTATATTTAGAATACATACATAATATTGTACAGAAAAGCCGAAAAATTCAAAGATCTCTAATGTAATATGATGTAACAAACATATTTTTGTGCGCTTTAATTGTAAACGCTTGCCAAACCTTACGAGATGAATCAAATCATGGAGCTACGGAATTTTATATTTTAACTAGCAACGCCCCGCGGTTTTACTCACGTAGATACAGATCTCGTGGCAGTCGAAAGTCTACTAAGTCGGACTATAGCTTATTTTTGATATCATAAAAGTTTTATTTCACTTACGTATTTATTACTTTAGGCCACATATACAAATATGTGTACTAAATAGTCCAGAAGAACGAATATAAACAATCATTCTGGAATACGAGGTGTGTTCAAAAAGTATCGCGGATTTTGTGTTTTTTCAAATTTTTTTTATTTATTCATGAAAATCTATTTTGTCCCCTTCAAAGTAATTCCCATGAGATATTATACACTTGTGCCAACGGTTTTTCCAATCTTCGAAGCACTTCAAAAAATCATTTTTTTTTATCTTGTTCAGCTCCTCCTTCGATGCCGTCTTTATCTCGTCAAGAGAAGAGTAACGTCGTCCTTTCATGGGCCTCTTCAGTTTAGGGAACAAGAAAAAGTCACAGGGGGCCAGATCTGGGGAATACGGTGGCTGCGGCATCATTAGTGTGTTGTTTTTGGCCAAAAAGTCGCGCACAAGCAACGATGTGTGAGCAGGGGCGTTATCGTGGTGCAAAAGCCAATTTTTGTTCTTCCACAAATCCGGGCGTTTCTGGCGGATTGCTTCGCGCAAATTGCGCATAACTTGCAGGTAATATTCCTTATTGACCGTTCTTCCCTGTGGCAAGAACTCATGATGCACCACGCCCCTGCAATCAAAGAAAACTGTCAGCAAAACTTTCACATTCGATCGAACTTGGCGCGCTTTTTTCGGTCTTGGTTCGTGCGGCAGCTTCCATTGAGATGATTGAGCTTTGGTTTCCACGTCATAACCATAAACCCACGATTCGTCACCAGTTATGACCCTCTGGAGCAAATTTGGGTCGTCGCGGACAGAGTTTAACATCTCATTAGCAATGTTCATGCGATGCTGTTTTTGGTCACAATTGAGCAATTTTGGTACGAATTTCGCGGCGACCCGTCTCATGCCCAAATCATTGATAAAAATCGAATGGCACGAGCCAATCGATATGTTTAGGTCCTCAGCAACTTCTCTAACGGTGATTCGACGATTGGCCAATACCATTTTCTCCACTTCATTAATTTTTTCGTCTGTTGTTGAAGTGCTCGGGCGTCCGGCACGCTCTTCGTCGTTCACATCTTCTCGGCCTTCTGAGAACATTTTGTACCACCGATAAACGTTGCTTCGGTCCAAGGTAGCTTCTCCGTATGCCACAGTCAACATTCGGAATGCATCCGCGCACTTAATTTCGTTTTTCACACAAAATTTGATACAGGTTCTTTGATCCATTTTTTTGAATAGGTAAAAATCGAAGACGATCCAAAACACGTGCAAGCAAAGCAGCTGTCAACAATTAAATGAACATTCAAAATGGCCGAGCTTATCGGCATAAGTGAGAGACATGAGTACCAACATAACGCAACAAAAAATTCAAAATTCGAATATACGTAACCCGCGAAAATTCAAAATTCGCGATACTTTTTGAACACACCTCGTACATAGCTTTTTCTGTCTATATGTGTGTATGATAACATGTAAATGAAATTGTACACTGCGAACAAAATGAATATGACCATCGCTATACTACTACATTATATCATAACATTATTTTCTTTAAATTAACATAATTAAATTCTTTATATCTTCTAAATGGAACGTCCGATTTTAATCAAAGTATTTGACAGGTATTGAAACGGTCTTTAATAAAATAACATTTAATAGGATGAGTAAAATATGGTTAGATTGTTGTCGCCAATTTTATTATATTTTAAAATGTAAAAAAGTAGTTATAGTGGCATAACTACAATAGTTGGACATATGGTACCGCGGAATTTTTTGTAGTTGTTTGGTAATACATTCTATAATATCGCAGAACATTTTTTGATTCTATCATCAATAGTTTCTGCAGCGCACGCGATAACCATTTTTTGTGACAAATTTTTTCACACCTTGGGTTGCATTAATACATTTTTATTAGGGATCCCTATTTTTTTGAGAAAGTAATATAGCCTATGTCGCTCAGTGAAATTGCAGCTTTCTAATGATAAAAAAAATTGAAATAGGTCCAGAAGTTTTTGTGAAAACGTTACAAACATTAATACTTACATACAAAAACACAAATGTCGCCTCTCTATAATATTATTTAGATAAGATCTAAAAATGTCCCGGATGGTATACATTTTTCTCTAAACACACAGTAATCGTTTTTGTGTTTTATATGTATATTAAAAATAAAAGTGTTATTTACAAAGCTATTCTATACAATGCAGTGTTATTACTTATCCGATTAAATAAATTATATACTATATTTTAAGTAGATCTAAACTGTCCCTAAGAGCATTTCATTAAAACTGATATCCCAGAAGATATAACAGCGACACAGTGGTAGGTTGTTGCGGGGTGTGGCAAGGTTAGAAAATCAGGTCTGACTGGGTTAAGCATCTAATAGATGTTGCCATACTTTAAAGACCTACGTTACAGTGTATGTAGACGCCTTTACGCGGGTTAGCGAATTGTTCATAAAATGAGTTTTATTTTTCCACCAAAAAGTTTATTGCGCTTTCGTAGATTTAGAAAAGGCCTATGATCGAGTGATGAGGAATGATCTGTGGCCAACGTTATCAACGAAGTCTCTCTATGGGGGTTCTTGTGCTTGTGCCAGAATAAACGAGGCGTACACGGAGTGGTTTCTTGTCGAAAGAGGGGTTCGACAGGGATGTGTTGCGTCACAATGGCTGTTCAACCTATTCATGGATAACAGTTTGACAGCTTTAAAAGAAAGTATGTATGGGTTAAGAATGAATAAATTACTCGTCAAATGTTTACTCTACGCTGATGATCAAGTAAGATTGCGTCATCCGCTAATGAGCTACAGAAAGGATTGAAAGTGAATGTAAATAAAACGAAAGTTATGCTTTTTGAAAGAGATGAATCTATGAGGAAAGGCAATATTTTTATAGATGGGGAACAAGTGGAAGAGGTGAAAGAATCTAAATCTACAAAAGGTGGAACATGTGAAAGTGATATTGAAAGGTGAGTGAATGCAGGGAATATGGTAAAAGGTGCCCTGCGCCCCTTTATGAATAGCCAGATGTTGTCTCAAAGGCCCAGACTGGTTGTGCATGCAGGAGTGTTGGTGTCACCGGTTATGTATGGTAGTGAAAGTAGGGTATGGCAGAAGAATCACAAAAGTAGAATAAATGCGGTAGAGATGAGAGCGTTGCGAAGTATGAGTGGATTAAAATTAGTGTGATAAGAGAATGTTGTGGTTTAAAAGAAGATGTTGTGACTAAAATTGAGAAAGGTATGCTTAGATGGGTTGGGCAGGTAGAAAGAATGAATGAAAGGAGACTGACAAAAAGGATTTATGAGTCAAGAGTGAATGCGAAAGTTGGAAGGGGAAGACCAAAGCGAACGTTCCTGGATATTTGATCCAGGACATTTTACATAAGGGCCAAGTCAAGAGTACTTTAAACCGACGAACTTGTATGAAATGTTTAATTAAAATGAAAGAAGCGAAGGAGATATGCAAGGATCGTGGCAAGTAAAAGGATGTTATCTCTGCCCACCCCAATGGGAATGAGGCGTGATGCTATGTATGTATTAAAGTTCTAATTACTTTTTAAATTTTTCCCAATGATCGTTAATGTTATAACATTTAAAAAAAATATTAAGAGGCCAAGTTAGTCGTTAATTTATAATCGTATTTGCGAAAAATTGTCTAGCGCCATTTATTTTAAAGATCAAGTAAA
Organism: Elymnias hypermnestra; assembly: GCA_015832385.1. NCBI lineage: Eukaryota > Metazoa > Arthropoda > Insecta > Lepidoptera > Nymphalidae > Elymnias > Elymnias hypermnestra. The sequence continues at coordinate 4,628,350 of JACTOM010000028.1, forward strand.
AACTTTCGTACTATATAATGACTAAAAACTCTGTGCAAGATGGTGTAGGAATTTACTTGTAAAAACGTGTTACTACTAAGTAATACTTTATAAAGGTAAGTAACAGTCTGTTAACGTCCCATTGCTGGGCACAGGCTTCCTCAATCATAGACTGTCATGCTGTTCCACTGCGGGTTAGCAGGTTACACTTACCCCAGAATTTCAGATAACACTATGAAGGTTCACACCGCCAACTTCCCAACTTCGGGCAAATATTGAGAAAATCTATCCCGACTCGAACCTAGGACCTCTTCCATTGACTAAACATGCACTAGACCAATGAGGCAACAGGTTTTTGAGGCATTTCAGGTTGTGGAGAGTGATTGTCTTGATTGTTCTGTATGATTCGCATATCCCTAGGAAGAATTAAATGGAAATTAATATGTAATTCAATATCGGTTTAGTAATTAAATGATGGTGTGACCGTGAATATATTTCGGTGTATTTTGATTTTTACATTGATATCTAAATTCGAACAATAGTATTATAAAGAAAAATTGGGGATATTCCAGCCTATTTAAAACGGGAAAATAGGCTATAAGAATGATGTCCCATATGTTAAAAAATACAGGATGTGATAAATTATTATAAAGTTAATTAAGATGATGACTAGAGATTACACGATAGAAACGCGTGGGAGTAAACGAATTGCTCTAACTTAAGTTTAAATATTATAAATTAATACGATATTGTAATAACGATGACGGTTAAAAATACCCGACTGAGTTTGTTGTGGACTCTTCTCAGGATAGAACTTTTAACTATTTCAAGTCCTTCTTTAATACCATCATCAGGCGTACGTTAGAATTATTGCATGGGAAAAAAAATATATTTGGCGATTCAAAAGTGCTGTAATGGTCTACTTGAATAAAGATATTTTGACTTTGGCATCCGTGTCCAAATGAGTAGTTTTAACGTTCGATTTTAATTTACTTTTAATAAAATTTTAGGTCTCTAAATTTTTTTATATAATTTCTTGTAATTAGTTTATTTCATATAACTGAGACTGTATCGGGTGTGACTGCACTAAGCGAATTTAACTGAGAAATAAAGAAAGAAAGAATTGATACTGTTAGTGTTTGAGAAAAGAGCAATTTACTGGAACGGTAATGGCCTCAAATGGAGGTACACCTAACCTCCATTTAAGGCTTAAATGATAATACTAGGCTTTCAGTCCAGTGTCGTGCGCCTACGTACGATAGGTTTTAGTTGACACCAGCTGAAATTTTCATGGCCGTGGTATCGAGCGCGGGAGGAGACAGACAGCGCAGCCGCGCCGGGCCTCCCGCTCGCCTCGCCACCACTCGCTTAGAGGCCTGCACTCACAACAACAACACGCGCGCGATCCGCCGGCCCGCTCCGACCTCTCAGCTCAGTGCCGGTTGCGTGTACAGTGCCAACACGTGAGCCCATCCTCGGGAACGATATGTGAATCGGTCTTTGTGTCTGCTCCCGTTGGAGCTATGACGCGACATTGTGTAGCGCGCAATATGAAATAATCAGGTGAGTATCATTAATACCACAAGGACTACCTAACTTATACGCTGTTAGGAAATCTTGTTTCCCTCAAAGTCACATATTATCCGTTTTAATATAATAATGTGGTAAAATCGCCGTAGTTTGAAGGTTACCTACATATCGTACTTTTCATTCATTGCTGTTACGTATAGTTACGTTATACCTTGTTGGGAGCGGCCGATGTCTACAACGAAGCTCTACGACTGCCGCAATCTGATTACGGCACACCCACTGAAATATAAGACACAACTAATCTTTTGATGGTATTATTAAGGAAATGATTAGTTGAACGAATGCTACTAAGAAAATCTCGCAGAGGTCTAAGCGACCTGAAAAGGAGTTTGCTTAAAATATTTTTTTCTAAAATATAACGAAAGTAAATGTGTCTTAGTCAATGTACAAATAAAATAATTCAATTAAAAAAAAAAAACAATATTCATAAGCAAACTGTCCTTGTTTGTTGTAACGAGTTTTTATCATAGCTCGATTATGCCAGAGGCTTTAATATTTTTTATATTAAAACAACCGATTGAAAAATCGTTCCGAGTAATATTCACTGTTACTAATGGTCATTTTCATCGCATGTAACATGATTGATCAGTCATTTAGAAGCTATTTCGTAGCAGATACATATGACTAATTGATTTTCATCTTAAAATTATGTTAATGGCTGGAAAAACTTATAATATTGCCGTTTTAAAGACGTGCTGTGTGTTATGTACGTAAAGAAAAGGCAATTATTGTAATGAAAGTTATGCTTGACATTGGTAAAAAAGTTTTGGACAAAAGAATTGTAACATACATATGTTTCAATAAATGTATAAATATAAACACACAGTATAATAATAATACTTTTTTAGAAACTACCAGTAAAGAAGCTTTAGGGAAACCGTGCAAGGCGCTTCATGTATTGTACCTCTGCAATTCAAATCCATTGTCCGATATTAAAATCTCGTGATAGTGAGTACATGTGGTATCAATAATGATTTTCTTTCTGAATGGATCACGGATCTATTCTGATATTGGAATGCTTATACTTTCTCCTTTTGACAATTTTTATTCACCGCTATGTTTAGACAGCAGCAGATTATAGATTTAAATACGAGAGAATTCGAGGTTCAGTTTGCTAATATTTTTGAAATGTTACTTATATAAGAAAAGTCTCTTTATGCATCTGCTTTAATTTTTAATTTCCACACGTATTATTTCCTTTCCTATTCGTATTTATTAGACGATCTAGTTACATACATTGTTGGGATAGCAAAGTCACTAAATGATCCAAAACGGTGTTACGTTTTAAAGACACTTTCATTTGTAACAAGAATTAAAGCTTTTAAAAACACTAGCATAAACTTGAAATGTCGTTAATGCGATTTAAGGACAGGCGAACTACGACGTAAAAGCTTTGAGAGGATTTTAAAATAATAATCTACGAAAGCATTAATTGAAGTGAAACAAACGCACAGAAGGCTCGAGTGACGTTAATTGCAGCGTTTATGCATATCTCGTGAAATGATTTCTATATATGGCTATGAAAATGATTTAAAGCTTTATTTCCAACCGTTTTATATCGCCATATGTAAATTTTTGCCACTATGGGAACGCCCGTTTTGGGGCATATACTCTGTCCATTATTTTCCATTTTTGTCTATCACTTACTAGATCTATAGTTTTTATCGATATTGTGATAGTATAGTTTCTATGAAGCTTATTTTTTTATCTTGTAAGACTTTAAAAGTTACTTTTACTATTTTCTTTGAAGGTTGTAAGTACAAATGTCAAGTAAATTTTAAAACTCATTCAGTCCCGGAAATAGGCAGTCTTATTGCCAATTCTAGAAAATGAATAACGTGAATAAAACTTGAAAAATTCTTATTATGTTATACGAAATACATTAAAACAAATTTGTGTTATATTTTTCATGGACCATTTTTCTTTGTTGTAACATAGGCTGTAAAATATTATAAAGTTTATGACAACCTGCTCCATATTTTTATGACATAAAATATGCATTATTCCGAAACATCAATAAGACTATGGCAAAATTTTGTTACGTACTACCACTACTACTTTTAGTACTCATATCGGAGGTTTCGGTCATGGTTAGCATATCAACCACGTAATATGGCGTTGGTACATTACCTCGCTATCGTCTTAGCTTGTTTTGATTGTCACTTTACACCAGGTGTAAGCCCTAAATAATTTTAAATATATTTCCGGAAAATTCGCATGTATCGGGCTCGTAGAAACTTCGTTATAGAAACAGTATTATAACATCAGATATGTGTCAAAAAGGCTCAAATCCTGTCAGCCAATGTCAGACAAAAATACTAAAAATTCGTTTTTGACATACATATACGCTTTAGAAAATAAAAGTTATATTATGCTTACCCACCCTTTACTTTTGTTTTACGGCCACAGTTTGCGAATAGAAATTAGGCTACTAAACAGGGAAGATGTCGTAAACAAAGCCGTAAAGGGCGGAGTGAAATGTTTTACTGCATAACTTATATTCCCTTAAATATGTATTGCAATGCCTCTGTAGTTTTTTTTTACTTCTTACTGTATAATTTATAGAGTAAGATATTTGTATATACATAATATATGAAAAGTCTTAATAAATAACGTAGAAGTATACTTAATATTTTTTATATTATCTATGCAATCAAGAAACATTCTGCATACTAAGGTAAGATGCTTCGAATATGAATATATTGTTTAATGGATGTACATATATATAGTATGTGGGGATTAGACTGAGACCCCTATTATAATGTATATATTATAAAATATCTTTGAACTGTTCTAAAGTAAATACTTTCTACCTAATTATCTATATTTCTATATAGTCCATTAAAATATTACATTTTTTAGTGTGCAGAATTTTATTTTTTAGGACAAATCAAAAGTAAACTATCTACAAGATTGGTTTGTGGTAATGTTTTTTTTTATAAAATATTAAAAAAAGAAATTTTTTTATGGAACTTTCCCAATTTTTGCTTGTTACTTCTTTAATTTTAAATTCAAGGCAAAAAGGTATATAAACATATTTGTAGGCAAAGCTATTTGCTACCAATTATGTGTTTCCGAATTTTTTGTAGTAGGCGTAGTTTTTGAGATATCGCGAAAGGGGTTTGCATTCCTTTTTTCAAGACGGCGGCCAAGGGCGGCAACCCCACAAACTTGGGGTTAAGCTTCTATTGAACCCCCCACATATGTCTCAAAAATGAAATTGCGTCCTTTAAAATCACAATATTAGGTACTTAAATTTGAACATTTGAACGGACTAACAGGTTTTGAGGGGTGTAGAAATATAAATCTATACCGTTGCGTATGAAAGGTACAGGTATAAAATAAATTAGATTACCTCAGCGTTCAAGTCAATAAAAGAAATATGTCCTTTTAATAAATTGTATCCACTTATTTCTAACGTGTTTATTTATATAGTATTGTATGGCTTCAACTATGAAGTACTTAATGTATCAAGGCCTTGAATGAATATTATTGGAATGTATATACGATATTGTAATGATTTCCTCTATTTTTATTAAATTCCTACTATTCACATTTTTCCTTTACATACTTCATGTTCAAATTAACAATCGTTATGTAATAAAATGCTTTTATATCTATCCACTCAACCCCAAATACATCATTAAACGTGTAGTGGATGACAATTGATGTTCATACAATTTTAAGTGTGAATTGACTTTTTTTATTATTTGTTGAGTACAGTTCTTAAAGAAACCCTTTCTTTATAATTAACTTAAGCACCCTTACATTTCAGAGCTTGAATGTTATATGAAATTTGTAATTTTCACATCTTTAAAACCTATTTGTATAAATATAAAAGTTATTAACAATGATATTCTGTATGTATGTCTAATTTAGCACCGGTAAAATACAATACGATTTAATCTGCCTTTCATTACGTAACCAACAGTTTTACCTGACCAGATAGCTATCCTTTCTATATATGTGAGCCTCTTCAAAAGTTCATGCTCACTATCTTGCTGATTCAGACACAAAAAGGCTTGCCAACTTCTTCATGCAGGGATCCGAATGAAGTTTGCGCCAAAATTTCCCATTTATATGCCGCAATTAAGCCTGGCAATCGTAACTATTGTCGCAAGCAATCGCGTTAGGGCGTATCTTTATTGAAATTATTATTCCTACATTTTTACTATATGCTCTTTGTCAATCTTTTTATAAAAATCCTAATGTGAAAGTTACTTGATATAAAACAAATAAGATTCTACTAAGATTCTAATATAAACTATACAATTGTAAATAAGGTTAAATTCTATGATGGGGAAAGTCGCGAACAATTCTATTTGTATTATAATTATTTTGCATGGCTAATATGCATAAAAGAATATTATACGGTGGGAAATAAATATAGCATACTGAAAAATTAAAATGTAAAACTGTTGTAACTTCCCTTTGTGCATTTGCTGTTCTCGCTCACCGCTATGGATGATTTACTTGGATGTAACTAAACAATTACCAAAATTGTAAATATTAATGACATTGGAATTGCATTGCATTATATATAGGCATTTATTACAAGTTTGAATGTCCTTTGCAAAACCTGTGGTAGGATTGTTATAAGTTAACAATCCACAGCTATAGTTATAAGGTGGAAATTTGTTTAACAAGTAAAAAATAGTGCCATCGCAAGAAGATTCATTGACTCCTCTAATGTAGGCATTTTGCATAATATGTGATTTGTATGAATAGTAACACAATCCCAAAAACTAATTTAATAAGAGTGCCATTTGAAATTTAAATAAACTGTATAAATTAAGCAATGACATAAGGACATTTTGAGGTACTACGTTGTAATTTTTCCTGATTTATGAATATAACTTTTTAACACAAAAATATATAGACTTTCTAAATACTGTATCTTTAACTAAAATTTCGAAATTCTTGATTGTTTGATTATTATTTACAGTTGCGATATGTATTTGATATTTGTAATGAAGGTAATGTTTAAATTTCGTAATATGCCATCATTATATTATAATACTCCGCAAAGCATTAGCCAGCGGAATTTATAATGTTCATTTTATATAATTTGCTTTTATAAAGTCACTTAAAAGTTTTACAGTAAGTCATGACTTAATTTCATGGCTTCATTTTTCCGTCATATTGTAACTGTGTATTAGAAGGTTTGCGTAGATTTTTTTGCAACACGCAAACTTTGAATTAATTTGTGACGTAATCGGATTTTTTTCCTTGTAGAGGACTTATGTTAATATTATACTTGACGTCATTAAAAATCAGCTTTAAACGAGATGAAAAAATGCTGGAATATTTCTTTTCTGCTTGGAAATATTTATATATTTTTAACATAGGCATGGATAAATTGAATTAGAAATGTGTGTATTAATCAACCTTTATATATGTCTATATTACGTGTGATTCTTTATGTACCTACATCACCTATCTTCATTCTCTTTCTATTACGGTCTCCTTGACGCTAGGGTTGTCTGTAAGTCTTCGGCGCAGAGTGCAAAGGGTCATGGCGATCAGAGTCGTGCGGGGTTATCGCATCCTCTCGTGCGAGGCGGCCTGCGTTCTCGCGGATAAAATATTGGCTAGAGTCTATTGGGAAAAGAAAGAGGCTCAGGTGCAAGACGGAGTCGTCACACCAGCCACTGAGGGTAGTATGATGCGCATGGTACAAGCCGCTCTACTCACGAAGTGGAGGAATTTATTGAGGCAGCCCATTGCAGGTCTCTATACGGGACGAATTACCTCAAGGTAATTCGTCCAATACTTGAGCAGTGGACCAATAGACGTTTTGGGGTGCTGACTTTTCACCTTACACAGGTCCTTTCGGGACGTGGTTGTTTCGGAAGGTACCTGTATCGCGTCGCGAGGAGAGAGATGACGGAGGAATGTCACAAGTGGGGCGCGTTGGAGGACACCACGGCACATACACTTGCTGTGTGACCGCAGTGGGCCGCCGCCGAGCCGAACTGGTGACAGTTGTTGGGGATGACCTCGCTCTGCCTGCTGTGGTTAGAACCATGGTGGGCAGAGAAGCCAGCTGTAATGCCTTGGTCTCCTTTTGTGAAGACATGTTGTCGCAGAAGGAGGCGGCGGAGCGCGTCAGAGAGATGGACGGAGATGCTCCAGCCAAACGGCGGCGGAGGGTTACGTGCAGACGATTATTGCACGACCGTCGTTTGCCCCCCTAGGGGTAGCCTCTGGGCAATAGGTGCGGGACCTATTACCCCTTTAGAGGGTTTCCGAGGGAGGACAGGTGGCATGCCACCAGAGTAAGAGGAATACAAACAGAGCAGCCCTGTTGGGATATAGTCGACGAGTGTGCGGACGTATTCCGATCCCGTGTTTTCGCCAAAGAACGTAGGAAGGAGCACCGTCGGGTTTTAGCCGGTACGAGTCCGACATAACCTGTAACGCCTTTCCCCCGTGGCGTTGGGGGTATCCATGAGGATTTCCCGACAAGAAAAAAAAATTGTTTTCTGTAAGAGATTGCTGATAAGCCATACGACCACATAATTGCACTTTAATATTTGAAGTGCCTAATACTGAATAAATGTATATTTCTTTGTACCGTGCTGTTAAATAAAGCCTTATTATCTATCTAATTTAAATATGTATTTTTACTTTAGGAAACGATAAAGTATTTAAATACCGATATACATAGATTATAATAACAGATAATACAATGTACGAGTATATGAATTTTAAATGATGGTGAAACAAAATAAAAAGAAAAAGATTAAAGCCAGTATAAAATCTTAAGTTACTGTCATTGTCATTTGACAATATAAATTACAATACTTCTTTTTATTAATTAGATGAATAGAAAATATATGTAGTATAACGTCCAAAAGGTAAATATTATATTATAGAGAATAATGGAGGATCCACATTTGTATAATTTAAAATAAATAAGAAAAGGTTTCCAGTGGTATAATCATGATATAACGTTTAATTATTCAAAGTGAACTTTCGCCGTTTGAGCTCGTTTTCCGAACGTGAAATTGAGTTATCAGATTATTCCATTGGTTCGCGCTTGAGTCATTCCTTATTTCTGAAAAGATTTTTTATCGAGTAATGTTTTTGTTTCAGACTATTATATAATAAGAAACAAGTAACATGAAAGAACTAAATTCAAAAACATCTAAAACTCATAGGAAGATATCATTTACGTGTGGTTTTAATAATCGCCGCTGTAAAATTTATAGCAAAATAAAACTCATTACTGAATGTATTGTTGAAATTCCTGTATATACTTCAAGTGTCATCTATTAAATCATTAAATAAATAATTAAAAAATGTTAGTAGCTGGTTGTAGTGTATTTTTCCTTTGTATTGTAACAAAATATATTTTATATTTGAAATTATGTTTCGATTCCGTTCTGGAAGTATTTTGCGAAACGCTTTAGTAAGTGGGTTGAAGACAAATTTAGTTTATTATTTTGCGATTGTTTTGTAAAGAAAAATCTTGCGGAAACGTTTAAAGTTACGCAACAATCATGTTTCTCTTGGAAATTTGTAAAAGAAAGTCCGCGATAGCATACCTATGACTTTTAAGTTAGACTCACTACAACCTTGTTTATAAGAATCAATTATTCTTTTTCTATTGTTACGCAGAAATAGTTACGCGGGTCAGTTGCTTTATAATAACCGTGTACAACTAATAGTAGGTATACTTTAGTGATATATTATAAAGCTTAGGGTGCAGTTTAGATAGCTTTGATGTTGTTTATTCCAGCGTGGTTGGTCGCCCGGAAGATATTCTTCGGTGAACACCTTAATCATTTAAAACTCATTTGCATTAATTCACTGTAAATTTTGTTAAAACTGAGAAATAATTTTGTGCTGCTCTTCTTAAGGTTTTCCTATTTTGAAAATTACAACATAAGAGTATTACAGAGTTAAAGTAGTAGTGCCCGTTTAGAGGCAAGAAAATACGTTGAATTCGGAGTGTTAGTGTCGTAGCGTTCGAGGTTTCGTACATTTATCCGTATCTGGTAAACGGGGCTACGAACTAAGAATGAGCTGGGGCTCTGTCCGTGCTCCATTAACCCACTTTTGCGGCCTTGAACCCCTGCCCCACGTTCCTGTGACGTCACATCTCACATAGTTGTCATTTGAAATACTTTGCCGATGACCTATTTCTGAATGCCATTGTTATTGTCATTAGTTCCTGATTCATTATTATTATTATTGATTTTTATGTGCCGTCTCCGTATAATGAAAAAAAAATCATAAGCTACTGAATAGCCTTAACATTGCACTTATTTTCATATCTACTTCGATAAAGAATATTTATAAAATATTGCATAAGTTCTCTAAAATTTATAGTAACTGTCAAAAAATGAGTTTTGTTGAAACACAAAACTGTAGCTTAAAATTAATATCAAATTAATTATCAAAATTATTTTTATATTGATACATTATACTATTTTAAATGAACTTCTGTAACATATTACAATAAACGAGCCAACACCCTATTTTTGGTTTCCCTCGATTAGTCCCTATAAAATGAAACTCCATTGATAATGATAATATATAATGAAATATATCAATTAATTTAGGTATATTAATTCCCATAGAAATATTATTCAATATTAAAATTAAAACGAAAAATTTTACCGTATTAAGATATTTGCGCTACTGTCAATGAAAAGTAATAACTTTTAAGGAATCGAAGACTACATAGGTAATCACATACATAGCATCATCCCATAGGGGTAGCCAGAGACAACATCCTTCCACTTGCCACGATCCTTGCATATCTCCTTCGCTTCTTTCATTCTCATTAAACCTTTCATACAAGTTCGTCGGTTTAGAGTACCCTTGACCTGGCCGTTATTTACAATGTCCTGGATTTGGTCCAGGAACGTTCCCCTTGGTCTTCCCCTTCTAACTTTCGCATTCACTCTTGACTCATAAATCCTTTTTGTCAGTCTCCTTTCATTCATTCTCTCTACATGCCCAAACCATCTCAGCATACCTTTCTCAATTTTAGTCACTACATCTTCTTTTATACTACAACGTTCTCTTATCACACCATTTCTTACTCTGTCACTCACTTATAGATAATTAGTACTAAAAATAGTTATGAATTTGTGACTACAATTTTATAAAGAACTGTTACCCAATAGCTGTGTATAAATTCTCCATAAAATATCTGTAGAGGGAATTTGTTTTCCGATTCACTGAGTTGTTTCATTGATGACTAGCCGGGCTTAACATGATTTACAGATTCATCGGTTCAACTTTTTTCGCTGTCATAATGCGAGTGAAATAATTTTATGTCTTTGTAAAGAATTAACTCTTAGAATTAACATGGTTACTTATTTCAAAATAACATCAATCTTTAAATATTTGTTGATATCTTAATTACAATTAACCATGTTGAAAGCGTAATAAAAATGGTAGTATTAATGCATGTTATGACTGCTTACTATAACTGATTTTGTTCAGTTCCAACAATTAGCTCACATATTCCCTAAAAATTCGATTCGATTACATATTTATCAACAGCAACCAACCATGCATTTTAACGCGTAGTTACTTGCTGTTAATACATTATTTTCAAATCTTTATTAATTAATTAACAATAGTATTTCAGTTCAAATGTTTAAAGGTCCCTTTCTACGTTCATGTTAGAGGGCATCGGAATTGACCTAAAGTCGCTTATACAATTCGTAACGTTTTTACACCAGCATCTGATATTTGTATATAAATACCTGTCAAATTAGTTTTCTTTTTATTCTTATGGGAAAACCCTACGCAATGTGCCAATAACACAGACTTTAGCATCCGCCAAGCCTGACTGGCATCGTGCCAAACTATCAGTCTATTTCGAGCTTATCAAAGTAAAATATTCTCTACGATGTATTATCTCTGTATAAACGAAACCGTAGATGGATGAGCTTCGTTTTACCAAATGCGAACGACATAAATATTTTTCACAAGTATCATCTGGTCGTATTTCGCTGTGGTTCAATGCAATATATGTAGGCTACTATAAGCTACCGGCGGAGGTTTACGTTAAAGGCTATTTAAGGGTTGTTTGGGTTGTAAGGTATTAGAAAGGTAGGCCGGCACCGGAAATTAATGTTGTCATTAGGCGCTAGATAGGCAATATCAGACTGGTTGGCGTAGCAACTGGATACAAGCGGTATAAGAGAGTTCTTATTGCAATCATTAGCAGAGGGTGTGACGACGAAGGCAGTACAGAATTAAATTGGGTCAAAAAAATAGTTTACTTAAGAATTTGAAAGTAGTTAAGGTACGGCTTACAGGTTATATGCTATGGTTTGGACGGAGATAGCTCTTATGGTTCGTACGTACAATCGAATCCAAAAGGGCGAATAATCCAAAATCAAATTGATTTAATGTAATAATAAGATCATCCAGAAGACGTTCAAGGGATGTCGCTTAATAAAATCAAAGTAATTGTTAAAAGAAAATGAATTGAAAAATCTTAATATAATTTGAAACATTACTTAGACGATAGAAACGCGTGGAAGTAAACTAAATGCTCTAATTTAAATATAATAAATTAATACAATATTGTGATGATGATGGTAAAATAAAATAAAAAAAAAAACACCCGACTGAGATTCTTGTGGGCTCTTCTCGGAACAAAGCGCGAAAGAAACCTATATTTCACAATTCAAAAGTGCTGTAAAAGCTTGTATCAATAAAGATATTTTGAATTTGTATCACTTTCATTGTATACATATTCAGACTACTATTATATGACAGATTACATATTCTGGACTTCAGTGGTTAGTGCTTGATATTTTTACCTGGTAGGATGGTAAATACTCACAGTCAATGCAAACACCAGTCTAAATCGAGAGCAATTACATAATTCAATTTTCTAAATATGTTTTGAAGTGAAACTGAACCTGGGACATCTGCTAGCAAATCGAGTACAGGCACAATTACAAATTAAATCAGAATGTTTAGCTCCTAATTCAAATTGTTAATTTTATAATATGTTACAATAAAATAGTTATAAGTCGAGAATTATATATTGAAAACTAGCAATGCCTCGTGGTAGTGATACCACGCGAGTGATCGCGTACTCGGACTATAGATTTATTTTCTTTAACATAAAAGTTTTATTTCACTTAGTTTTCAATTACTTCCTTTCTTAATACAGATTTTACTTTGCAACGAATATTTATGTAAATTTTTAATTCATTTTTAATGTTTAAATTAATTTACGTAGAAAGTCCGCGATTATTAAATTTAAAAATACTCTACAGGTATTGTAAGATTTTTTTAAACCGGCCCAGTAATTATTAGCTTGATTATTATACATTTTTAAGAATAAAAATTCAAAATGCATTACTTTCGTCTATAATATTAAAGAAGAGATTTATTTGTAATACTTTATTGTCTCAGAACTTCCCTATACACAACATTTGACACTCTGAAGTTCAAATCGGGATACATTATTTTCTTTTTAAGACTGACATTTTTAAATTCGTTATATTTTTTGAATAGAATGTCCGAATTTAATTACTTAAAAAGTATTTTACAGGTAATGAAGCAGGTTTTTAATAAAATAGGATAATTATTAATACAGAGGTATGAATAATATGATTTGATTATTGTCAGCACTTTTATTAAATTATAAAATGTAAAAAAGTAGTCATAGTGGTGTAACTACAGCAGTTGGACATATGGTATCACGGACATTTTTTGTAGATATTTATACGTTCTGTAATACCGTAGTACATTTTTAGTTCTATTTTTAATAGTTTTTGAAGCGTACGCGATAACAGATTTTTTTGCTTCACACCTTGGGTTAGATTAATGCAGTTTTCTTAGGGATCTCTATTTTATTTGAAAAAATAATATAGACTATGTCGCTCAGTGAAAATGCAGCTTTCTAATGGTGAAATCGGTCCAGTAGTTATTGGGTGAAAACGTTACAAAGGTATATTTGCATACATTCAAAAACACAAATGTTTCGTCTTGGTAAAATAATATAAGTTTAGATAATGTGTCCCAATGTGCTTATTACCAATTATTCGCGGTATCCTGTTGTTACTGGTTTAAATACACTGTTACGACTATTCTTCAACACGAATTCACCTGCGTGCAATACTCAAAGGATCTTCAAGTTTTGTGATTTATTGTCTAGAAGTGACACATATTACCCGTCCGCAGTGCGGAGGTTCTGTCGGCAACGTGTGACAATACATCAATTTATTGCCAATATATTCTTCAATAACATTTTATTCTACCTAAAATTCATGACTCATACTTGGCTACAAATGTGAATTTTTATCATTCTTATTCGTAACGTTTTATTAAAAAAGAGTGATTAGTCCGATTACATAAACATATTTTCTGAAAGTTTCATTTGTTTATTTTGTCATTTATTTTAAGCCACTTTATTATAAATATTTTCTTTAAAATAAAATAGAATTTTAGGTGAACATAACGTGATAAAAACAGTGTCATTATATTTTAAATTAAGTTAATTTGGTACCATTAGAAGTTTCATATTAAATTCGAAAGTTGAATTTTTAAGACAGGACATTACATATGTATGTACCTTACATATGTATGTACCTTTGTTCTTGAGTTTGTTGATACTTTGAATGGTAACTGAAATGAAATAAATAAAAAGCGTTTACATAATCCAAAAAGTATAAATTTCCCACAATTACAATGCCGATCAAAGCTTGGTTTTGTAAATGAATGCCTTTATAAGCCGCGTTAAAGCTACGTCATTTAATTAAATTAAAATGCCGTGAGCTTTTACACCCCCGAACCGCTTTAACTCCTCGATTTATTTAGCTTTCATCATATTTTAAACACAAATATTTCTTTAGAATTTTTACAAATACAATTGGGATTATAAGTACAAAACTAGTTGAGCCCGGCTACGTTTTGCTGTGACTCTGATATAACTAACAGGTTTGGAATTTCATGTTCATTGAGCTTATTAACTTATGTTAATCTGCTAGAGAAACAAAATAATTTATTAACAGACAATTTAAAAACTTTATTTCTTTGCAGCTATAGATGTTATTAAAAATATAATTCTAGTTAAATTATTAAACAAATGAAGAACAAACAATGTGTTAGATTTGTTTAATAATTCGTGAAATCAGTCACTAAATTAATATGCTTAATATCGGTCAATTCCTGTGCCATATACAAAGGCATACAGAAAAGAAACTATTAAATCTTTTACTTGAGCTTTCAGTAGATATAATACGTTTAACTCGCGATTAAATTAATCGGTATAATATTTGAACAATATATATATGACTGCCTCATTGGTATAGTCGTTAGCATGTTCGAATACATACATGAGGTCCTTGGTTGGAGTCCCGGATGGGGCCAATTCAAAAATCGATATTGAGTTTTCTATTATGATTTTCTCAATATCTAAGTTGGGAAGTTGGTGGTGGTGCTCCACGCATGTACCTCGGAAAGCACGTTAAGCCGTCTTGCGCCTGTCTGACTATGAGAGTACAGGAATAGAGAGCGCACTTGTGTACTATGCCTGCCAATGCGCATGGAAGCAGCGTGGTGGGTATAGACCCATCCGAGCATAGGCTCTAAAAACCTTCTCTCATATGAGTGAGGAGACCATGATGAACTGTTATTTAGGATATTCATATTTAGGGACAGACAGAACTAATAGTATGCATTGAAAAACATAACGAAATAAATATTAGCTAAACCAACTGATGCATGTTATGCAAGCGGTGGTTTTGTTACCATGTCAAGGAAAGTTAGTAAACTCAAAGCACCTTGGAACTTGAACTCATTAAGTAAACAACCGGAATCAACTTTGATGGTCGTTGTACCGGTAAACTTGTGTATGTAAAATTCGCAGAGGGATAACTAACAAGATACAGCGAGAACCTTTTGGGTAAAATGATATGAGAGTAGTCTCGATTAGATTCCACTGCTTATTTAGAAGTAATCAGGATGTTGTATTATATTCAATTAAGCTTGAATTTATTCTGTATCCCAGTGCTTGCATTTCTGTTTTTGTTAACTAGTTAGTAAAAGACAAATAATGCTTATTTTAATGCATTTCTTTATTAGTAGCACTAAATTTGTGGTAATTTTATTGAACGGTGTTAATTACACAAAAGAACGACTTTTATCAATGAAACCGACATGCAAAAGTGTTTGTATAGCACATTGTAGAACTTACAAAAATTCGCTAGATATACTTAGTTAAGGAAATTCTTGCCACGTGAACACGGCAGCTATAAGTCCGATGGACTCATAAATTTGACCGCACCCATGACCCAGGTGCTACATTCGAACAACGAAATAGTGCTATGCGTCCCCGGGAATTGCGACTTGTTTTTGTAGTTTATGGCGGCAATCTCTGGATATTTCGTAACATAGATATTAAGACAACTTTCTGCGATTCATCAACATGCTTGACTCTCACTTAAAGAAACATTGACTGTCTCAGTTATAGAGGTCACCCCAAAAATATCTGAGGGTTCATGACTCAAGCGTATCGGTTTCTATCTGTCTTTTATAGAGTTTTCTTTCTTATCCAGTTCTCTATTACCGAAGTTTTACTGTACATACAAGGTGTTAGGAGACCGTTTCCGAAAACGAATACAGACGATAGTATTAATGAAACCTTTGATGATGGGAGGGATAAAACGATCCAGATTAAAAAACATATGTTTAAAACATTTAATTAGCATCATTTACGCTCCATCATGTTAGTACAGTTTCATAAAAAATACATTACTAAAAAAAACGATTAACGAATGTAAGGGCGCGACGCGTGTTGTTTATTTTTTTTAGTTAAGGAAGACGCTTGGCTACAGTCACACCTTATGGGAAGTGTTGACCCAGCCTAGGATAGACCGCGCATACCTAGTAGGTACCTATTCACCCTGACTTTATCAATACCCGGATAAAACGAGACTGGGAATACGGAAGCTGGTAAAGCATTCCACTTGTTTGCGGTGCGGAGAAACGATTGGTCAAAACGTTTTGTGTGTTCTCATGGGATGTCCACCAAGGATGCCAATCGCTTCTATGTCTAGATGTTCTATAGTATAAGAGCTACGGAGGAATAAGGTAATATAGCTCATTCACCCGTGCGTTCAAGCACCAGCTGATTTTAATTTTTAGCTTTTTGCTGGTTCTTTTTAAGTGTAGTAATGTATATTATAATTTATAAAACGTCACTAATTAGAATTCTTCTCGCAGAGTGTTTGGCGACCCCCGGCATGAGGTCGGGGGAGGGCGAGGGCTCGGAACTTGCGGAGTTTGGCGCGCGCTGGCCGCCGCCTTACACACAGGGCTACGGCTGGCGCTCCACCACTCCGCAGCACCCGCCCGCGCACCACTTAGCAAGGCATTCACGATCGCAACAGGTAAATAATGAAGCAGAGCTATATATAATGAAAAAATGTTTATTTGGAACAAAATAAACTACGGTACATGCATGTCACAGTTGATAGACCTTCCGCGATACAATGTTACGAGACGTTCCGCAAAAATCAACAACAAATTACATTAAGTTTTAAATTATTGTAAAACACATGTATGCATACATGAGTGTGTGCGTGCGTAAATTTTAAGATTTTTATTGAAGCGATTATATAATAATGGGCTTATAAAAGATATATTTCTATCGATTGATATTATATTATAATACCATATTAATACTTAGTTAAAGGATATTTTATGAGTCTCTTGCTTATACATTCTCCTCTCATATTATACCCATTGGCGCAGGATATGTTACAGTGCATTAATAAACTTCATTTAGTTTTAATAGAGTTATACACATTTATAATATATAAACAACAACTATAAATATATTCTGTAATGGAGGTAGATTTGTTGCGGAAACTTTGAAATATAGTTAAAATAAATTGAATTGTACGACATCTATGAATTCCTCGACTTGAATCTATTTTGAAACCTAGCCAAATAGTATAAACATATTTTTAAATTTCACTACTTGAGCTACACAAAAGCATGATTTTGCTTTTAGCGTCAAGTACAGTTGAATTTTTTATTAGGGTTATTTAAACTATGTCAGTCATCTGATATGTCCATTTAACACAAAAGTATCACATTTCGTCAATCTATCACTGAGTTTCAGGACTTAGAGTGACGTAACTTGTAGCTATGGCAAATTTATCTGATTTTGAAAATCATTTTTTTAAAACAGATGCATGTAGAGTGATTTCAATTGTGCTAAAAGTATATATTGCTGACGTATTACGTAAATTCGTAATACGTCAGCATACAGTGTACAATATTCTTCCCAAACGGGAAGAATTATTTTAAAAGATTGTTGGATACGACCAGTGGTTGCAGGACAACCGACACACAAGTTATGAGGCAGAGGATGCGCGAACTCGGGCGCGAGGAGGGGTATATTATTCGCCACCAGGAACTTCATATACCATCGTGGAACGACCCGCTTCCTCGCACGGCCACCATGCCCCATATACACAGCATCACTATTCTGGGAAACTGTCGAGGGCTCCCTACCTCGGCTCCTCTACAATTCCTAACAGTGCAGGTTCGTGTACTTTTGACTTCAGTACTAATTTGTAAAAGGCGTAATTTAGTTACAGCTACATTTGTATGTCATATATCAACATATTTGATAGTCACGACTACATGTCTTTTATGATTATGGTCATCATTTTATGCTCGAAGAAGAAGGTAAAAATAATTTTATTGTATGTACTTGTAAACTGCCTAATTGGTCTAATGGTTAGCATGTTCGACTAGAGACATGAGGTCCTCAGTTTGAGTCCTGGGTCGGGTGAATTCATGAAATCAATATTGAGTTTTCTATTAAGATTTTCTCAATATTTGCCCGAAGTTGGGAAGTTGGCGGTGTACTCCAACCCTGCCTGAGTGAGCACGTTAAGCGTCGGTCGGTCCTGCGCCTGATCTCTTTCCGGTCATGTCGGATTCCTGTTACATCGGACTATGAGTGAAGACGCCTGTGCCCTGTAGTGGGATGTCAACATGAAATCTATGGCTGAACTTATATTTGAACAGGAGCTACAAGTTTACGCAACAGTACAAATCATCTAACAACAAATGGAAAAAAGAGGCCGATATCGCCAGAGCAAGTCCTTCGATTATTTGGTCAAGGGGGTGCAGCAGCTCTAGGCAAAGCCCTTCCGCCGTCCCATCCGCCGGCACCTCTACCAGCGCCTTTGCCAGCTCCTTTACCTGCAAGACGGCATTCACCAGCAAGTAGTCCAAGCAGTACAACTCATCATGTAAGTATGTCTCTATATATTCTTATGAGAATTCATTTGGCCGCAGCGTTTAAGATTCAGTAAGTTTACAATCACTATTCAATTATTTTTTCCTACTACTACTTTGTGCGTGTCTAAGCGCTGAAAACTGGGGATGGCAATCATAATATACCATATCTTATCCCTCAAAACACCACCTATGTCTCATTGAAAGTCTCATCGAAACCGGTCCAGAAGTGTCGGAGATTAGAAATACATGGCTAATTCCCGTTCGTAATATTAAAAAAACAAAAAATGTTACATATTCCTTATGAAATAATTTTAGAATATTTTTAACAGAAAATCACTAGGATAATATACAATAACTTGTGGTCTAAGTGATTAAGAGACAATATTCCTCATTCAGATACTGTATGCGATAGACAAAGAAGAAATTGAGAAAACATTTTTTTCAATATTGAAGTGATTACCAGATATAAAAAGGTTTATGTTAAGATTTTATCACCATGCTGCTTTCATTCTATCTCCATAGATCTCAATTGTAATTTTATGTAATATGTATAGTGTTTAACCATGGTAACGGTTTTCTAAAAATAGAGGAACGTGTGAATGTTATATTTGTTTTGTAGGGGTCGTCATGTGTAAATAATTTGAGGCGAGCGGCTTTAGTCGATATTACTAAGTTATTCATGACCGTCGCAACCGACGTTTACAAGAGATGTACGCGAACGACGCTCATCTACCAATAACGCGGTACTTAGGAATAACTTGTTGGAAAATAAAGTGAATGTATGCTTTACCAAACCGTGTTTACCGTAAAATGTAGGATGCATGTTTTTTTGGCAAATATGGTATATATATTTTCGCTTTTCATATGGATTTCTTAATTTCACTTGAAACAAGCGTTTAATGATTTAGAATACTTTTCAAAGAAATATAATTTACTATTTATTTATAATGGTTAGCGAGGGTAACTGAAATTGACTTCGTGGAATGTCGATTTTATGCTATACTTATCGGAAAGCTGAAATGAAGACTGCTTCATTTGTTTAGTGGTTAGCATGGTAGTCTACAGACATGAGGCTCTGGGTTCGAGTCCCGGGTCAGGCCAATCGAAAAATAGATGTTGACTTTCTTATTAAGATTTTCTCAATATTTGCCCGAAGTTGGGAAATTGGCGGTGTGTTCCACCCCCGTGCCCTCGGAGAGCACATTAAGCCGTCGGACTTGCGCCTGATCTCTCTCCGGTCGTGTCGGATTCCTGTCACATAGAACTATGAGAGTGAAGGAATAGAGAATGCACTTGTGTACTTTGTCTGCCAATCCGCAGTGATGCAGCGTGGTTGGTCTATGCTCTCAAAACCCTCTTTCATATGGGTGAGGAGGCCTGTGCCCAGCAGTGGGACGTTAATGGGCGTGGGACGTTAGTCGTAGAGTCAGTCAGCGCTGATCTCGAGTAGTACTTGAATCTCTAAAAAAAGAGTTCGTACAACATATAAGTGAAGACATACTACGGTACTATGAATAGATAAATCGAGTTAAGAGGCCTTTTCCTCTTATTATTTACTAGCTGAACCCGCGACTTCGTCTGCGTGAAATGTTTTTGGGTAACATTTTTATTAATTTAAGCAAATTGTTTTACAAATAAGAAACAACGTATAACATCCCAGCAACCTCCCTTGCGGGTTGAAATTTATAAAATCCGTTCTTAGCTGACCTCTACTCGGCAAAAGGAATATTCCTACCAAACTCCAAGTCTCTAGGCCTTATGGTTCCAGAGATATCGTGACGAGTCGATAGATACCTGGATATATTTAAAAGAGAGAGGACATATTTAACTTGCATTGTACCATAAGATATATAACTACCATTAGGTCAAGTCACAACCACACCGTCAAAAAGATAAAAGTTTTTTTTATATTTTAACAGGGATGTAAAAATATACTGAAACGTTCTTATATATGCAAAAACATGAGCGTGACAATAGTCCGTATACGTGTCCGTATAGGGTTGTCAATTTATGTGTCATGGACACAGCAAAGCACGAGACAGTGTCAGTTGACGGTTACTGCTACGTTGAATAGGTTGCCCTAAATTTAGAATTGAAAGAATTGCAGTTGTAATCGTCATTTTAAATGGTCAGGTCTTTGGCTAATGGTTCTTCATTTGCTATTAAGCAAAAAACTACTTACCCTTCTTTTGAAGATTATTATGTTAAACGAAAAAAATATTACATAACTCTTATAACTCAGTGCAGATTATGCCTACTTACAATAGTATTTTAGTGACATAACAAAAATTATAATAAACATATTGAATGTGCACATAGTACAAGCTTGACGAAGTGTTTTCTTCTAATAAACGGTGTAAAATTATTGTTTTGTGATCAAATAATTGAATGTCATATGTATATATTTGAAAACAATTATGGTGCTGCCGTGTACTACAATGAAAGTCTAAAAGCAACTAAACATTGCGTGATGTGTTTAAGTATTGAACGGTTTAGTAAAGAGGTGTTCCGGGCTTTATTTTCAAGTTGGATTCTAAAGAAAATCATGAGGTAATAAATGTTATAAATTTTATTGAATTTTATACAAATTAACTGAGTTTACAATAACATCTTTCTTTGGTTCGCATTCAAAGATTTATTGGGATTTCAGTTTTACGAAGTTTTTAATATTTTGTAGTAATTAATACACATTTGTGTATTTAAGGTATTTTGGAATGAACAATATATGAAAATTCTCCAAGGATTACATTTAGGACCCCATTTTTAATGCTTAATCACTTTCATAATCATTGTCGTTTAATTTGATAATAGCGAAATTTGAGTTTTTTTTCGAAAGTAACTCAATTTTTACTATTTCTACATAATTATATATTTCGTGGTTGCAATAAGATTGATATCAGTCGATGGAAAAACAAAAATGTCAAAGGCAGAATATATTAGCTTAGTATTCATTGTTCATCCGTTCCAAGTTTCTGTCTTGTGTACGTCACATTTTCATTTTAAATTTGCTTCATATTTTGTGATATATTCCATTGATTTCGGCGTTTAAATCAGGAAATTTTCTGCTGTAATAGTACAGTAGAAATTTTCCTTATCTGATCTTTTTTCATGTTTTATCCGATCTGCTTAAGCAGGAATACGATATACGAGTATACTATGACAAGCTGAACCCGCGCGTTCGTCTGCATGGAATGTTTTTGGGTAGTATTTTCATTAATTTATCTGTACTTTGCTGACCTCTACTCGGCAAAAGGAATATTTCTACCAAATTTCAAGTCTCTACACATAAGGTTCCAGAGATATTGTGATGAGTCAATATTTAGTAGATACCTGGATATCTCTTATATATATAGATTGGTATTATGGCATATTGACATTGGGATGTGACGATCATTGAGTTTAAGGATCGTAAAATTTGATTGCGTTTATATGTCCTGAGAATCTATTTATTATTGACTAGTAATGCCCCGCGGTTACACCCGCGTAGATAACGATCTCGTGGCAATGGAAAGTCTACCAAGTCGGACTATAGATTTATTTTTGTTTATGTAAAAGTTTTATACCCCTTAGTTATTAATCACTTTCTTTCAGATTATTAGACACATTTATTTTACAATAACTAATATACTTTAAATTCCTAACATCATTTACGTAGAATATCCGACCTTAGTTAAATTACATATAGTCCACAAGATTTGAAAGATTTCTTTTAAACTTGTCCAGTCATTTTTATCTGGATTATTAAAAATTGTTAAAAATAATAAAAAATACAAAATGCAAAATTAAAATAAAAGAAGAGATTGATTTGTAGTACTTTATTGTCTCAGAACTTCCCTTTACATACCGTTTGACACTCTGGAGTTCGACTCGGGATACATTATTTTCTTTAGATTGAGATTTTTTAATTCGTTATATCTTTTGAATGGAATGTCTGATTTTAATGATTCAAAAAGTATTATACAGGTATTGAAATGTTCTTTAATAAAATTTAATAGGATATTTTTTGGTTCTATCTTTAATAGTTTTCGCAGTGCACGCGATAACAGATTTTTTGTTTCACACCTTGGGTTACATTAATGCGCTTTTCTTAGGGATGTCTATTTTATTTCAGATAGTAATATAGCTTATGTCGCTCAATGAAAATTCATCTTTCTAATGGTGAAAACATTTTGAAATCGGTTCAGTAGTTTTTGTGTGAAAACGTAAACATCATACATACTTACAAAAATATACTTACAAAAACACAAATGTTCCTTCTTTCTAATATTAGTTTAGATAGGCTTCTACATCTATAGTCCATTGTAGAAGTGTTTAGATAAGCTTACTGAAAAATACTGCTAGTGATTATGATTACTGAAAGTTGAAATTGGCATAAAAACTAATTTGAAATACAGTAATTACTACTTATTTAAAAGTTGGCGAAGAAGTTCTTATTTACTAACCTGAAATACAAATGGACGCTGTGGAGTTTTTCTGTGACGTCAGACGTCACGCCAGAATTTTCTGTGATTGATGACGTTAAAAGTGCGTTTACTTGTTGGTGTTATAAAGCTAAACGAAATTAGTACAGTTCGGTTGGTATTCAAATCACTAATAAAATTAATATGCAATATTTTTTTATATAACGTAATATTTTTCATTATACTCTATTTATATTTATTTCTGTAAAGATATTTCATTATAATTTGCCTTATAGCTGTTTTTAAAGTGTCTAAACGCCACCTAAGCTTGTTCATTCTTATGTTCAAATCATCAAAATGAAGATTCAAATTCAAATTAAAATTCAAAATTCTTTATTGCAATTCAATGCCTATTGTGGCGTGCAATACAATACAGTGTTATAAAACCAAAATTTAAATCTATACACATTAAATAAATTTACAACGTAAATGTATATAAAACTTAATAGTATTATGAATTTGTACATACAAGTTAAAATTACAATTAGAATACTTAAAATAATGTCGATAATATATTGTATTTGTATATAAAACTTAGTTGGAAAAAATTTCTTTAATATTACGTCTTAAAAATTAAAAAGTCATTCAACTTTTTATTAAATATGCCGATGTTATCGCATTTTCGTACATTTTGAGGTAACTTATTATATATTTTGATAGCCATAACACAGATGTTTTTATTAAAAAATGTGGTTTTATGAACTGCTATGTAATTTATATACTTTAAAGTATATAAATTACATAGCAACTGTAAATTTATTATGATACAAATGGGATTAATTTTTAAAAATTACGTAATCCATATATGCCATTTGATTATTTTGACACTGCTGTAACTGTAAAATGATCTGCATTTCCTAGCGAATATTTTCCTTTAACTCCTCAAGAGATACCGGGTTGTTGTTTAAAATTTTACTTTAATTTCCAATTCGCTGTACTAGTATAGCAAGCAAGTGCATAATTCATTGCACTGCATACAATCCAAAATTCACTAAATGTCTTGTTCCTTTAATAATAAGTATGTTGTACGGAAAGTGATTACAATTTCTTTTAAAAATATATTCATAATCTTAGTTTGTGTTTGGCAATGTTATAAATTTATTGATTCAATTAAAGCAATTTAAAAGCGCTCACTAGTTTCAAACAAATTACCACCGTACAAGACAAAACAGAGTGAAATAAACATTTTAGAAAATAGAATTTTCTATTGGGACTTTATTGCGCTATTTCAAATAAAGGTGCCAAAAAGCAATTTCCGCTCAATGCTCGTAGCGAGACACTTTGGGATAAAGATTTTAAATGGGCTTTCGTCGTTTGTAAACATTTTAAAATTTTTGCCAGTCTACTAGACTTCAATGATTTTTTTCATGCCGATGAGGGTGAAGTCCAAATAAAAAACAGTTTAGATTTAATTATATTTTCTTAGAAGTCTACACATGGACAATGTTTAAAAGTACTAAATTAATTAGCGTCGACATTCGTCGCAAAAGAGCTTTGTGTTTCAATGTTCAAAGCATTTAACATATTACAAAACCAACACATAAGAGAATATTGAACTAAAGATAAGGTTCTACATCAGGTATCAGCAAACAAATAAATTCGCTGAAATTAAGAAAATGGTGATATTGTTTAATTTTAGAAAATTGCAAATGAAATTGATCTTTTCGCAATTTTTTTGCAGACTTAGCGCTTTACTGTGATCGTGATGATACAGTCTAAGATGGAAGCGCGCTAATCTGGTAAGAGACGATACCTCTTATGGTTTCTGCGCAGTATCGTATCGGAACATACGTCTCTGTGCTAGGCGGTACGTCTTCGCAGGTAGGGTGGTAAAAGGCCGCGGCCAATTCCTTCCATCAGACTAGACTAGACTCAGACAAATTGTAAAATACAATTTTCTAAATTCGCCCTGCCGGGGATCGAACCCGGGACCTCTGCTAGCAATGCGATTGTTCGCACCAATGGGCCAACGAGGCCTTCAAGATAAATGATTAGATGATGTATTTAAAACAAAGTTTGGAAGGATTACATATTTGATCCCGTTAATTAAAAGCATCTTAGAGCGAAAAAGCGAAAACGTCTTTCAGACAATTTTTTAATTATTTTTTACACATATCGCGCCGACTCTCTCTTGGAAAGTCCATAATCGAAATTGTTTTCTAATGTAAAATAAATATACTGATGTCTAGGCGATATATCGAGTTGATCGAGAAAGGGAGCGGCCGTACTCGTCAGGAGGCGCGGCACCGCCACCGGTGGAGCCGGCCACCCGCACCGTGACTATGAGCCGAGATCCCGCAGACTCACATGGTTTCGGCATCTGCGTCAAAGGCGGAAAAGAAGCAGGTAATCTTTCCCAATATTTTTGAAGTGAAACTTCTTTAGGCGCATGAGGGCAAACTTTTTACGGATGAAACGCGTGGTTTGGGGTCACGAAGATGTGCAGCATTTTTATGCTAATTCGTTTGAAGGTGAGGTAGTTTTAATATTTACAAATAACATGTGGCATTTTAATGTGCCATTCGTCGCTTAATATTTTAATATATTATTTCTCATAAAATAAAAATATTTCATAAATTCTCTTTTATAGATTTAATTAATAATTTCTAATATTGACAAAAAACACGTGGCATTTTTATTTCGTCATTCGAGATTTCAATAAATTACTTATAATAATTTTCGACACCTTCAATATTTTCATGACCATTAAATTAATTTAATTTTTAACATATCCTCCTTTTTCCCTCGTTCTAAGTCTCGAAAATGTAAAGTTTTATATTTTTATAAATATAAAAAAGATTTAAAATTTAATTTGTCAAAGAAGTTTCACTTCTGACATGTGTACTTTGTTCGCAAGCACTTTTTTATCCTATACGGTAATTAGCAGCGTATTGATGTCCCGCTGCTGGAGAAAGGTCGCCTCTTTTATCTTCTACCATTCTCTTCACCAAAAAGATTCGAACTATCTCCAGAAGTTATTCAAGTTTTTCAGATATGTGTTCTAACATAGAAAACCACGCGGTAAAGGATCAGACCTTTTTGAAAAACTTTAGCTTTGCAAACATGTCTTCGTGGTCAGTTAAGAATGAGGAAGGCAGCCTTACATATGGTATTATAAAGGTTGAAAGAATAATGTACTGAAATATATGTATTGGATCGATCAATAAATCTCCGATATAAACGTCGAGGTTTTTTCTGGACATAGGCGAACTAGAGCCAGAATTCTTGTCAGGAGTCAGCGTTAAAAAAGATAAAAGCTGGTTCTAAAAGTCTTATCATATTCTTTTTTTTGCACAGCATTTATGGGTTCAATTCCAAAAAATGACGATTATTATGTTACTGGCTCGATTAAAGATGTAAATACACAAAATTCGCTTAGGCAATGGAGATAATTAAATGGAGCGGAAATTAGTATTCAAGATACTGACAGGTAGTTCTTAGTTTGATTCATCTAAGGTTATATGAAACAAAAGTGAATAATTGAGAACTTATAACAAACATATATACATATAAGGAAAGGTTTGTTTATTTTTTTTTGAGTAAAATTTGACCATCTTCTCGTTGACGGATTAATCTGCTATTTGGTATATCCTGAGACCTGAGGATATTACAATTTAATCATTAATTCTGTATTCCAAGATCCAAGATCGGCGCCGGTACATAATTGCGGATTATATGTATATTTCTTCACACTATGGGTATTAAAAGAAAAGTTACGTATTCTTGTAACATTTTCATTTAATACCATTGAAAAAAAATCCAAAACTTAACATGGCCGCTAATAAAACGTTGGGTTAAATAGTTTTTTCACAATATATATTTATATTTCCATATATTAAGGAGCAATATGGGTAACAAATGAAAGGGCTAGTCTAATAGAATAGTAGTACGAAAAAAATACAAATTAAATGTGGTCGCTAACAAAATGGCGGTGAATCCACCATTTTGTTGGCGGACATACTTTAGACAATATTTCACAGCCCTTTTTTCTTTTAACTCTGGGAAAAGAATTTGCATCTCGAAGAGTGCTAGGAGAGTGTGTCTTGGCGAAGGTGAGATCTTGCAATATCCACTAAAACCCAGCGGAAACCTCTTTATCCATTAGTGGAGAGACCGAGAAACGCTCGTGCATTCCTCTTTGATGTCCCAGATGAGTCCGACCGAGAGTTCACGAAGGCGGCTTGACGGGTGCAAATACACGCCGCCTGGAACCCCGCCTTTGTCGGT
Organism: Elymnias hypermnestra; assembly: GCA_015832385.1. Lineage (NCBI taxonomy): Eukaryota > Metazoa > Arthropoda > Insecta > Lepidoptera > Nymphalidae > Elymnias > Elymnias hypermnestra. Next base: position 4,655,856 of record JACTOM010000028.1, read on the forward strand.
GGTGAGAGGGAGCATTGATAGCGCTTTCCCTATCTTTCGTGGGTCTCTTTCAGCGAGATGACAGTCTCACAGAAGGACTGTCATCTAATGTCCGTAAATTGACTTGACAGACAATTATTTTTTTGTTTAGGGGTGGGTGTCTACATATCCCGTGTAGAAGAGGGTTCCGTAGCTGAACGTGCAGGTCTACGGCCCGGGGATTCGATCATACAAGTTAATGGCACGCCCTTCTCGGGCATTTCACATGAAGATGCTCTTAAGGTATGTATATCTTTAAATAGATATTTATTTTAAAATTTCTATTGGGTCTTATTAATAAATAACAAAATTGAAAATATTTTATTAAACGACTCTACAAGAAATTTCCTTATTGTCCTATAGTTTATTTTATCATTTTTTGGATAATTATGTAACAAAATACAATACAAAAGCGAAAACAAAATACACCACCTTCTTTATATATAACGTTGGCTTTAGTAATATTGTAGACATAGGAATAAATTGTGGTATTGTAATTATAGTGGTTCAAACGGATTTCTAGCTACAACAGGACCCATAGACGATGTGACTTTCGAAGACTGCTAACGCTTAAAAATGTATGGAAATGACGTTTAATTTTACGATTACTTTCGATATGAAACGTTATTCTCATACATTTTTTGAGCGTTAGTATTCTTCGGACTTAACGTTGTCTAGAGGCCCAGAAAATGTTGTCATATTATTAAACTTGGAATTAAGCTGTCAAAGTTTTCTACTTTAAAATCAAAGTGATTTTTTTTCCAAATTTTAAAATATCTTGATCTTAGTAACTTAATATTAAACACAAAATTATATCGACTACATATATATTAATGATTTTTATGCATGTAAGTATTTTTGTAAAACATTCATGTGTTTGCGATAAAACTCTATATAACTGCTGTTAGTACTTCTATAATGAGGTTGACATTTATTATCAACATACCGTAGGTGACGCGTCTTTCAAATCATGTAGATTTACATAACATGTTTGATTGTAACTGTATACTTACTTTTTTATTAGAATATTAATCCAAATATGGTTTAACATTTGATTCGCGTGCGTTTCAGTTTTCAATAAATATTCTAGTTTGCCGTTAAGACTGACATTTGACCTTTTAATATCACATGTATTTTGGTAGAGTTCTTGATATTAAGAGTTGATAACACGAAAGACAATATAATGTGGTTCGAGTTCCGGCCAAGGTGAAGTTAACTCTGCACGACATCGGTGAAATATCTATGAAATTCAAAATTATAGTGTAATGAACAATTATGACTGTTGCATTCACAGAACGTCATTGTGATAAAATAACTTTATTTCTTCTCTATGTACCATCTAATAATCAAACCAAAAACCAAAGGTAAAAGCCGTGTAGTATATAGTTCTCGGTCCCGTGAAAATCTGTTCGTCACTGGAGTCACAGCATAAGTAAAGTAAGTAAGTAAGTAGCAGCCCACTGCTGGGTATAGGCCTCCTCACTCCGAGGAGCGAGTGTTTTTAGAGCATAGACCCACCACGCCGCTCCACTGCGGATTGGCAGGCATAGTACACAAGTGCACTCTCTATTCCATCACTCTCATAGTCCGATGTGACGGGAATCCGATCACCGGAGAGAGATCAGGCGCAGGGCCGACAGCTTAACGTGCTCTCTGAGGCACGGGGATGGATCACACCGCCACCTTCCCAACTTCGGGCAAATATTGAGGAAATCTTAATAGAAAACTCAATATTGGTTTTTGAATTGGCCCGACCCGGGACCCGAACCCAGGACCTCATATCTGTGGCTGAAAATGTTAACCACTAGACCAATGAGGTAGTTCCGAATTCAGCATAATCAGTTCAAACTGCAAAATGCACAACTTTAACACAATACACTCTAAAATTATATCAATCTTATAACAATAGAGAAATAAATAATATAATTTGATGATTTTTCGATGTTGATCAGGGCCTGTAAACAAGATAACATTCTAAGAACGCTAACGCCAGTAGAACGCTTAAAAAATGTATGGGAATGACGTATCATATCGATATGTCGCGTAAACACTTGCAAAAATTATAGTGTAGTCTTTTGACGTAGCGTTATTATACTTACAATGTCATTCAGACTAGGGGAGCAGATTCCACCACTTTTACTGTCGCGATTCCTACAAGCAACCTTCCCTAATCTCTAATAGAAAACACACTTCGGAAAAAAATTGTTCCGGTTGTAATGAAATTAATCAATAGCCAATCAAGTTTTATGAGGTACAATATTTGATAAACAGTTTTAAATAATGTCATTTTAATCGTGCATAGTATCCGCTACATCTAGGTTCAGTAAATATAAATCTAAATGTATAAGGCATAATAAAATGAAATAAGGCAAATGTTACCGAAAATAGTACATAATTATATCGTGACAAAGCTCCGTTAAAACCGCTAAAGGTTCTGAAGCTTTAGTAAGTTCATTGTTTTGACGAAGATTATAACCGAACTAATACTAACGTAAATAAACTTACATACTGGAAAAATAAAGTAAAATATCTTCTAATATTTGTAATCCAATTAAAAATAAATAACCACAGCTTTATACAGCATAGTCTTGGCAATAGTACTCGTGACTGACATTATTATATACTATATAGACATGTTAATATTTTTTAAATACAAGATTTTTAAATCATCTCTAAGTAAATAACATATCTACAAAACATGAGTTAATGTTAAGAGAAATATTTATTTATCTATATATATATAAAAGAGATATCCAGGTATCTATTGACTCATCACGATGTCTCTGGAACCATAAGGCGTAGAGACTTGAAATTTGGTAGGAATAGTCCTTTTGGCGAGTAGAGGTCAGCTAAGAACGGATTTTGCAAATTTCCACCCGCAAGGCGGGTTGCGGAGTTAATATACGTATGTTTCTTATTTGTAAAACAATTTTCCTAAATTAATGAAAATGTTACCCAAAAATCATTCCACGGAGGCGAAGTTGCGGGTTCCGCTAGTTATTATTAAAAGAACAGTACAGTGGTATCTTAAAACATGGGAACGATGATCCTGCTGAAGTGAAAACTGTGTTGCAGTGATCAACATCCTCCCTTATATAAAACACAGATATTTCCTAAAACTATAACAATTTAAACAAATATATTCGGCAGTTATGGATTAGTTCATGTATGGGAATTATTACATAAGTAAAATATAAGTCAATTAAAAAATAAGACAACCCCATATTTATAGAGTAATTTATTATTCCTTGTGTATTCCATACGTCCTTGAGTCAGTTAATCGTATAACATTCGGTATGTTCAACATAAGTATATGAATAAACCAATTTAATAAGACACAACCCCTTGTATTGGCAATCTGTACAAAAGTTTTGTTCTAGTAACTGTTAAAGTACGGCTCTATGTATTATTTTGTCTCTTGCTTCATTACTTCAAAGAAACAATAAGTTTCCCTCATTTTCCTTTACTTTTATAAAAGGTAATTTAGATAAATCTCTATAATCTAAATTGTGTTTAGTGTTATTACACTATATAACTAATAAGATGTGTTTATTCGCTTTACCAGTACACCTCAAGGGTTTTATATGACTCAATCATAAATTATGGGTAATTTTCAGCTTATTTTTTTTCATTGACACGTCTCTTAATAAGAAGCGAAAGAAAACATTCGATACCCTACATTTCGCTGTCTTGGATCACTATATTAATATGTGTCAAGAAATTTGATTTTCAAAAGCCCTCATGAAAATAAGCTTATTTTACATGATAGCCTTTTGAAAACCAAAGTAAAAAGTATAAACTATTCTGGATTCTTTACAAGATCATTGAAACAAATAAAAACAAAGCTAATTTTACCAGATTTTTAAAAATTATTGGTATGTGTAGATTTTCATACACAACAGCGATATATTAACTATTGTATGCAAAGGGGTTTATAATTATAAGGAATAAATAAACCGTATATAATTTATGGGACGTCCTCAAGTGAAATATTTTCTTTCCTATTCAATAAGAAATGTCGAAGAAAGGGCAAATAAATTTAGGTGACAGTCACATTCGTACATTTCCATATTTTCAGGGAGACCAACGTAGATATCGTGAATATTTAATATCCAATATCGATGTTTTCTTTCTTCGCATGTACAATAAGCACATCGTTCAATATTATTGTCACTATAATATTATTACGAATTATTTTTCTATTCACAACCTATCAGCATTTACTGCGATTTCACCTGATGGTAAGTGGTGATAGAATCTAATATAGTAAATAATGTATGGTGAAATTGGGTATGGCAGAAGAAGCATAAAAGTAAAATAAATGTGGCAGAGATGAGAGCGTTGAGAAGTATGAGTGGATTGAAACTGACTGACAAAGTAAGAAATAGTGTGATAAGAGAACATTGTGGTATTAATGAAGATGTAATTACTAAAGCTGAGAAAGATATGCTTAGATAATTTGGGCACGTAGAAATATTAATTGAAATGAGACTGACAAAAGGATTTATGAGTCAAGAGTCAATGGCAAAGTTGGAAGAGGAAGACCGAGGCGAACGTTCCTGGATCAAATCCAGAACATTTTCAATAAGTTCAAGAGTACTCTAAACCGAGGAACTTATACGAAAGATTTAATGAGAATGAAGGAAGCGAAGGAGATATACAAGAATCGTGGCAAGTGGAAGGACGTGGTCGCTGCCTACCCCTATGGGAATGAGGCGCGATGCTATGTATGTATGTAAATAACGCGCTAACTCAGAACTTTACTATTAACGATTTCTGCCTTATGAATACTGTCGATACCACCAGTACTTTTATAAATATAATTTTTATATAGGTTTGAGTTTATAGACTACAGTTTGTTAGGATAAGCAATTAAATCGGTAATAAATTAAGATGAATATTTCAGATGATACTTTAACATGTTCTAGCAAATGTGCCTTGCATCAAGTATAACAAATCTTAATGTATATAGAATTACGGTACTTTTAGCTTAAAATTGAGAAGACGGCTTTTCCCATCTTAATTTCTTTTTCTTAGGTTTATTTCACTGATAGAACATTTTTTGAAACCCCCGTTTTTATCACACAACGCAATTACTTTATTCCCTGTCTTCCAACGAAAAATATCAATATAAAAACGTAATATATCAGTCTTTATTCTCTTATACAACGTAATGTTAACGTGTGGTTATTTTTTTTAATAAATATTCACTATATTCATTCAATTATTTATTTATAGTTAATATAAATTTAATTTTAACTACTGAAGTAGATTTAATTAGATCTCAGGAGCCAGGTCGCTCATGTATATGTCATCGATATAGTAAAGTAAAAAAAAAGTAAGTAGCATTAACGTCCCACTGCTGGGCACAGGCCTCCTCACTCCGAGGAGCGAGGGTTTTTAGAGCATAGACCCACCACGCTGCTCCACTGCGGATTCGTAGGCATAGTACACAAGTGCCCTCTCTATTTCTTCACTCTCATAGTCCGATTTGACGGGAATCCGACACGACCGGAGAGAGATCAGGCGCAGGACCGACGGCTTAACGTGCTCTCCGAGGCACGGGGGTGGATCACACCGCCAATTTCCCAACTTCGGGCAAATATTGAGAAAATCTTAATAGAAAACTCAATATCGATATAGTAAAAAATATGAATGCAGAGAAGACTATAATGTAATGTAAAAAATGAAGTGTAGGAAGCAACAGCCGAAAATAGGAAATTTAAATTGTGTTTATATTTATACACACATTTTTAAGCGCGAGTAGGGTATGTGAGTACAAGCGTGTGTGTCATTGGTATTTAATTATGTTCAATTGCAGACTAAAGTAGGATTGTATGTCGTCAATAAATGTGTTAATCTGAAACGCTTTGGTATTTCTAATATCGCGTTGGTACGTTGTTTTGCAATAAATATTACGCATTTAAGACATTATTGGAGTAAAGGTAGCCAGTAATGATACTGGCTATATAATATCTTAGCAAAAAATATCTAATGACCAATGAATTTTAAATAGCACCTTTCACTTCTAAATATAGATATATTTATTTGCGTTTATAAAGTCTGTTGAAAATATAAATTTATAGTATATTGATGCTTCTAGTAATGTCTTTAAAATGAAAATTTTTAATGTGCCCTTGTATTTGTAGCGCTGGTTTGTTTATCTCGAGTGTATAACAATTAGTCTGAACAATCTCTTAGAAAAGTTATTTAATCTCGAAAGTAGATATCATTGTACATAACCTCATTCCGGCTCTATTGTCCATTATGCCGACATTGGAAGAATTATATCTACTCATATAAAGTATTATAAACAGTCATAAATCAAGGAAGATGAAGAGGTCATCCGGTATGGTAATGCAAAAAACTCTGTGATGTCTAAGAATTATGATGACTTCATTCCTAAATGGTGCATTGTGGTTTTATTGCTAATCAAGAAGTAGCGATTCCGAGTCAATAATAAAAATGTTTTATTGAGTCTACTACATAGCAATATTCACCGTAGATTCGGACTGACACCTTTAAATCTGTCCACAGATGCTAAAATCCTGCCGGCAATTAACAATGGTGGTAAGAACAGCAGGTGCGCTCGTTGGAAGAGCATCTTGTTCTTGGATGGACCGATATGGACGACCAGCGTCACCTCCTCCTCAACGACCCTTGCGTTCTGCGTCAAAAGATCGTTCAATACGAAGGGTGAGCCATCTAATATAAGTTTTAATTGTATTTCAAAGATTTAAGATAAGAAGCAGCCTATTAAGGTCACATTGCTGGCTACAGGAGCCTCCTTTCGCATAGAAGAGAGATTTTTAGAGAATAGACCTATCCATTTGTTCCACTGCATGTTGGCGAGTTACAAATATCACAATGTTGCTCAAGAAGTTATCTTACAATATTTTCTTTCACTTAATAGCACAATAAACTAGTCACGGCGGAAGCGTCCAGCCTGTATAAGTCTAGACAAATATAAAAAACAATTTCTTGTACTATGCCTGCGCAACAATTCGTAATATATAGTTTTAATATTTACAAATAACACGTGGCATTTTAACTTGCCTTTCGTTATTTAAAAATATTTCATAAAATTTTAAATTCAAAAACAAAATTAAATTAATAATTTCTAATATTGACAAAAACACGTGGCATTTTGTTTACAATTCGTCATTCGAGATTGTAATAAATTATTTGTATTAATATTCGACACTTAATATTTTAATGTCAATTAAATGAAATTCCTAACATATCTTCCTTTTCCCCTCCCTCTAAGTCTGGGGAATCTAAAGTTTTAGATTTTGTATAAATGTAAACAAGACTTAAAAATTTGTTTGCCAAAGAAGTTTCACTTCTGAGACGTGTACTTTGTACGCCAGCACACTTTTCATTCATTTTTACTCCACATTGGTTTCATAACATAAATAAGTTATAAATTACATACAATGAAAGTGGACCACGACCTTCCCAACGAGTATTTTGATATACTTTATTTAGATTTTACACTGTTGTATTGGGTTTCCTAACAAAATCTTTTAACTTATTTGCAATCGTAGCAGACGCTACACTAGTCGATTCGATTTTAATTTCAAACAGCTTGCGTGACCAAAACCGAGCTATGAATCACTGCCCTTACTTGGGTGTACCTAATGACGTCACGGATCGATGCAGGCGCGGTAGTTTCATAACCCCAAACGGGGCGGTTAGTGACCACTGAGGGACGTTTATCATATTTACATTCCGGCTCATAAGCTACGGCTTATATTTAGACAAGTTTATTGTGTGACTAAATAAACTTGGTTTAATTGACGTAAAAATATTCACCTATATACTAAGAAATTAATAAGAAAGTAAGAGTAAGAGAAATTGTTACCGATATCGTCTCGGTAGAATCTAGCTTCCGAATCAGCGGTAGCTTCACGTCCCACTGCTGGGCACAGGCCTCCTTACTCCGAGAAGCGAGGGTTTTTAGAGCATAGCTGCTCCACTGCGGATTGGCAGGCATAGTACACAAGTGCACTATGAGAGTGAAGGAATAGAGTTCCTTCACTCTCATAGTCCGATGTGACGGGAATCCGACACGACCGGAGAGAGATCAGGCGCAGGACCGACGGCTTAACGTGCTCTCCGAGGCACGGGGGTGGATCACACCGCCAACTTCCCAACTTCGGGCTAACATTGAGAAAATCTTAATAGAAAACTCAATATTGATATTTGAATTGGCCCGACCCGGGACTCGAACCCAGGACCTCATGTCTGTAGTCGAACATACTAACCACTGGACCAATGAGGCAGCCATACTATAAACTATTTAAATGAGCTTGTTAGGACTACTTGAATAAAGAATATGTTTATTTTGAAGTAATTCACTAATTTTTATTTAAATTCCCGACTATTACTATAATGTTATGTTACTATAGTATTGTGCAATTTCACAATCTTTGCAAATAAAAATTAAATATTTTTAATTAATGTGTAACTAATCCTTGCTCCATGCAAATGGATGTAAAGTAGCCCATGGTACTTTCAAAAGACCTGTCAGCGAAAATCCCGTGTCAAGTTTTCAATCTTTTCGATAGTTGTTGGTTGCTTTTCAAACAAAGTATAATTAGGCAGAGGCAAATATTTTAAACTATTTTTTTCTTATCTTAATTTACTTACTTTTGGCTTTAGACAAAGCTTCAAGCCCAGTGTCTTTAGAGCCCAACTTCCGTGCCTATTAATGAACCGTTAGTTAATATAATTTTGAAGCATTTTATGTTTCGTGGTTTAAGAAAGCTTACAGAAACTTCTAATTAATTCTTTCCTGTAAAATTTCCGTAATTCCGCAGGTGGATCTTTGCATAGAACCCGGGCAGTCATTGGGGTTAATGATACGTGGTGGCTTGGAATATAATCTGGGAATTTACATCACGGGTGTGGATAAAGACTCGGTGGCAGATCGAGCAGGGCTAATGGTATGTTCGTATTTAAGATTTTGATTTCAATTTGATTGGTGTTTATCAATGTGACAAATATTTCGCCTATCGTTGCTATATTATATATTATATTAAGGTTTATTTATTTATTATAAAAAATCTACAGCATTTTACTAATTTACATATAGAAAAACAAATTAACAAATCTTATGCCAATTACAGATTTCTGATATGTTTACAATGTTTTATCAACAGGCACAGCTTATACTCCGTGCGTGTATATTTTTTTTGTTGTGTGTATGTATGAGATTTGTGTGTGTGATTAACTTGAATTATATACTAAGGACTTAATTTTTGACCAATTTTTTAAACCTATTTTTGGACGTAAAAAATATATCAATGGTGTTAAAGTGTTTGTTATAATTTTTTAGGAGTTGATAAGTGACAGAATTTTGATGATAGTTTGTATCCGCAGGTGGAACTTGAAATAATTCTGTGTGTCTCGTGAGTTTATCTGGAAGATTTAGTCGAATAAAAGTAGTGACTAGTTGAGGACAATCAAATATACTGTTACAAATACTCGTATTATATAAAAAATTCATATCTAAGACATGTCGTCGGTCTGAGAGTGACATTATCCCATGAAGTTTGCAACAAGTCTCCTATTCATTTTTGAGCGTTTTACTAATGAAATTTAGGCGCTGTGATACCGTAACAATAACCAATTAAATGTATTTCTAAAAATCATTTAAAGCAAGCTAATGTTTTTAAATGACTAGGTAATACATTAAAAGAAATGGAGAGAAGAATATTTTTTTTAATTTCTGCTTATTTTGATAAATTAGATCCGATAAAGTCAATAACATTAACTAATTAAAAGAACTATATAATAATAGAGTATAATAATGTGTTCATGGCAATAGCAATAATTCATTAAATGGTTAATTGAAGAAACAAGAGAGAAGAAATTTGTTTTATTGATAGGATCGATGATGACGATGAACATACGAACTTGTATCATACATTGAAAGCTCAGACGTGCGCTGCTTATATCAATAAATGTAACGAACTCTTATAATCAAAAGTTAGGCCTCGTTAGAGAGGCATTGAGTTTCCTTCATCCCTCGTCTAAAACTAGGTCATTCTGATAGTAAAGGTCAGTGGATACTTTTATAGCTGCGAAATAAGCAGAATTTTCTTTTTATTTATCCCCGCCTTGTTTAATGTCATATAACAGACATTGTATTTTGTTAATTTTTTTACATTAAAATAATTACACAAATATTGAAAATAAGCTGTATTCAATTTCATAGTAGATGTGTTACCATTTTAGAGTCAGTAATATATTATAATAAATAAATGCATCTTTTAAATTTAATTACAATTTATTTAGACATTGCAGCTATAAGAGAGAGAGAGAGAGAGAGAGAATACACTTTATTGTACACCATAAATAATACTTACAATATATACTATAACTTAATCATAGGGTACAAAAAGGCGGCCTTATCGCTAAATAGCGATTTCTGCCAGGCAACCTTATTTCTGCCTTATAAGTTACAGCTTTACTGAATTTTTCTATATACATATATGGTGGAAAATAAGAGAGAAGGAGCATAAGGTATAGGGGCGTAGGATTCTCCGCCGACATCGTCATTGAAGGGATCAATAATTCAATTTCCATTTTTCTGAGTATTTCTGAAATATTTTTATATTTTAATAAGTATAGTATATACTAAGTTATTAAACAACGAGTGGCAAATTAACATGCCACATTTTGATTGTCAGTATGAAAACTACCTAATCTTAAAACGAATTAGCATAAAAAATGCTGCACATCTTCGTGATGCTACGCACGTGTTTTATCCTTTAAAATTTTACATTCTTGCGCTTAAAAAAGTTTCACTTTAAAAATTAACGTAAATGAATTTTTCATCTCATAAATAATGATATGTGTTTGAAAGAAAAATGATATATTACAAAAAAGGGCATGAAGTGACATATTAGTTAATTATCTGAAATTCACGAACAGGTGAGACAAAAGTATTGATGTATAAGATAGGTAAGCTTGGAAAAAGATCGTAGATATTGTTGTGATTTTTAAACATTAATGTTATCTAATACGTAAAGCAGGATTTGTACAACTTTTTAGTATGAGGCTTACAGAAAATAATTTAAAAATGCTCTCTCATTAAAACAAAAGATATTACTTAGACAATGTAGCAGAAAGAATAGGCCATTGATAAATATACATAAATTGATATTACCATGACTGAATTGAGATGAAAATAACTTTTTTTACATGATAATTACTCATGTTATATTGTTGTTAGGTGGGTGATCAAATACTCGAAGTCAATGGTCAATCATTCGTCGACGTAACACATGATGAAGCAGTTGCGCAGCTTAAATATCATAAAAGAATGTCACTTCTTGTGAGGGATGTAGGAAAAGTGCCTCACGCTTGCACAGCATATGGGGAAAGAGAAGCTGTACCGAGGTAAGTCAAGCTGATTTCATTACCTTGAAACTTTATCTACATTACTCAACAATTCGTCTCCTTGTGCACTAATTTCTATTGACTATGATAACATTTTATTAAATCATGCAATTATCGTAACAGTAGGTTTGGCTTACGGTTTTATTATCTCATTAAAAATACTTATAAATAAGTTGTTATTTCGCCATGCATTTTAATATTTCACGTTCCTATCATGGAACTGGGTGATATTGGAACTTTATCATTAGGTTAGTTTCATTGCTATTTCTTTATCCCTTTAATATAGTTTCCCTTTATATCCTTTTATAATAGTTTTCTTGTTTCGTTGAATTTTCTGCTACACTGTGCTTGAAGAATTTTATGGCAACCGTTAACTGCAGGCACTTTAAATAACTTCCAAAATAATTTACAAAAGATTGGGTTTCATGGAATCCATTTCATGGTTTGTATAATTTGGGGTAATGTTTTTTTATGAAATGTGTTTACAAATTGTCATATTAAAAGATAACAAGAACTACACGATACAAATGTTTACTTAATTTTTTTTAGTAGTTTATATATGACTTTATGTATCATACAGTTTTATGTAAAATTTATAACATGAAATTTACGATCAGGTTAGGACGTTGCTTTTGATGTCCCTAACCGACATCGTGCAAGTTGAATCACTTTACATAATATTGAACGCAAACAGCGCACTTAAGTGGCAACCACTTGTTACATTTATATTGGTATAATGGCCACGTATAATTTAAATGTACATTAGCTTTATTGAGTTTACTTGGCAACAATTTTTACCCTTAATATTACCAAGTTTATACATTGCTTATCGCTCCAAATACGGGTGACACTTAATCGCCACAGGTGTTTTTCGAAATATGATTTCAAGGGAACATACGTTATGTGATGGAATTAATAGCGAAAGAAGCAATATTTTTCACAAATCTGTATGATAATAATTTTCCTTCTTTATTCGTATTAAGTAAATTAGTATTCTTTCGACATATTCCTATGTATAACGAATAATCCAATTCAATATTTATTATGATTATTTGTGTTTTTGTAAGTATATATGTTTGTTATGTTTTTACATAAAAAATTTTCAACATTAGAAAGATGCATTTTCACAGAGCGACATAGGCTCTATTACTTTCTCAAAAAAAAAAATAGGGATCCCTAAGAAAAATGCATTTTTATAACCTAAAGTGTGAAACTAAAAAACTGTCGTCGCGTGTGCTACGAAAACTATTGAAAATAGATCAAAAACATGTTCTACAATATTATAGAAGGTATTAATATTTACAAAGAAGTCCGTAATACCATCTGTAAAATTACTGTAGTTATGCTTAAAACTACTTTTTGACATTTTAAAAGTTAGTAAAAGTGCCGCCAAACCATATTATTCATACCTTTGTTTTAATCGTTACCCTATTCAATGTATAATATAATATTTATTTAAAGAGCGTTACAATATCTGTGAAATATTTTTAATTGATTAAAATCGGACATTCTATTCAAAAGATATAATGAATTTAAAAATCTCAATCTAAAGAAAATAATGTATCCCGGAGTCGAACTTCAGAGTGTCAAATGTTGTGTATAGGGAAGTTCTGACACAATAAAGTATTACAAATAAATCTCTTCTCTAATATAATAGAAGAAAATATTGCATTTTGAATTTTTGTTTTTATTTTTAACAATTTATTACAATTGATTGTAATAAATTGTTAAAAATAAAAAGAAAATAAAAAGCTAAGAAATACTGGTCCCATTTTAAAAAAGTCTTTCAATACTTGTAGAGCATTTTTAAATTGACTAATGTCGGACATTCTACGTAAATGATGTTACGAATTCAAAAATGTAATAGTTATATATATATATATATATTGATTAGATTATGAATCTAAGTGTGTGAAAAGTAGATTGAATAAACTTTTGCTTACAAAATAAATCTATAGTCCGACTTAGTAGACATTCCACTGCCATGAGATCGGTATCTACGCGTGGGAAACCGCGGGGCATTACTTGTGTAATATATTTTTATGATGTCCTATCATATTAAAAAAGGCGTACATTGATCAAAGTTACACATATACAACTTTCAGAGTACTATTCGAATTTTTATGAACGTTTTATTACTCATTCTTTCAGGCACAGAGAAAGGGAATGGGGAAAATTACTCTCTTTTCAATATCATCATCAGAAACGATTTATTTTCAGCAATTTCTCAAAATTGTTCCATATCCATGTCTTGGTCTTTATCTTTTCAAAGGGGTCTGTGTTTATAAGTTTACACATCTAAGATTAGATATTTTGGAGTAAATTAAATACATACATACGATTTTTAAGTGGTGTCATTATACCTTTGCTTTAGCAGAAAATTGTTTCAACGAATTGTATATAAAATAAAAGCTCGTAATATTAAATAGCCATATCAAAAAGAAATAAAAAATTCGCGTTCAATCAATATTCATTATTTCATTTCCATTTACTCTCGAAGAGCCAAAGCTCACAGAAAGCCAAGGTCTTTTAATGGAATTTATAAACAATGCCATGTTCTTAAAGACATTTTTGTGAAATCTGTGAATGCAAGTTTGGTTAAAATTGGTAATAATAAAATCAAAATATTTTTTGTTCAAGTAGGCCCAAAAAGCACTGCGGAATCGTCAGTAGTCTGACTGTTGGTAATAAATTTACCGTTCGGAAAGTTGATTCCGCTGAGAAGAAGCTGACAAGAAACTCAGAGGTTACTCCTTTAAATATAGTTTTTGTACGTTACAATGTTTTTAGCATTCAAGTGGAATAAAGTCCAAACATCTTTGTCACTCAAATAATCTTCAATATTGTAATATGCTTTTTGTAATAGAACGCTTTAAACATATTTCTTGAGACTGTAGAGGCAAACCCAGAAGTGATTTGGGAATCTTATTAAAAATCCGTATGCTTAAACCGACAAATGATTTCTGAACCTTCTTCGCTCAAAAATATGGCATTACAAGTTTGTTTTTATTTCTGGTATTAAAATTGTGTATTTCACTTTTTCGCTGTATAAGTGAATATTATAATTAAAATATATTGTATGTTGAAAAGTTAAGCTAGTAATAGAGTATTTGATACTTAAAATTTTCAAAATTTGTTAATAGCTTATAAGAGAGAAGCATGATACCTTTTATATTTTCATAATGGTAACAAGGATTTACTTAGTCCTATTTTGGTACATATCTTAGTATATATGCGTGTATGGGAGTACATCCGGTGGATAGCTTTTGCCCATAAGATACTTTGTACAGAGTACAATCATATTGAATATCTAAGATAAATAATTTGTAAATTCGATCTCCTTACATTATATTATTTTTTTTATTTAAAGAGGAAATATATTTATTAACAGTTAACAATTGCGTTTACAGTGTATCTAATCTACTGCCCTTTCGGGATTTAGGTATTATCTTCTAAGGACATTATAATACAATATGTAGAGATAGATTTGAAAATGAAATGAACCTATTTTATAGGTATAACCTATATATAACTACATTAATAGGTCAATCAAATATTTCAATATAAATTCTACATTAACAACTTTCGCAAATACAAATGACATAAAACTTTACATTTAAATATTTATACATTATTTATATATATGATAGGGAGTATTTTATATGGCCCAACGATTATTCATTGATATTGGACATGCAAGTTATTCATAGAATGAGACTTGGCGAATTATGTCATTTACTACCTATAAGGTTTTCCAGTAGGAAATTCCGAACTTTGACTTCAATAGCGACAATATTATTGAAGCTACATTCGTCGAATTTGCGATCATTTATTAAGTCGGGTTGGTTCATTTTCTATGCTGTTTAGCCCTTTTTATTACGTGGCCTTACAAAATTCAACTAATTATAGGTATATTAAAACTAAACTTTAGATCTTCTTTTAAACTGAACCGTGTATAATATCAAAATGAATAGCAAATTGTGTTGGTAAGCGCATAACTCAACAACGCTTGGGTCAATTTTGACAATTCTTTTTTTTTAATGTTCGTTGAAGTCCAAAGATGGTTTTTATGGCCAGAAAAGTCGAATTATTGCAGGGAAAAACCTTAAAAACAGCCCTTTTCTGCTTCCCATACAATCAATTTGACCTTTATTGCTATTCAATAATGTTCATAATAAATTACAAGTACTCACTGTTGTCTAAGCAATGTAGGTGTATTCCTAACATCAAAGAGTCAATTTGCACTTTATTACTGCTGCACAAAGTTCAAACTCAATTGAAAAGTCACAACCCGACCAAATTGAATAGTCACAAAATGTAAGACCTATAGATATTACTGCTGTAATTTCATTTCGAAAATCATTCGTAAAACTGAAATCTGCCACATTCCAAATATTTTTGACAGGACGAAGTCTGCCGGGTCTGCTAGTTTCCAATATACTTAACACTGATAATCTGTGTCTAATTCTCACACCTGAAAACCATTTAACAAAAGAAGAAGTTGGTTTTCTCAAATCAATATGGGCATACATACATTGCATACGTGTAATTGTGATAAAACTAATTCATCGATAGGTATTTCACACATTATACTGTAGCCACAATTATTCTACCAAGAGGACTCTTGCGAGGGTATATCTTCCTTGGGGAGTTATTTAACTCCCAGGTCTGTAATGTAGGTGAATAAGCTACAAACTGAACCGGTTCTCAAAGTCTTCACTATCCATGTCATAGGTTAAAAGCTGCACTACCTAGTAAACCTCGGCAGATTTTTGCATATTGTACCGATAGACCTTTCAAACTGATAAAAAGCTTTCGGTATTTCATACGCATTTTCTTTATTTTAATTTATAGATAGTAAACGCTTATTGACAAACTCTTTATTATAGGTAAATTATTTTGATGCGTGAAGGAATATTTATAATTTTTATGCTTGTAGGATAAGCGGCTGGGGCAAACGAAGAGGAGCAGCGGCGACAGCAGTGGAGCAGAAGGCCAAGTCGTTGCTGCCACAAAGTGATATACCAGCGTTAGCCTATTATATGGAAGAATATGCGTCGAGGCGACTGACTCCTGATGCTTTCCTAACAGTGCTACGGGACCTGCTTGATACGTCACAAAAAGTAGAGTCTTTCACTTAAAACTATATGATGTTTTACTAATAATATAGAAATAATACCATACAGTTTCCTAAATTTAAACCAAATTGTTTATATATCAAGTAGTGTACCGTACGCTACAATATACATGATTATACGCTAGTAGTGCCAACGGTGTCACTCGCATAGTTTCCTGTTATATACTATTCGTATTTGATATTTGAAGGCAGCACCTACACTTTTCATTTCATATTTTCTCAATAACACTAAGGTTGCTAAGTAAAAATCGCTAGTAATTTGTAATAATCGTCCAAGTTCGTTATTATACATGTTTCATTTGGGATATAAAATAAAGAATATTCTATCTACTTTCCAACAAAAGTTAAAATGGCACAACGACAAGTACGAGTATAAGAAAGAAAGAAAGAAAGAAAGAAAGAAAGATCGTTTATTCGAAAGTGGTGTAACAAACAGCATTCTTATATATAGCATTACTATCTGTAACACCACCTTGAAAGGGTTTACAGCTCAGCATATTGTCATGTGTTGTAGAACACACGACGCTGATTTTCAGCTGAGACCCCGGTGACGCCACAGCATATTTAATTTAAAACTAAAAAGGCACATTCATATAACAACGTAATATAATAGTGTATTTTATATATATGTATAAACACGTTAACAATATAATTATTACTCTTTTCACTAATTCAAATCGAGCAATCAACCACAAATTAAGTTTGTTCCGTGTAACACACATTCTGAATTCGCAAAAATAATTACACCCCTCATTTGGTTGTTATTGAGGCGTAATAAACAGCTTTATTCACGCGTAACAATGAATAGTAAATGCCCTTTATTTAACCATTAATTTTACCCGTATTACTGTAAGAATTGCTGTATGGTACTATTAACCCTTATTTTGTACACCAAACCCTTTGGAATTTCCTCTTCCCGTAGGAATTTCTTAAAGGAAAGTAGCCAACGTTAATCCTTAGAACAGTGATCTGCCAATGAATGCCGTGAAAAAAACTTTCAAGCCGCTTCGAAATAATATTGAATATCTCGGCATAAGTAGTATCAGATAGATAGACAAAAAAATATCCTTTCAAATTTAAAAAAAGAGGATTTCCATATTTAAAAGCTTTTTTTACTTTATACAAGGATAGTGAAGTTCTCACGATAAGAAAATTCTTGATTTTAAAACTAGTTTTACGAAAGCATAAGTTGTTAACCCTGAAGCGAAACGTAGGAATTATACAATATGAACATGAAGCGCACAGCACAATAGCGAACCATCAAAATGATGTTCTTGGGTCTTGGTTGTACAACTTATTCAATAAAACACTAACTATTTACCCTAATACAACTCGCAAATGCAAAATGCAAATGAAAAACTACCTCAATGGTCTATCTTATGAGGAATCCGAAAATTTACTTAATGTACAAACACGTACACACATTCCGATACCTACAACATAGACACATACACAAACACATACTTTCGCACGACTTTTAATATAAATTAAAAAACAAAAATGTTTATCACCGGATATTATCGGATCAACCTATCTCGAATCCACCTGAAGAAACAAAAAAATTCAACAAAATCGATCCAGCCATTTAGGATGGGTTTAGTGAAATGCACATGCATATTAGAATTTCATAAATAAAGATGAAACCGCGGCTTCGTCTGCATAGAATGATTTTTGGGTAGCATTGATACCAGAGATATCGTGACGAGTCAATAGTTAACACCCCCCGCAACCCGCTTTGCGGGTGGAATTTCGTAAAATCCGTTCTTAGCTGACCTCTACTCGGCAAAAGGATTATTCCTATCAAATTTCAAGTCTCTACACCTTATGGCTCTAAAGATATCGTGGTGAGTCAATAGATACCTGGATATCTCTTATATATATATATATATATATATATATATATAGACTAACTGAACCCGCGACTTCGTCTGCGTTGAATGTTTCTTGGGTAGCTTTTTCATGAATTTAGGCAAATTGTTTTACAAATAAGAAACACACGTATAACAGCCTCGCAATCCCCCTTGCAGGTGGAATTACGTAAAATCCGTTCTTAGCTGACCTCAACTCGGCAATAGGAATATTCTTACCAAATCTCAAGTCTCTATGTCCTTTGGTTCCAGAGATATCGCGATGAGTCAATAGATACCTGGATATCTCTTTTATATATATAGATTATTAATGATTTTATTATAAACTGAAAACTAAATCCGTTCTGACCCACACCTCCCAGTTTTTTAACGCATATTTGAACATAACCAAGTATTATTTCAAAACCTTTGTTCTATAATATACACTTGCTTATCTGAATACTTACTTAAAAAATTGCTATTTCGGGTAAGCCGTCTTTCTGATGAATAAATAGGTAAATTGTAATAAAAAATGTTGGAGTTAAGAAGAGCTTCCACAGTCTGGCATCAATGTCCTAACAAAAAGTAATAAATTAGAGATCTATAATAAATCAACTTAAGGGATAATGCTTAATCATACTTGTTCAACTTCTCTTCACAGTATTCCCTTTTGACGGAAATCCGGGAGTTCATGCTTCCGGAGGACCGACCGCGATTCGATGAACTCGTTTACCGCCGCCCTGATGAGGGTCCGGAACATCATATCAAGGTAGAGTATAACTTTATGAAAAACAGGAAACTTGTCTTATTATTTAAAGAAACATCTGTGTTGTATTAAACACTATAATTGAATTTACATCGATTTTTGTTTCCAATCTTGCTTGCTGCAAATTATTCATATTCTTACGAGCAGTTTCTGATTTGGACAGCGCGATATCCGTTAGTCTTCTGACTTTGTATGCCGAAGAACCAAGCTAAGTTTGTTAAAAAACAAATGACTTTATCATTTGGATTCGAAATGAATAAATCGCCCAATGCATTGCCAGTTAAAATGTGATACTACTGGGATTCTGGATCTCTCCGAAGAGGTTGGAAGTCCAATCAGAATCGTCAATCATTTACTAACTATCATACTTACAGCTGATCTTGACTACAGATAAGTACATTAACACTAAACTAGTATTTCTCATATAATCTTAGAAAACATGACGACACAACATTACGTAGCTACGTCAGGCTAATATTCCATGAGAGATTTGTGCTTTTGCGGTTGAAGAAGCCAGATATGTTAAAAGCTACGTTAATTTCGTCACAGTCTTAAATTAGGATCTCTGATTTCTTTAATAGATAAATTCAACGAAACATCAATTCTCACAGTACCATCGCTATATACATAGAGTAAAATTTGATATATCCGTAATAATATTCACTTATTCAGCAAAAAAGAGGGTTCAGAAATCGTTTGTCGGGTTGAGCATACGCATTTTTAATAAGATATCGCAATCAGTTTTAGATTTGCCTCCACGTAATTTTAAGAAATATGTCTAAAACATACACAAAAGGCATGTTATAATGTTGCAGATTATTTAAGCGATAAAAATATTTGGATTTGATTCCAGTTACACACGGAAGCAAAATAGTACACATTGTGATATATAAAACTATCTCTAAAAGTTCTTCGCGGCGGAATCAACTTTCCGAACCAGTGGTAGATGTTACCAATGGACTTTCTACTGACGATTAAAAAGTGCTTTTTGAGCATACTTGAATGAAGAATGTTTTGATTTTGACTTTATTTTGATTGAAGATTAGAATAGCATTATTTTATACGGAGGTTATAAAGAAAAAAATGTTTTAGCGCGGCAGCGATCGGCACATACTACCGTCAACCACGATGCACGAACTTCACGAACCGGTAAGTGGCTCTTTGTATATGACCATTATTATATTGCATGTTGATGTTCCAATGCGATACGATACAATAAACATTTTGATGAACCTTATTTAACGATTTAGTTTAAGTTTCATACGATGAGCCTGCCTGAACCTGAGGATACATCTTAAATATTTAACTTCATACATATAATGTTTACAAAAATTAAACATAATGTCGAAGAAGCGTTTGAAAGTATAACTGTTATCAATCAGTAGCAATTTTTTAAAATTAGCAGTACCTCTTTTTATTTTATTTTTTTTTATTTTTATTTATTAGGAAGCCAAAGTTATATACAATGTTTATACTTATGCTAAATTTTATTATTTATATACTAAAGTTAGACATTGTATATCCCACTTATAGGCTAACTTGGCATGCAATACAAATATGTTACGTCTACAATTATATTATATTTTACCATAAAACTAAAATATTATTAAATCTACTAACTTACTTATATTGATAAAAAAGAATACGAAAAAAAGTGGTGCGAGAGAAAGAAAAACTAATAAAAATAAATAAAAAATAAACTATCTGTTCATCAAAAATGTTTTTAGTTTATGTTTGAACGATGTGGAGGCAAAGATATGTATTTTTGCTTTTTTAAATATCTCATTATAGTTAACCAATATTCTATTTAGTGTAGCATTTACTCCTATGTTGGTTTTTGAGAGTCGTGGCCTAGATGTTTCTTTTTCCTTTATATGGGATCTTGCATTAAATTTTGGTACAGACCTTTTTTAACAAATTTTGGTTGTCAATGTCCCCATTAACAATTTTATGCAAAAAACAAAGATCAATTAATTTTCTACGATTTAATAATGACATACACTTATAGGATTGCAGTAGGTCATTGTAATTTTTGTGTGTCTTTAATATTTTGTCCTTATATGCTAAATGTCGGAAGAACTTTTTTTGCAACCTTTCTATTCTGTCATTATGAATATGATAGTGAGGATTCCAAATTACTGAGCAGTATTCTAGCTTGCTTCTTATAATGGAGTTATATAAAGCTATTTTGCTCGAAGATAGCGTAAATTCTTTGTTGTTTCTATAAATAAAATTTAACAATTTAAAAGATTTTTTAAGTAAGCTATCTATGCGCGGTATAAAACTTAATTTGTGGTCCATTATAACTCCAAGATCGTTTATTTGGTCAACGGATTTTAAGAGGTTACTATTTACGCTATACATAAATTCAATATTCTTAATCTTTCTACTAAATGTAATTCGGTAACATTTTTATTTTGTGTAAAGCTGTAAATAGATTGTGAAAACAATGACGTCAATTCTTACGCCATATACCTCATTTGCTTCACTTTCAATGGTTGGCGGTGCACATATATTCGGAAATGCGATAAATAATTATTTAAATTGCAATAATGAATTAAAATTTCAAATCACTGTATTAACACGAAAGTGTTATCTTCTAAAAATCCAAAAAAATGTATTTGGAATTAAGTGGACAATAAAAAATATTTCATTAACAGCCTTAGGCATGTTCGACTACAGAAATGAGGTCCTGGGCTCAAGTTCCGGGTCAATTCATCAATATTGAACTTTCTATTAATATTTTTTAAGTATTTGCACGAAGTTGGGAAGTTGGTGGTGTACTCACCCCAGTGCCTTAAGCCGTCGGTGCGACTGATCTCTTTCGGGTCGTCTCGGATGAAGGAATAGAGAGTGCACTTTTGTACTATGTCTGCCAATCCGCAGTGAAGCAGTATGGTTGGTGCGTGCTCTAAAAGCCAATGAGTGCGTAGGCCTTTACCTAGTAGTGGAACGAAATGGGCTGCATATCCCCCAACGTCATCAACGACTGATTATTTACTCAATATATACAGAAAATCACCACTGAAAAGCAGCATTGGGATTGTAATATCAGTCTCATATTAATCTGGGTGGTCACCTTTTCTTATTTAAACCGCGACACAAGTTAAACTTAAATCTCTTTCTTTCTATATATACAGGGAGAGTGCGAACGCATAGGAGAAATTAAAAATAACGCCCCATTATTTTAGAACTATGTTGTTTGAATTAAAATGAAAGATTTGCTACCCTAAAAAGATGCACTGATAATGGAACAAAAGTAATATAAGTATATATATACAAACGAGCTACAATATGTTATTGCATCGTATCGCATTACGTAATCCTGCTGTTGGTGTATCTTTACAGCATTATATTAGATGTTTCAATTATGTTGCTTATGAAGCATAATATACTTTTATGTATAATATATCCGTTGTTGCAATGCTTTAGTGAAGTGACGATAGTGTTTTTGGACCGGTTGCTTAGAACTGTGACAATGTAATATTTATATAGAACAGGTGTTACTTCTATGGGGCAAAGTGTTAACCTTAATAAAAATAAGTTTGAGTACAAGATTTAATTTTTTTATTGATGCGAATTATCAAAAAATGATTTCCAGTGCTCACACGTCGTATTTGCGGAATTTATCGTAAAAAGCAGTTAGGTCTGTTAAAATAATTTCAAAGTTAAGAAATAAAAAATATTTTACTTAAATTTACGGTGGGTAAGATTATTGAATTAATATCTATCAATATAATTGTTGCATTAAGTAGTGGGATATGTTTATATAGCACAAATTTTATTTTGATAATTTTATGATATTGTTCTTTTAACAAAGCAGTTGTATTGGCAAGGCAAGCAATAAATTAATCTCATTTTTATATGTATCTCTTTGTGTAACTTTGAAAATTTGACATTGAAAAAAATAATTTAATAGGTCCCTTATGAATATCATTAAAATAAATGTCCAACAACATTCGTAAGTATGATAAACTCCTTCCGATATGATTTGATTTTTAATAGTGGTTTGTTGGAAAGAACTACACAATATAAATGAAGACCCGCGCTGCTCATTCGATAGGCAGTAGTTGGATGCACCATTACGGAATTTTTATATGTCGATGTAAACAGGATCATGGATACGGAAATACATATCACGAATTTGAGAATACAAGTATAGAAGATACCTATAGAAAAACTTGTCTTATACACTTTTGAATCGACAGGTGGAGGAAATATCTTTTGAGTTGGCGTAAAACTGTGTAATGGTACAAATTGCGATCGATTCTGTGTCTGAATCCTGTATGAGTGTTATGTATCCTCTGACAATTATTATAGAAAAAAAAGCGACCGAAAGACACTCGAGAATATGATAAATCGTCGTCAAACCAGTATGATACAATTTCCGTTATTAGGAGGTGCCAGCTGAAGTGCCTCTACCGGTCGATCACCGTTCGCCTTCTGAAGACTCCGGCTTGGGTCTTCCGCCCCACGACCAAGCTTACAGGTGACATCAAAAAGAATTATTCCCTCTAAGCCAACAAAAGCTTAGACAAACAGAAATGTGTATTACTAGGTTTCAATGAAATATAAGTAATCAATCTTAGGGACCAATATCCAATCTAGGTCTCTTATTTTAATTGTCTTATACCTACAAGAGTAACTAAACGTACTCTTTTGTCATTTGAGTCTAATTTGGAGTTAATAGTGGATAAGCTAAAAACATATATGTATTCTCGATTCGGAAAGATTAAGTAAAATTTCCTTATCCAAGAAAAGGTTTCTTATATTCAACATTACACCAACTGATTGATTGTTACATAACGTTGACGTTTAATATCTGATAATTCCATATGGCTATTAAGCGCTCTTTTGTATTAACTGTAAATTAAGCACGTGATATGAGCTTTTCCCTTTTCCATTGTTTAACTCCTGCTTTGTTTTACGATTTTCAAAGGTTAACAAAAGACTCGTCACTATTATCATTTTAAAGTATTTTAACAAATCAATATAAATCTTAAAGGTATTCATCATCGGTAATAATCTATCATTTATTAAATATTTTGTGGTTAAAATCTTAATAACAAAATATGAACACTACAAAATGATTGGACTCTTTTTAGAACGTTAATTCAGTAATAATAGACAAAACCCATGGAAAAAATAAACCAGTGAAATGAACTAACGTAATTAACGCTTAGAAGGCTGTTACTATATCATAAAATAACTTTAAGCACTATGTTGTCATTTCTGAGCGATACACGAGAATATATTTTTTTTGTCCTAATATTTTTATTTGTTACCATTTATAAGATACAACGGTAATATTTTATAACATTTTATGAAAAAAAAGTTGCCGTACACTTTCGTGATCTTACAGTATCTACATTTCAGGATTTATCGAGTCATTACTGCTATAAGATCAGAAATTTATGTACGGCAACTTATTTTTAATATAATATTATTAAACATTATCGTTGTACCTTATAGCTGTTCATAATAAATAGTAACATATAAAAAACTTAAGGATAAAAATTTTTTTTCTCGTACACTCACCTGTATGGAATTACAGATGTATGTATTTATTTATTTGTATATATGTATATAATAATTTGTATATGTATATATATTTATTTATGTCTTTATTTGTATGTACGAGTATATGTATGAGTATTTGTATGTATTCACAATATTCTGTATATATCTACATATTATTTTTAGAAATTGTATGCTTATTCATTTATACACACCACTTACCTTCTCTCTCCTTTCTTTGACGGGTTCCCTAACGCCAGGGTTGTCTGGAAGAGATCGCTAATGAGCCATAAGACCGCCCAATTGCACACTAAAAGTACCTTATACTGAGTAATTGTACATCTATTTTTAGCGTGGTGTTCAATAAAGAATATTATCTGTCTATCTATGTGTACCGCTCAGAAATGATGGCATAGCGCTCAAAGTTATTTTGTGATATAGTAACAGCCTTTAAGCGTTATTCACGTTGGTTCATTTCACTGGTTAATTATGAGATGTATAACAAGAAAGCTTTAAGCATTTTGAGTGAATTTACATGGAGTAATATTGTTATAAACATAGATGTAAGATGTATGACAGAATGTTATGTGGGGCAGGAGCGGGCGCACATGGCGCGCCGGAGAGCCGCCTCCACCGGACGACGAGCTGGAACACCCACCAGAGGTGATTTTGCCAGAATTACCTTTACACCTAACATTCTTTGTGACGTACACTTCTCTATGCCTTGTGTCTAGCTTCCTGGGTGTCACTTGCAATTTACATATACACAGTTTCCTATTTAAACCCTCCATTCGCTTAAACTTAATTTAAAAAATGTGCTTTCATTACGAGGTGTCCTAAAGATTGAAACCCAGATGTTTCGCTAGCAGCGAGCCTTGTTTTTATCAAGTACATTTCATACTGTAATAGTGATTATTTCATGCAAACTTTTCTCCTCTGAGCTATGTAAAAGTGCTTCAATTAAGACGAGTGGCACCTCGACCTTACAACTAATTATATAATATGTAATTACACATTTCTTGCATGAGTCTTTAACGGTTAGAAGTAGTTTTCGACAATATTTACAGTAATGGCCGTTATTACCTTTTGCATAAAGGCTAAGAGAGGTAAATCTGGCAAAATTCTTTTGATGTGATTTTAAACATTGGCACTGTATAAAAACATAATCGGCAATAGCGGCCAATGATATCTTTACTTATCTTTTCTCTTCTTCGGCTACTACTTAGAATAGAGTATATTAAAACTTAAAACTTTGGCAAACTTTATTTTCACTCTTTTAATATATTGTTAATAGCTATTGTAGTACTTCTTTTAAAAGTATTCATTGAGAGATTTATGTTTTCAGAAATGTTTAATTATTAATAATGTGTTCCTACTGATAGTAATTTTCAACTATGTCATCATCGGCTCGTTGGTCTAGGGGTATGATTCTCGCTTCGGGTGCGAGAGGTCCCGGGTTCAAATCCCGGACGAGCCCAAGTAGCTTTTTCTACCCTAAAATTGCGTCGTTATATACGACACATACTTTACATTTTCTTTAATCATTATAGATAATATATGTATAAATAATTTTTAAATTTTTATAATTGAGTGTAAAATTATCCTGGAATAGATTTTTTCACAGCCACATTATTTGTTGCAAAATATTTTTTATTAACTATTTGACTTATTTGACTCGTAGAAAGTCACCGTACGGTAGACAAAAAGCTGCAACCCCAATTTTTGTCGTATAAATTAATATAAATGCCTTAAAAATCACGTAATATAAGGATGTTCAAGAATTACTCCATTACCAAAATGTAAAAAGTTACAAATAATTTCAATGGTGACTTTCAATAGTCAATAATTATAATTTCTTCAATGATATCACTCGGAATGAGAAATACTTCAAACATTGCCTATCATGGGATAATGCGCCTAGGCTAGTAAGTTGTCTCTACCGAAACCTCTCACCAGAACTTGAAATTAATTAATATAATTTTCGAAATGTTCCATTTAGGGAGATTTTGACTCCTGGGATGAAACCATTTTTATAAGATGTAGATGTCATTGGGAAGAAAGTTTATAATAATTCCACCCGTCAGAGTTTGTTATGGGCTCTTCTCATGACAGGGCACCAAGGAACCCTCGTAACTTTAGATTTTAAGTCATTCATCGATATCATCATCAGTCGTATATAGGAAATAATATATGGATAAAAATATACTTGACGATTGAAAAAAGTGTAAAAGTGTATTCTAGAATAAGGAATTTTAGAATTTAAATAATCATATACTGAATTATCATCATTAGATAATAGTCTATTATTAACGCATTCGCGGTGTCACCTGTACATTTCAATACGTGGATTGTAGGGGCTTTTTAATGGCTTATTTTAATGCACTGAACTGTCTTTCTATACATTATTTTATATTTACCAGGTATATTGTATCGTCATCATCATACTATGTTTATGTTTTTCTTCGCATAAATATTAGAGACGTCAGTACTAATTCTACGAGGACGCGTAGTAACTACGCGTATTTCGCCACCAGTAACTTATTATTAGGCTATACATATATAGCCTGCCGACCCATAGTGTAACAGCCTGGTAGTTCTACGAGTATGTTGTAAAAACTCTCTCTTCTATAAATGAGAAGTCATGTGCCTAACGGTGGGAAGTCCAAAGGCTGCTACTTACCTTTTTCATATAACATTTTCTTCAATTTGAGTAAGAATAACAACTATATAAAGCAGCAATATATTTTATATAATTGTTATTCTTACTCAAATAAACACAGTAAGCTAATGAGATAATGTAAGAACAGAAAAAATGGTCATGGCCTTTTATAAATTCATTTAACTTGCTTAAATATATTCATTACTGGGACTTCTTTTTTGGTGCATAAATAAATTGATAGTGGTTCAGAAGATTACAAAAAATTTAAGCCATATACTTCCGTAAATTCTGTTTGCCTTGTTACTTAGAATATAGGCGACGTTTTTTTAACAACTTTTTAGTCGGTTATAACCCTGTATTACTTTGTAATAGACATATTTAAAATGATAACCATACATATTTAAAACGATAACCTACAAAAAAACTATATTTAAAGGAGTAACCGTTGTGTTTCTTGCCGGTTTCTTCTCAGCGGAAACAACTTTCCGCACCGGTGTTAGAGTGTAGGAGGTGGTAGAGTAGGTTGTTACCAACGGAGATACTACTGACGAATCAAAAGTGCTTTTTGGGTCTACTTAAATAAAGAATATTTTGATTTTCATAAAACTAAAAACTGACGTTAAAAATGTTTTAAATTTACGAAAATATTTTAATGTCATTTCGCGTTTCCTTAAGAGAAAAATTCAAAGATATTTTAATTCTCACAGTATCGTCGCAATATACGTATATTGAATAACATTTTATCTATCCGTTAAAATATTCATTTATACAGTAAAAGGAGCGAAACACACAATTTTAATACAAGAAATAAAAACCAACTTGTAATGCCATATTTTAGAGTGAAGAAAGTTCAGAAAAATTAAAATGCGTATACTCAACATACGCTTATTAAAATAATAAGATACCCGAATCACTTCTGACTTAACCTCCACGTAGTTTTAAAAAATAAGCTAAATACGTCCTATTACAATACACATATATAATATTGAAGATTATTTAAGTGACAAAGAAGTTTGGACTTGATTCCAGGTTCACATGAAGGCTGAACACATTGTAACGTGCAAACACTATGTTTAAAGGAGCGACCGTTGAGTTTCTTGCCGGTTTCTTCTCAGTTGAATCAACTTTTCGAACCGGTGGTAGATTTATTACCAACGCACGGACTACTGACGATGTAATAGTGCTTTTTGAACCGACTCGAACAAAGAATTTTTTAATATTTGTTTTCCATAGTCAGATATAATTTGCTTACTTTATCTCACTCAATTTAATAACTTTACAGTTACGTCGCTCAACCTAAATACTGNGCTAAATACGTCCTATTACAAAACACATATATAATATTGAAGATTATTTAAGTGACAAAGAAGTTTGGACTTGATTCCAGTTGCACATGAAGGCTGAACACATTGTAACGTGCAAAAACTATGTTTAAAGGAGCGACCGTTGAGTTTCTTGCCGGTTTCTTCTCAGTTGAATCAACTTTTCGAACCGGTGGTAGATTTATTACCAACGCACGGACTACTGACGATGTAATAGTGCTTTTCGAACCGACTCGAACAAAGAATTTTTTAATATTTGTTTTCCATATTCAGATATAATTTGCTTACTTTATCTCACTCAATTATCAAAATAACTTATCAAAATAACTTTACAGTTACGTCGTTCAACCTAAATACTGTTAGTACTTTTTAAATAAACAATATTTGTAGTAAATTTAAATTGCAAAATGTAAATAAGCCAACACGAAAACGCGAAGTGGTGTTTGTTTTTGTTAGTTATAAAAAAATATGAAATTTATTTCCTAGCTTAATATATATATTGCAATTAAAAATCAATAATTGGTAATAATGGATAAGTTGGTTTTTCTGTGTGATGCTGTACATAAGCCAATAATGTATTATACAGGTGAAAATCTGTTTTGACCTTTTAAATACGTTTTCGCCTAAAACTAAAGCCACTGCGTGACGTAAATCATTTTGGTGCAGTTAAACAGTCTTAAAAACATGGAAAAGTGGTAGTAGTTGAATATATTTATATACTTTGAGATAAGCGGGTCTTTTATTTAGGGGTTAATGATCCTTGACGACGCGATATTGGGCCATTTAACTAGCAGTTTGTTATTCATTAAGACTTTCTAATTTCCAATATTAATATAATTCTATAGGTGGCCAAAAATATGTACTATAAGCTCTACGTAGACATACGTAGGTACTCTGATGTAGATTTATTTCTTCCCGATGTTGATGAAGAAATTTCGTTGTCTTTAATTTTCAATGGACAAAAATGCTGTCAGCGCATGTATATTAATGTGTTTATACACTATAAAACGACTAAAAAGCGTTATACCAAAGCGACGTAAAAAATAAACTACGGCTTGTATATGGAATTCTGTTAAACTTATTTCCTCAGAATTAGATAATTGTAATTAAAAATGAAGGAGACTAAGCACCAACTTCGCGTCCAAGTAGGATTAAACTCTTATAAGACAAGATTCTTAGGGGGTCGCATTTGCGGCGTCAACCTTGATAATTTCATTGAGATATGCGGACTTAGCTAACTCATCATATTTAAGGGTTGAGGGGATAACAATTTTGCAAAGATAAATTCACAATGTCGTATAGATGTTAAAATATTATATGTAATTGTTTTTGTAATTATTTGTATTATATTGATCATTAACTATTAAAAATGTATAACTCTTGGCGTTTGTAAGTTACATAACTCTTCCGAAATAAAATTATTGTTAAGTTTTAATTTAAATTCGAATAAGAGTTTTTGGTAGATACCGAAAAAGATTTCTTGTTTGATCTTCCACTTGTTTTGGGCATATGCCAGCAATATCATAGAAGCGCTCTGTAAAAGTTAGAAAGTTAAATTGTCTTTTATCAAAAAAATAAATACGTGTTTGGGTAATTATATAACAGTTGTATACTCGTACGTTTCCATAATATAAACTCCGAGATGACGTTCTAGAGATTTCGCTTAATACATTCAAATCCTTTGTTAAAAGAAAATTTATTGAAATTCTGACTATAATTTGAAAGATCACTTCGACGATAAAAACGCGTGGAAGTAATAAATTGTCTAATTTAAATATAATAAATTATTAGAATATTATAATGATGATTGTAAAACAAATATACAAAATACCGGACTGATTTGTTGTCGGCTCTTCTGAGGACTGGGCGCGAAGGAACCCTCGTATCTATAGTCGTTCTTTAATATCATCGTATCAGTAATCAGTGGTACATTAGAATTAGTGTGCAGAAATAAAACTATATCTGACGATTCAAATGCTCTGAAAAGGTCTGCTTGAATAGAGAGATTTTAAATTGGAATTTGAATATGCTTCTTTTTCGTTACGCTCTTGATAGAGTGGTTGTGATCATCATGAAGTAACGGAGCTGAGATGCTCTGCGCATGACGACCGCTCGCCATCTTTCCCGGCGTAATGGTAACCTGCTGCATTCGTTCAATGAATTTTCCAATGCAGCTGTGATTTGGTCGGTCCCTCGAGTGGGTGACCTCTCACGCGGTCTGATGCCTTCCACTTTTCCTTGAACGACGAACGAGGCGTTCGACGTACTGGTTATCACGCTGAGAAACGTGTCCAAAGAAAGTGTAGATGCGAGATTGTACTAAAGAGAATAGATACTGGTTGAAGTATCGAGACGTTTGTGCGAAACTCAGTCCACGAGATGACGAGACCCCAAGCATTCTTCTCCATCACCACTTCTCTAGAGCATCTATTTTCTGCCTTTCCACATCTCGCAGAGTCCACGTCTCCGCAGCGTACAGAAATATGGGGAAGGTAAGTGTCCTCACGAGTCGAGATATTGGGATTCCTCCATATTTTCTTCGTCCTGTCCAACACCGCTCTTTTGATAGCCATCCGTCGTTTGACTTCGACAATACATCATTCGTTCTAGAATTTGAATAGAATTTGAATTTGAATATCTAATAGACCTACAAAAATCATAAATAAAGAAAAGTTTGATTATAGCATTTTAACTACAAAGAGTTGTCCGACGATAAGTCGCTAAGTTAGTGTACCATAGTATTCAAATTAAAACTAGCGATTAAAATGTTACAAACTTTTGAAGACTTTTGCGAACGTTCGAATGTTTATTTTTATTTATATGCAAAATAGAACTGAAACTGGGTTAAATCTCTAAATTTATGAAATATTGGGACATCTACGTAAATATTGGGACGTATATTTATACGTAATGAGTGTACGAGTAGCGTACAACTTGTCTTTCTTCAACTCTAAATTGGAAAGTAATATGCGCGGGAAATAAGGGTGCGCCAACCATAAAAGTTGATATATGTAAGGGTAGCCAACTCAGTATACTAGACGCCGGTCAGCCGGCAGGACGGCATGTCTCGACGACGAAGGCGTGTTGCTTTTCGCGATTATTTACCCTTGGATATACACGCTATGGCCAAGGTATTATTTATTACCAAGTTTTTATAACTACGTGGTAACATCTCCTATAAATACATTCGACTCCTGACCTAAGTAATTAGCAATTTGTTTGCAATAAGCATTATGTGGGTTGTTATTGTGTTTTCAATGTTGATTGCGTCGATACTTGGAACACCACAAGCATCTCATCATGGTTCTATTTAAGATTGGATTTTACATTTAAACGCAGATTGTGTTCAAATGTTGGAATTCTTGATAGTTAACCATTGTTTTTGTAGTTTCTGTAAATTCTGAAAAGGTTAATCTTTATTTTTCCCGCGAGATTATCTAAGATTAAAATTTTACTCGAGCGCTAATAATAAAATTATTGTTAATTTAACATTTTATTTTTATTAAAAACATAAATATATTCGATCATATGACAATATACTCGTATTCATAATCAGCGTTACGGGATATTTTACACGACATGAAAGATGTTTTTTTATATTGCATACTTACAGTGCTTTTTATTTGAGAAATAATTTTATTTTATTTAGTGATTGTACATGACGTGGCAAATATAATAAATTCAATGGTGACATAATAATAAAAAAAAAATTAAAATATAATGCTAAACAGATTTACTTTGGCGGCATTATCTCAAATATTTATTTAAAAACAATATCTAAAGCTAATTTCGTGTTTGTTTTTCAGTTCGATATAAATACAAACAGAATCTATACCATAGATATTTGTTGAGGTAGTTATGGAGTTGAGTTATTTAAAATTGCTTCATTTTAATGATATTCAAAGTTTCATCATGTGCACAACTAGACGTCACGTTCGGATCTTCTGTCGAAGCAAAAACGGAGCCTTATTTTTGTAGGATCGAGTGAAATTCGCCTACAGGCCAGATATCATAATTTAGATAAAAAAATATCTTATAATTAACACTGTTTACTCATTGCATAGTCATGAGTACGAAATTAATTGAGAGTCGTGAATCAACTATTGTTTTGAGTTTCGATAAGAATTATTGCTGGGGAATGTATCATCGCTGGCAGTAAAAGATGCTATCCAGAAATTACCAACGTCTGAGAGATGGTAGCTTCGCTGAGGGATAAAATTAATCGAACGAGGCAAACCGGGCCCCTTCACTACCGTAGGCAGTGTAGGTTTGTGCTTTTTTTCTTACCTTTGTCAATCCTCAGTGAGGTTAATTCGGGGGTATTAGGGTAGAAGGCGCAATCGCCCTATTTTGCTCCACTCACTGATGAAGCGGATTCGGCTAGGTAGGATTTTTGGATATTGCGGTATGGGATTCACATTTCTAATTCCGCTGCTAGTCCGGCTATTGGAATCTGCTGACCATGCCAATGCTTTAAGATGAGTAGTTTGGGTTTGGACTGATTCCAGGAATGACTTAGATACGAGTAAGATCATAAAGTTCATCTCAAGCCTACGGGGCGGCCATACATTTTCCGCTTCCCATGTTCTCGTAATGAAACGCAGAAACCTAACGATACCTCATGATGATGTACAGTGTGAGATTCAATTTTGGTGTTTCACTTTTTCTTAAACAGGCTACGCAAATCTTAAAATAATCTGGCTAATAATATTAAAAAATACATGTCGTGGCATTCGATGAATAATCATACAATCCAAAAACTTTATTAAGGACTCAGCAAAAACTTGAATAGTCTATATTCTTGTATTCAAATAGGCGCAAATGTCGCTTTACAGCCACAAAATGTTGTTATGTCAAATGAGTTATAATTCGCCCCTGAGTAGCATTTCATGATTTGGACATGCTTAAGTCTAATTCTATTCATGTTTGTGAACAGTAAGCGTACATATATGAACCAATACTACGAGCCAATTATTATGCAAGGAATGATCTCGAGGCGGGATGGATAGGAAGTCGCTTTTAGAATGCATGATTAAGTTACGTTTACAATTGGGTTTATCCCCCTTTCAAAATTAATTTTGAGCATATTTTTCTGAATGAAACAGCACAATTGTGTCTAAAAACTCTTTTGGCTGGCTTTATGAAAAACAGCACTATTTCGCAGTAATTTAAAACTCTTCCAAAAAAAAAAGTTCTGCTACGATGATCGGAGGTCGAAAAGTAAATTTATCTCTTGGCTTTCATTTAACACATACAAATACTAAATTTATGTGGTAATAAATATAAGATTCGATTCACTTTCAATATGAAACTATTTTGAAGTTGACATTGCAAGAACCATCGCTTGTTATGTAATGTTGATTATAATGATTATTGGTAAAGATGAGATGATTTCTATATAGACACTATTTGACCCACACAACTTCGCCTGCCTACACATAAATGTAAAGAAATGATTTTATTTTAAAAGGAACCTATGCTATGCCCTATATTTTTGGAGTAAAAACATAGGATGGGTTCAAATCCAGTAGAACGTTAAAAAATCATCAAAATTAGTTGAGTAGTTTCGGAGTCCATTGGCGACACGTTAGATGGAGGTTTGTCGTCTATGGATAAAAGATTTATAAATATGTAAATTTTAATTATTTTGACGATATTTAAAGCTTAGAATCTAAAGTGTGCCATTCAAAAATAACTACAAAAATCAATTTCCACGGCGAGACCCTATTTTGTTAACCCTCGCTACTCAGTCTGATCGCGATCACCCCTAGAATCGCTTGTATAATGTCGTTGTATAATAACTTTAAATCTTAGCATATTTGACTAAATTTAGATTCTCCGCTAAGTATAAATTAACTGCAATTGCAATTTGTCGGATATAAACGAAAATACCACGATAGGAAAATGGGGACGGTTTAGGATTCTTTCGTTGTTTTAAATGGAAAATAATTATGTGGTGGGCCAGTTTTTAGTAAATTTTTTTTTGGAGTAATATTAATCACGTGTAAGTAGCAAACTTAAAAGTATAATTGCACTTCTGCAATGTAGTTCATATAGCTCAAGGTGTTGTTTTGGGAAAATGATTTACATGAATACATAAAAGTAGTTTTTTTACTAATTTGGATGTTTAGAGCTTTAAAATATTGTTAAATATGATTTGATAATAATAGATATTGATTTTATTGAAAGATAGATGTTCTATTGTGATAAATGTCATTATAAATGATTATTTTTTTTTTAAGAATCTATAGGAGAGATTACCCATTTGAACATTCTATGCGACGCTTGTACGTTGTCTAATTCTTATAGGAAACAACAGCTTTAAGAAATTGTAATAATCCTATGTAATAACTTTACATCTAGAAGATATATAAAGTTAGTATTGCATGTAAAATATCTATATTTTATGATTTTTTATGTTATATACAAATATCTATAAATGATTCTCCTGTAAACATGTGGTTATAGATAAAAAAGAGTACATAAATGCGTCGAGTGACATACTTATCTTTCCATATACGCACTATATGTTCGCACTATTCAATACATAGACGAAACCGCTCTCAAAATATGCCTGTTATATTATATAGTTTCTAATAGAAACATTAATGGGAAAAGGTATCATATCAAAATTTTTCTTTTATTGCTTGTTATTTGTCCGCATGCCGAGTATTTTTATGTATCTGCATTGCTAGTAGCTGTTAAGTGTTAAATGTTTACCTTGTTTACTTAAATATGTCTAGTAATTTAAGTAATATTAGCGACATTGTTCTTAATCAGGAGTATGAGGATGAAGGGCGCCGCTCTAGAAGACATTCATCGCCCTGTAATTCGAGAGAAGGCAGCACGACAGCACTACACACCCAGCATTACGACGATACTGTAAGTATTTACACAATTTATAAAAAAAGTAAACCTTCTCATATTCATGGCTGTCCAGATTAGGCGGAAGTTTTAAAGAAATAGCATAACTTATTCGTATTACGTGTAGAGTATTCTTACGTCCAATTTTATTAGTATTTTAGTTCATATAAAACTGTCAATATTTACCATGTTATACCAAAAAAGATATCATTTAATAAAAAGCATGGCACTTTCCCTGTTGAGCTAGCCCAATTACTACTACAGCTTATTTAGCTTGTCACTAGAAGATACGTGCAATAATAATACAATATTTATCATCTAAGCTGTTATTTTATTGTAAAACACAATAAAAACATAGTTATATATCTTTTGTAGTAAAGTATGATTAGCCTTGACATGACGGTTCCGCGCTGGTTCGTTGTATCCTTTGTTTTGTTCGTATATACACTTGGGTTTGAGTGCTATGATAATTTATATTTCGGTATGAAGTCTGGTTTACCGAGAAAAACATTTCTTTTACCTTTTACATCATCAGTTTTGAATTTTGAATTATTCACATCTGGCCGAGCTATCGTACTCTTCCTAGCCCCATCTTCGACTGAGCTTCGGTGCTCGCCTTCTTGTAACGTGTCCTCGATGACACTGTAAAAGTCAACAGGGCATAAT
The DNA here is from genome assembly GCA_015832385.1 of Elymnias hypermnestra. NCBI lineage: Eukaryota > Metazoa > Arthropoda > Insecta > Lepidoptera > Nymphalidae > Elymnias > Elymnias hypermnestra. Next base: position 4,692,061 of record JACTOM010000028.1, read on the forward strand.
AATAAATTGTGATAAAAAGTCGCATTAGGCTTATCTGAAAGTACGGACCATCAATGGGTTCGGACTGAGCTGTGATAGGTGTTATATTACATAGGAATATTCATAATGAGCACACTGCCAAAAGATTATTGTGTGGAATGAAAAGGAGATACGACAATAATTATTGAGAATTTTATTTTTTGATCCCAAAGATGCTTTTTGAAATAGTTATATTAATATCATAATGAAAAATAGTACATTCATACTGTATGTTAACGTTTGATTTCGTTAAGAATAGATGAATCGAAAATATTCAATGCATTTACATAAATTGAATAACAAAAATTCAATTTATATGTCTAAGGAACTTTTACTAATTTAAATCACTGTCTATCGATTTCACGTCATTTAAGAAATATTCAAATATAAATACACCATAAGTTACTCGTATGGTTTTTCTCGTGAAATATTTTATTTAAAGTCTTGGTACATCATGATACTCTTAAGAAATTGGTACTATGGATAAAAGCCTTACAAAAATCTATTGTAATAAGATATTCCCGTTTTAGAAAGAGATGTCACTTCTTACAAATGATCAAAAGAATAATATGATGCGGTGTTGAATTGAGCCAGATCGTGTGGACGTATAGTACAGTCTTTTATGGAAGTGAAAATAGTTCATATTAATGTTGTGATAGGGTCTACACTACGAGAAAGTGAATCATCCTTGTTCTAGACTAAATACTTGTATGTTGGCGGTAAGCCAACTGTCGAACACATTCACTTTGATTTTTCCAGATCCGAGTAGGAAACTTGATTCCTATTAAATAACTCTAAGCTTTTGTTATGTGAGTGAAAGTGTTATGATAATTCTTCATTCATTGCAAGTTCTTAAAAAGTAAGCACTCGAATTCTTACTGTTGGGCACAGGCTTGGTCATTTTCAAGAGGAAGGACTTTGAACAGCCTTAATGCCATATAATAATGTATATAATAATAAATTTACAGAACTACGATTTTCTTCACCGAAAAGCCTAATAACCAATTTTAAACTTACCAAGACAGTAACTAATCATTTAGTCTATATTTTAACCGCAGCCGCTAGTGCTCTATCAAAGAGAAGTGCCACGGGTAGAATCTGTCTACCTATTAACTACAACGTTAAAATTTAAATATAAACAAAACTACTCAACCCAACGTTTTTCTTTTTAGGCGAAATAAGTCATCGTTTAAATAAAGCGTTCAGTTGATATTTCCGCAACCATTTTGGATGACATCTAACAACTATTACCTATTCAGAGATCAGGGTCGGGCATTACTAAAGTATTTATTATATGTATATCTAGATAGTATTGTATAAAGGCATGAATTTATTATGTCGTAGCTAAGAAACAACGGCATGTAAAGGCGGTCTTATTGCAAAAGAAATCTTTCAACAGACAACCTTTGATTATCAGAAAGTGTTTATATTTAACTACATACAATATATAAATGTACTAAAATAGTATTAAATAGCAGTAGAAATATAATATAAAAATATGTACATAGAGTAAAAGTGCGTGCGTACAAAGTACACAGAAGTGAAACTTATTTGGCAAACTAATTTTTAAGTCTTGTTTATATTAAATACAAATCTTAAAACATTCGATTTCCGAGACTTGGATTTTAAAAAAGGAAGATATGTTTGCTATTTAATGAATTTAATTGTCATTAAAATATTAAAAGTATCGAAATTTAATACAAATAATTTATTGAAATCTCTAATGACGAATTGTAAATAAAAATGCCACGTGTTAATTGTAAATATTAAAACTACTTAACCTTCAAACGAATTAGCATAAAAAACGCTGCAATCTTCGTGATCGTTTCATTCGTAAAAATTATCCTTATACGACTAAAGAAGTTTCACTTCAAAACTAAAAACAAATAAAATTATTATTAAAAGATACACATTATACTAACAACAACAAAAACATACAAATACGTTTATGAATATATGTGCACGTCTTAGAAAATGTTTAAACATTACAAATTAAATTAAAATTATTATACTGTAGCAGTTTGGTAATTGTCGCTCTTTGTGAATAAATAACCTTTTTTGCAATCTTCCATTTCATTATGGAACCGTGTAGGTGGAAATGACAAACATTTTTATTTTGGTAAGCTGAGCGGTATGACCGGTAGGACCTTGTATTCAAAACCAATATTTTCTTTATTGTGCACTGATTCATACTAATTTTTTAAGCGCACCAAATAAGGTTTTATAAATCTGAGAGTTCGCTTTACAATTTAAAGTTTATATTAATTCAGATTCTTTAATATACAGCTTCTTTAATACCCTTTTAATTTATAAGTAAAATAATAATTATTTCTCTTGTATATCTAATATATAAAATTCTCGTGTGACAATGTTCGTTCCTATACTGCTACGAAACGGCTTAACCGATTCTTATGATTTTTTTTATGCATATTCAGTCAGTCTGGGAAACGTCTATCTATTTTTCATACCTCTAAATGTTGTAGTGGCAACACTACATTTATTTACATTTATAGACTTTCATATTGTTAAATAGTTTTATACATCGTATTTACTCAGAAATATTGTATTATGTAGGATATACATTATGTGATACATATATGAAAACTTTTGTAAAATTAATTATCAACGGACGAACAGATCCGTACATCTGATTTTTATATATGTAGCAATGAGTAGGCGCCGTTACCATCTCAAGTGCCTCGCACGACCGAAGAGACTGATACCGCGTTCCAACAAACCTTGTCCCAGGTAGCTAAAGCAACAACTTCTCAAAATCACGCTCTGATTATATTTGTTTTCTGGATAAATTCGCGTTGCTACTTATATAATTATCAACGTAATAATTATAATTGTGTCTCGTCTATCCTCACAACCAGCATACCGTAATGATCTTCCATTGCCTTTCTGTACAACCCTATTGACCCAAAATAAAAGTGAAAGTCCTTTATTGGTGTAATATCATTCGCCCTACCTAATCATCGCACCTTGCGTCACTGGTGATCCTATATCACCTCACTGGCGACCAAGACTTCGCTTTACTGGCGACCCCATCGCTTTAGATGCACCCCAAGATTTGATTTTTTATTTGTTTTGGCATAATTTTTTGTTTTTATTTTTTTGTGATACAGCATACAAAAATACATACAACCGTAAATTTTTACCTTTATATCACCAACCCCTATTTTTTAATAGCGATAATAGTAATTAAATGGCAAAACAACGTTTGCAGGTTCAGTTACTTTATTGATAAAATTCACTACGAAGCGTATCACAAGTTGGAAATAATCTTCTCCGAGATACTAAAAATTATTCTTATTATAATTTTGCCTATACATAAATTAAAATCTAAATTATATCCACTATATATTATCTACAATATAGATGTTGTGCCCGGTTTTATTGAAATTTTGTATGCTAATGCTACTTCTAAGCATTATATAAAAATATAGTTTCTGATGTCAATCCACAAATTAACATATAACTCATTTAGATTTGTTAGCATAAAAGTAAAACATAATATACAATAGTTGCGATTTGTATTTGAAAATAACGTATGAAACATATTTGAAACCTAATGAATATTTTTAGTCACTTATTTTCTTCATTATACATTAACGATGCTTACGCCTTACAGAGAGATAAAATCTTATTGAAATTAAACTTTTAATTTTATTTAATTATGTTTGATCTTTTATTATTTCGGAAAGATTAGGGCTTCCTTTATTTTTGACTAACATTAAAGTTTTCCATTGTGTAGGTAAGCCTTATCAAATTGGTCTTAACTTTTGTTGGATTTATCTTCCGGTATATCTTTCCTTCACAATACCCTTCCGTCCAAACGAAGGTCCTGAAAGAAAGGGCACACATAAAGGAAAAACAAAGAAAACAACGACCATTTCCTTTTATACTTGCGGTATTTATTATATTGTATTAAACTAAACAATTCACTTATTAAATCAGTCTTAACAACTATTTATATAATAATACTAGGCGTGTATTATATTATGTGCTAAAAGGATTTTAAGAATATACACATACAACACAAAGTTTGTTAAAGAAACCCCCGAAACGTCTTGATGGATTTTTATATATATTTGGTAGGTCTGAGAAAAGGTCTTAAAGTATTTTGTCTCCTCTTTCCCTTTTCCACATTTTTTAATCACGATACAAAGTTGTGCGGATTAGGTAGTCATTTTGTATAAAGATGTTTATGATATTACTGTAAAATGGAAGAATTTCTGTTTAAGGTCATATTGGCTCTCAAGTAAACTCAGCCATTCGTCTCTATGGCTCTGGTGTTGATATTATTTATAGCTTTGGAATTTATCGTTTTCGCATACACTTCTATGCAAAATATTTCATATCCAACTGATAGTTCCAGAGAGTTGCACATTAAATTAAACATATTTTTGGAAATTTCTGTACCCTTCTAACTTGTTACGTAAATTTTTCTGTTATATGATACAATTTCATAGAGTATTTATTTATCAATTCAAGTTTGGATTAGCTTCTTTATTTTCAAACGATATGTAGTGTGGAATTAATAATCACACATTTAATGGATTATTCATTGTGTATAAAATACAGTGCAAAATAATATATAGGAATGCTTATTAAGAAGTTGCTTCGTGTATTTAAAGGTTCATATGAAAAATGATAACATTGCACTAAACATTATATATATCAAAGTCACCAAATTAGAAATAATACTACATAATTATAATTTTTTGTTTTTATATAACAATTTTTTGTTCATAAATTAAAATCTTTTGATTCACATATGAAGGCAGCTATAAAACGCTATTTTTTTTAATAATATTGTGCTTACATAACCTAAATTTAAAATAACATTACAATAGTTCTTATTTAAAACAATTCTTGTTCGAAATTAAAATCACAGAGTTGTCGTATTGTTAAAGTAAGCCTATATTCAAAAATTACGTACATTATTCAGGCTTAAAGACAAAATATGCCATATAGTAATAGATAGTGCCCCATTAAAGATAATTTTCACTTTATTATAATAAAATAGTTCTACTTTGTATTGTAATAGAAAATATTCCCTTGCTTATATTTACATTTCCAAAAATAATGTAAGAATAACCGAGTAACTGCTGTAAAAAAATCGGAATACAATAATTATCAGTAACTAACAAAAACTCATGCGCCCTAAACGATTAAATCGTCACTTTTTTTTAAATATTAAGCTTGAGATGCGCCTTGCTGTCCATAATTGCTCCACGTACTATACAAACGTATACCGAATCTCGAGGCCAACTTAAATCGAAGCAAATATATATAAGTAACTGTCTTAAACTAATATTATGTAAGAGTAAATCTTAATGAATGGAAAGAAAAACACTTATGACTAATTTTCCCTAAGTTAAAAAATGTTATAAATCTGGGCAAAGAACGGTTCCATTGCAATGGGTACGCAGTCTTGTTTTTGGTTGAAAAAAAAGTTTTCACAACAAACAATGAATAATTTATTAAGTTTTTCTCTTCATGTTCATCTCTCTTGTAATAATTTATTAAGTTTTTCTCTTCATGTTAGATTTTATTATATCTACATAAAATCTGAGAGTTGTTGATACTTTGAAATATAATATATGATTATATCTGCTTTTAGATGATTTGTCAAAATGACAAGGGATCAAATAAAAAAAAAATGACGATGTGAGTATACAATGTCAAGAACAGAAAAAAGAACCGTCAAAATTAAAAAGAAAGCTGCGTAGAGTAGAAAAATTTTGCCCCTGACAGCTCAACTTGTGCACTGCAATCAATAGCAGTCTCGTCACGACCACGGCCTATGTAATTGGGGTCAAAAATATCGACATATTATCTAAAACCTGCATGTACTCCTAAATAATATATTGTTTTGTTATATTGCTTGCCACTACATGACCTACTTACTAGAGTTGATGTTTGATAATTTATGTAAATATAAATAAGTCGATGTACAAAATATTACTAATACGAAACAGTCATAGTTTCTCTTGTAATGTTCTTCTAAGATCTTCAGTTGCTTTTGCCAAATCTTTATTGTCATGATGACGTCTTGCTTTGCCACTCAGATCGCCACAGTCCTCAAGATAATCTTTTGGAGGTTCTGCAGGGTACTTGCGGTCAAATTTCGGCCGGGGAATTCGAACCCGTTTCACATCATCAAGCCAGCTCTCCATCCTTGATATTATTTTGCAAATCTGAAAGAACAGACAAGATTTTTGAAAACTTATTAGCAAAGTTTGCTAGAAATCACATTGCCCTAGCATATTTAACATAGAAAGCCACGACTAATACAGCGCTCAGCATCCTAAATTTTGCTAAATAAAATTTAGTTTCTGTCTATGTATACAAACACGACATCAATCGTATTTCAGACTCTTAAGTGAAATTGCGATATTAATATTATTTTAACGACTATCAACAAATCTATAAAGTACTGATCATTTAAAAACTGTCCTAATTTTAATAATAACAATTAATACATAGATAGATTACAAGTAAAAACTTTAGACGGGCTTTTTGTACTTAATAATAGTAAAAAATAAGTGAGGAAATAGGAGTGGCGCCATTGGTAATCCAAATCGTCATCTTCGAAGTTTTGACATTTACCGTGTCTCAGAAGAATTATAACAGATTAAGTTTGGGTGTTAGCAATCAGTTACTAAACTGATGAGAGTGGTGCCTATGACGGTCAACGAAAAGTTATGAAACCTCCATTACTTTGCTAAATAAAATTCATTCCATATAACAGGCGCCGGCGCAACAAACGGAGGCGTCAATGCCACCGCAGCCAATGAGTTTCAACATTGAAACACTCGATTGTCGACGCCATTGTCTTGGAGATCTTGTCTTTATATTTAGGTTAAAAAGGCTATATCATTTTAACTGTATGCTTTCGCAATTTTAATATATAAGACAGTGGTACAACAAAGTTTAATTAGAACATATGCCAAGCCACGAACGTTGCAGAACTAAAATATCTATTCGATAAATATATATACTCAAACCTCTTGCTATAAAGAAAGTTATTAAAAAAACTTTATGAATTTAATCGATTTTATATATTTGATAGTTTTATGCTCTGTTAAACTGAAATATTTCTTAATAATGTATTTATAACATTTTAAAAACATCAAGAAATTATTTATTGGCCTTAGGCGGTCTATATACGAGTATAATAAAATTTTGAAGTTCCTTCAAGTTCAAACAATTTGGAAAGACCACTTACGCGTACAGCGTGTTATACAGTTGTTAAATATTTGATTGGCAAAGATACTTAGGTTTGAAGCTTATTTTATATGTATATAGGTTAAATCCATTTATGTATAATGTTGATGAAAGATCTCTTTTCGGTAGAATCCACCTTCGGAACTGATAGTGGATTCAATACTAACGAACAAACTTGACAATTAAAGTTAGTTTAATTGTAACTCTGAATAAAGAATTTTTCTATACGTGTGTATGTAACTAAACATCTCCTCCAAAGCTTGACCGATTCGATGATATTCTTTGTACGTTTAAGTGGATTCTTTAAGTGGATTCAACTAAATTAAATTAAATTAATAATTCAATTCGAAGTTCCTCATATTTTCACGGGATATCATCGAGAACTGCGAATTACAATATATAATTAAATAATCTTGTAAAAACTTAACTATGACATGATGCACAGATAGCGTTTTATTGTAATGAATTCAAAGCGATTGTTGATTTTATCGCGTGATTATAATCTACCTACATTTCTAGTATTATAAGTGCGCAGTTAAAGATAAATTGTGTTTAATTTATCACAGCTCTGGCATCTGAAGCGCTAAAACAAAGATGTTTAATGCACGATTGACTTTCTCCGGTGAAAGTGTGGCTAAATTGTACAGAGTTTATTCCATTTTACGCTTTCCAAAATCGCATTTTAAGAATTTTGGCACCGATATTACATGTCACAGAGAATCTGTTGGTTTAAATAATTTAATGCAGCGGTCCAGTGTCACGAGGCTGAATTCGAAAATTAACGATTCGGCAGCATATAATATACCATTTCTTATTATACATACTAATATATGTTCTCTTGGAAAAATGAAAATGAAGAAATCCGTGCCTAATCGCCTACGTAAGCAATCATGAGTCCAGTATGAGTTAGTTAATTAATTAGTAGGAATTGAACCATTGTGAAAAATGATATTGTATTTATCTCCTATCAATTGAGATCACAACCTATATTTAAGCTTTCATAACTAAATTTTTTTAATTTCGTTACGAAACCGAATGATATACATGCATACATATCGTTACAGTCTCCCACAACAACCCGCTTTCTCGCGATTACGACATTATCTCCGGTCTAGAATAATATTAAATCCCGTACATTATTTCAAGATATAAAATTTTATTGCATAGAGTAAGAGGCTGCCTCACAGTGATCTATAAAAATAAAGGTATAACTCGTTTTATTCACGCAGAAATAAATTTCTAGCAGATATATTACAGGAAAAATAAATTATGTGTTTCTCCTGTTTTTAATGAGGGCTAATTTGGTTTTAGCTAATTAGTATATGCATTTTTTTAAGAATTTTCACGTTTCACCATGCATTTGTAGTATTATCAGGCATTTTTTAAATGTACTTTTTAGGAATATTGTTTCGGTCGAGGCAAAATATTATTTTTTCCATTAAACTTACAACGGCGTGTCATGGTCTTATAAAAAATTATTTATCGCTATCTAAAATAAATATGACTTGCAGCTTTCGCCCTGAGGCTTTTAGTGTAATTCGTGCAATCTGTTTCAACAATTTTTTTTTTAGTTTTTAAATATCATATTAAAATATATTTCTCACACAAACTATGTCGAAGGATAAGAAAATTATACTTTATACTGTTTCACTGACTCTATTTATTTAAAATAAATTTAAATTAATTTGTGCTGTTTGTCAATTTTATAGTTAAATCCATATATCTTAAAAAATGGACATATATGTATTTAATTGAGTAAAACGATCACAGAAAATCACTACACAAAGACTTCTTGTTTGAATGACGATAACTCCTTACAATGACTGTTCAACTTGGCTTATGGCCATAATTTTATTTCATTATACAACTTTTTGTGACGAGATCAACAGCAACGTTTCAAGTTTCCTATGAATTAAACCTGAAGAGCATTGAATTATAAACTCAGCAAACAATATATTTTTAGATACATATAAAATCCACAGGAAATCTTTAACTCATTCCGATGTGGTATTTTCTCTACTTATATATTACTTTTAATTACATAAAACAAAATCCACCAGGTCACGCACCTTCTCAATATTATATTAAATCAATTGGGTTGACGGCCATACTGGCGCCATGGTGCGACACTGCTTCGGCAGTAGTGGTCCTGCGTTTATTTCCCATCATTTTGTAATTAGTTACAGTCTAGAATGCTCTTCCCTCGTAGCTATTAAAAGAGAATCATCAGAATCGCTTCACCTAGTAAAAAGTAACTCAGATAATAAAACAGGGGAACTGAAACCCAATGAGGGTTTCAGTTCCCAGTATTTTGTCCCTCAGTATTTTGATGTCGGTAAAAAAATTGTACAACCCAGATATAATCTTCATTACTTCAGATTTCTTTAGCCCTTTTCGATCCAGAAAAAAAAACGGTTCTACCAGCTTTAGACAAGTCCAAAATTCATAAAAAAGTTTGATTGTATTTACAAACAAACTGCTGGTTATTTTATGTTACTGTAGAAGTTTCTATGACCTTTTTTGCTTGAAAATAAATGTATAGGTCAAAACTTTTATATGAATTTATAATCGACCGTACGTTATATTAAGGGTTAATGAACTGTTTACATCTTTTAAGTATAAATAATGGCTGAACAGCCAACAAACGAGCACTCACGATAGACCTACTAAAAGCTTGATAGCCGTTCCCAGGGCCTCAACTGTTCCGGGGTCACCGTTCTGTAGAGCCATAATAAACTATCGCCGCGATTAAAGTTGTTATCGAAAATCGTCATTGGTATAATATGTGTAGCCTTTATAATTTGTAAACCAAAGTCTGACAAATAATAAAAGCAAGTTACTGTAACTTGCATTATTTTTTTAATCAGTTTAGATAAGCAGGAGGCTTCGATCTCATCTAACCACACATCATCACTCTGTCAACTTGCGGGCCGTTACGATTCTGGGTACAGATCATCAATATTTTACTGTTCCAACTCTATTATCACTTACCATCAGTTAAACTCTAATCTGTACGCAATAAAAAATGTTATACATCGAAATACAACATATATTCCATACAGTTACTTGTATTATGTTAAGTTTTCATTATAGACAATTCACGTTTAAGCAATTACAAACGTAAATTCACTGATACGGACTCCAAAAATAACAATAAATGCAAATTAATTGTAAGTTTTAAAGAGATTATTTTGCAATTGATTTTTTTTTCTTTTTATAGCATATTTCTTTTTATTTTGAAGAGAAACTTCTTTAGGCGCATTCGTTTGAAGGTAGTTTTAATATTTACAATTAACATGTGGCGTTTTAATTTGCCACTCGTCATTTAATAATTTAATATACTATTTATCATAGAATATAAAATAAAAATATTTTATAAATTCGCTTTTCTAAATTTTAAATTCAAAAACTCAATAAATATATGTATTAAACCTCAACACTTTTAATATTTTAATCACAATTAAATTAAATTCCTAACATATCGATCTTCCTTTTTCCCTCTCTCTTAGTCTCGGAAATCAAAAGTTTTAGTATTTTATAAATATAAACAATACTTAATAATTCGTTTGCCAAAGGAGTTTCACTTCTGACATATGTACTTTGTACACACGCACTTTTAACTTTTTTTTAAGGCATACGTAACTAATAGAATAAACCAATTTGATCTCACCTGATGGTAAGTGATGATACAGTCTAAGATTGAAGCGCGCTAATCTGGTAAGACGGTATACCCCTTATGGTTTCTACACAGCATCGTACCGGAACACAAATCTCTTTGTTTGGCGGTACGTCTTTGCTGGTAGGGTGGTACCCTAGCCACGGCAGAAGCCTACCACTAGTCTAGCCTAAAACAAAGCGAGGCCGTCAATTTTTTGTCGACACTTTCCATATCACTTGACTGAAATTTTTAGAAACATAAATGGAACTGAAATGAAACAAAATACTTTTATAATAAATATGTAAACTGCTAGACATATTATTGTATAATGAGTTCGCAGCAAATGCTCCTTTGCTGCATGGTTTGGTAGCTAAGACATGCAGTGTATATAACCACCGGTAACGCCTTATATTTCCTGATTATACAATTCTGTGTACTTGCGCGACTTGCGGTTCTTTTTAAACACTTTCTCCTTAAGCTGTCCAATTAACCTTTTGACCCCATAAATATAGCAGATTAATTGCTACGTAGACGTTGTTCCTTTTTTGTACAAGAAATATAAAGTATTATAATGCCTTTTATGGAAAACGTTTATTTGTAAATTGTCGTTCTAGTTATAAGGAACAGATATTTAATATGGTTTTCCAACGCAATGGTAGCGCGATCTTCCTCAACTCATTACATAAAAATATACCTCTAAAACTTTTACGTTAGCTTTTAATAGATGGTGATAAGTAAGTAAGTAGCAGCCCATTAACGTCCCACTGCTGGGCACAGGCCTCTTCACTCCGAGGAGCGAGGATTTTTAGAGCATAGACCCACCACGCTCCTCCACTGCGGATTGGCAGGCATATAGTACATAAGTGTATTTTCTATTCCTTCACTCTCACAGTCCGATGTGACGGGAATCCAACTTCGGGCAAATATTGAGAAAATCTTAGTAGAAAAATAAATATTGGTTTTTAAATTGGCCCGACCCGGGGCTCGAACCCAGGCCCTCATGTCTGTAGTCGAACATGCTAACCACTAGACCAATGAGGCAGTTGGTGCTGTACCATTCGCAAAATTAGTTTATTTGTCCATGGCTCCATAACATCTCTGAACAAGTAATATAAAAGGGGTAAGGTAATTTTTACAGCATCTAGTACGTATTACTATTTAAACTCGTTGTGTAGAAAATAATCCATATAAACCTTTTAGATGAGCTTTCAATATTGGTGGCGCAATATAATTTTTAGCAAATATGATTATGAAGTAAAAATTGAAAAACCTACATTAAGGTCAAGTATCATCCATTACAAATTAAAAATGAGAGGTACTAAACAAATGGTTGGAATTGAAAAACGAAAGAAAATGCTAGTTTGAAATTTTTATCTTGCCAATACGCATATTTCAATAAACTAAACTTAAATTGAAATCAGTGAACTGCTCTGCAATATTTAATTTCTATGCTATGATACAGAAGGTGGTAGAAGATGTTCGTCTTAAGGATGAAATACATTTAAGCAAATACAAGAGTGAAAATTTGAATGGAATCTAGCAAGTAATATATTAGCAACATGCATCACTGAAATAAATAAAAAGACACTGTCGTTTACACGTAATAAAATATAAGTTTAGCTATCTATGGTCATAGAATCAGTAAGCGTATTAAAAATCACATTTACGATAAGTAATAAACAAACTTATCATTTCACAAAGTTTAAGACTTTGCACCAAAGACTTAAACTTTCGCTAATTGAAATTTGAATCTAGATTCCGCAATAATGGATCTATTGCTTTACATTTCATCAAAGACTTTACTTAGGGTAGCGTAAACATACATACATACAGCTGTGTGACGGTGAATGGCCGCTCTGTTTGGTTAGCGGGACAGTAGACAACGCGTCGTTCGAGATATTAGCCTCTCGTATAAACATATTAAAAATCAATAATGCTGATTTAAATTTTCGTTTTATTTCAGATAATTTCTGCGACTAATGTTATGAAATATTAATAACGTGAAAATTTAATAAATTACATGTTAAAACATGAACAGTGCTAATGTGGACTTGAATAAATCCAATGTATCTATCGAACTTCAATATAAACATTTTTTCGATTCAACCAATCCCAGATGACTGTTCTTAAGAGCTAAAACAAAATATACCTTTACTTTACGAATACATTTTTCAGAACGATATTTTTCAGATCTGTAGGACGGATGTGAATAAGTCAAATCTGAAAAATCTGGTTGAGATCGATTTTCACCTCCACCACTTTTTAATAAATCATGGTCCGAGCGAACATCCGCAAAAAAAAATTTTTTGGTAACAAAATACTTGGTATAACGAATATTTTTTAAGTCCCTACAGTTTTTTTTATACCAGGGTTGCCTTGTATTATTTTTTGAAGCTCCTTGATAAACCCCGCCACGTTTCGATGCCGCTAAGTCTGATATTTGTAGTTCCTATGAAAACTCAGGGATAATACTTATAACAATCTTTACACATTATTTTTTATTAAAATTGGCCTCAAAATTGTTTGCAATTTAGAGATGCGAAGAATGAATCTTGTGCACAAAATAAATTTCCAGGACCAAATTTGTACATAACATCTATAAGAATATCTTACAATACATTATGCTCCATCAATACCATATACCGAGATTAGAAGTTTTTAAAATAATTAATCTATATAAGTAATACTAAACTTGCCTAGATATGTGTTTGAATATATGTATTTTTTTAACTCAATTTTTAAATGGATATTTTATACGAATATCAATGACTGCTTTCGTTGTATATAAGTATTTAGTTTAGTTTTTAATACTAGCATATTTTTTCATTCGTTAACAAGATCGATTCAATACAATAACAATAAAATTTAATGAAATGTTGCAGCATATATTACAAAGTAAAATAATCGTCAAAGTAACGGTTACGAGTTCAAATATCATATTATATTACTATTCGCCCGAGGATTTAATATCGCGGTCAATATCAGCACACGGCCTCAGCCTTTTACAAATATTAAATGCTGTTTTTTGTGATTGACAGTGTCTGAGCGTCAAAAAGTTTTTACCGGAAGAATTCTAAAAAAAGCTTCGCGCATTGAAGAGGTAGATGCGTTACAAGTACATATTTACTTTTGTTCTACAATATTATACTTCTTGCTGATAATAGAAATAAACAGTAACCTCTTTACAGACCATAAAAAAAGGCTTTGACTGTGTTTATGTCCACAACAGAATTGAGAACTTTGTCAGGTTAACAATACAAAATAGTTTTTTTATATTCTATATCCATAAAATCACATTTACATGTTAAAAATTATAATTGTGAAAAAAATATTGTTACATTAATGAGCTAGCAGCGTGAAATAATCTCACCTGTTTGTTTTTTCTCTATAATCTAACAAATAACACTGAGAAATTTCGATGCATTCCACAAGCACAGCCGACATCAAACTTTTTGGCTAATTACAGAACCGCTAAAATGATAACTTTTTAGCCAGTTATGCATCTTTGTTTTCAGATCATGACGTCTTGTTAAGGTTCAAGATCAAGTTTAGAATATTGAACTTAAATTTCGTGTCAACCACATTTGGTTTCACCTCCTTTCTCGCTAGGGAGAACTTTACGTGGTGCTGTTTTTGAAACCGCATGAGATATTTTAGTACTTCTCTTAAACAACATAGCAAGGTTATATTTAGTCTATTAATAATTAGCTGAACCAGTAGCTCCATTTATCCAGTAATTAAAGTTGTTTGCCGACCTATGTAGTGTATCATATTTAGTTTTTAGATATCAGTATTCATCAGAATAGGATATTTTTTGAATAAATATATAACTCTTAATCTTACGCAGTACGATGCATGACTTAGTTGACACAGATGTTGATGAATTGTATCAAATCTGAAATTCCGTTCAAATTACATTTATAATAGAAAATAGAGACAATGGAAAACTACGTAAATCATTTATGTACTAATGTATATGTAATATCGTCAATAATCAAGTAAAATTATCTTTGTAACATTATTGCTTAATAATTCTGTCAGATGACATAATTAAAAGTGCGTGGGTACAGAGTACACATTTCAAAAAAAAGCTTCTTTGGAAAACTAATTATTAATTCTTGTTATATTTATACAAATCTAAACCTTAGATTTCCGAGACTTAGAGGGCGGGGAAAAGGAAGATATGTTAGGAGTTTAATGAATATAATTGTCATTAAAATGTTATACCGAAAATTAATACAAATAATTTATAAAAATCTCAAATGACAAATTCTTAATTAAAATGCACGTGTTTTTGTCAATATTAGAAAAGAGAATTTGTGAAATATTTTTATTTTATATTTTATGAAAAATAGTATACTAAATGACGATCGGCAAATTAAAATTCCACATGTTATTTATAAATATTAAAACTACCTAACCTTCAAACGAATTAGCATAAAAAACGCTGCACATCTTCGTGACGCAAATTACGCGTCTCATCCGTAAAAATTTTACTCTCATGCGCCTCAAGTTTCACTTCAAATTAAAAAGAAATATGCTCTAGAAATAATCAGTTGCAAATTAATCTCTTTAAAACCTACAAAGCATTCAAATGTGGTAATTTAAAAGCGATATTTAGTAAGCAGTTAAGTGGGCACTATTTTATGGTAAATTATATGGGTTAGATTCTATGGTCATTACTTCGTATCATGGCTCATTGAACACAATGAAATTAAGTTGCGTTGTCGTAAACAATATATAAAATGCAATACTTGTTTCATGAAATCCATTCCTTTGTTATTTTAAAACTGATTCGATACTAAATAATTGTATGATAAAATTAGTTAAGTTCCAATTTTTTGTATAATAATCTAATCGACAATAATTTGTAATACTATAAATTTACAAGAGAGCTGACATTGTATTTGAATTCAGTGATGTCGGTAGAAGTATTATTATCCATGACGTGGTATTACAATTAAAAACTTGGAAAATTTTGTTTGATGATTGTTACCATTGACAACTTAATATTACCAATACTCGTCTTTCTTTTAGCTAGAATTGGCAATAATTAACGATAAAATCGACTGAGCGCAAAATCTTTCACTAAATTATTGCTATACGTCTCTATACAGAAATGATTTACAATGATTATGCCCTCATCCTTAATGCATGAAAAAGGACTTCAATTATTATCAGCGAAGTGATTATGGGTGTATCGTTGTGATAATGTAATTAGCTTATCAATAATTTTGCTATTATAAGCTAATTATAATATAAAGATAATTTCTGGATTTATCGCAATATTACAGAAATTATGAGATTATAGAATGTTATAGTTATAGTGTATAATATATACTTATATTTACAAAATTAATTATACAGATTAGCTACTATTATGTAATAGAGCTTGTTCACACTTATGAGATAAATATTTTTAATATAACGTATATAATGAAGTGGAATTTCACTAATAATTGATTATTTAAAAAATAATTGAAAAAAGAATCCAAATGAAGTATTTCATACTCAAGTTTGACAACAATAAAAACGTCATCATATCCGTCTTGATTATACAAAAAACCAAAGAGACTAGCACTTCTGAACACTTTAATAATGTATTTGAAAAATTATAGTTAAGAGATTTATTTGTTATAGTTATGTTACAAAATTCAAAAGAAAGAACTACATGAAGACTGATATGCAGTGTCAAAAATTCTAACTGCTGTCCATAATGAATAAGAACATATTGGATGTGTAAGAAAAATCTTTTACTAATAGAATTCTCATGCACATCTATTAATATGCAGGAAGCAGTTTAATTTACTAATTAGCGAACATGTTAAAATTAACGACTACGACCAAAATTGGAAAAATTACTTATCATTAAACTATACCACGACCAAATAAATAATTAATAATAAATCATTCAAGGAGAGAAATCAAAAAGGCACTGCAGGACTTTAAATTAATGAGTTCACTTAACCAGTTTTATAATTTTTATCGAAGAAAGATCATTTACGTTCTCAACCCAAAAAAGAACCGGCCGCTAACCAACACTTACATATGTATGTTGAATGCTTTTGTAGTCATTGAACACTCATATTGCAAGCCATTTATATAAGCAAACATGTAAAATTAAACACAGGAATGTATATTACACGCAACTTACATATTATAATGAGCCGTATTCGTATCAACCAACATATAGACAACTAAAAATCATGTTAAAAATACATTTCGTGCATGAGTCTGTATCAAAGTGAAACCTGATTGAGCATTGTTTACATCCTAATTTCAACGCTAAAGATCTAGGAAACAATGGGTCAAACCTTAACCTCAATTTTAATTGAACTCACCTGTTACTACTATCTTCTTTCCGATTCACACTGGCTTTTATTTGTAAACAAGAAATTTATTTACATGAAACACGTGCGCATTGTATGGCGACCGATGCGAGACTATCCTATACAGCACACAGCATACTCAATATCTATTGACTAGCTACAACTGCACGGAACAGGCCTGGCTCATGGCTTTGCGAATGAAGTTTAACTGAGAAATGAGAATATCTCGGTTTACTAAGCCTGACCAAGTTCCGACTGTGAATGTAATCACAACGCAACAGATGTAAGTCATGTCGAAATCATGATCATGCACTGCGTTATAATCTTTAAGCATCTGCATATGTCTATTAGACCTTTTACTACTACATTTTATTTGGAGTAGAAACATTTAGTCTGGTAAAACAATTATTGACCGATACGGTATACCAAAAGTATTGACAATGGTAAAGTGTACTTCCTTTTACTATATAAGTCTTCATTATTTGCAAATCTGTTATAATATGTAGAATATTTAAGATTTATTAAAATGGCATTGCTTGTGCTTAATTTTGTCAGCATATTGAAAGCGAACACTATGTTAACAAACGAGCTATGTTTATACTGAAGCTTTATCTCAGTTATTTGTGTTTCTGAAGTAAAATAATTAACTATTTCTCCATAATCGCAAATTACTTCATTGTTATACTCATATAACAATGAAGTCTAATCGTCACTATACTATTTCAATATACAGCATATAAAAGTCAATAACCAACTGCTGATTTTGTCAATTCGCTGCGGTATATATGATTTATATGTTAATTCACTAACTACTACTCCCCAAAAAGCATACATTAGATAAATATTTTCTTAATTTTATTAAACTGGGCAAGACTCAAGTTTGGTTAAGATTTCAAATTAAAGTGATCATAAACAAAATATATTCTGTCCAAATAGGCGTAATAAGAATAGTTTTTCATTATTTAGTTTAATTCCGGTAGAGCTGGATATCAGACTCAAGCAGTAGTCCAACATGAAACATATGACAAGTTGCGCACAAGATATAATCAGACTCTTCAAAATTTTCCTGAAATAATTCAGGAATTTATTCTGGTTTTCATTAAGTCGGTCTAAGACCAATATTACGCCCTTAAAGAATAAGACGTACCAAGACGGTAAGAGAAGATTTAATTGGGTATGATGGGCGCTTGATCAGTTCATAACCCCCCAAATGACCGATACATGATTAATGATCACATTGCTCCAAGCCGACGTTCGGTCTCGCAGGAGATGCCCTTGGAGCAGCGTTTCCATGAGAGCGAGCCCTTTTCAGGGTTCGCACTCGAAAAGTAGCGCCCTCCATAAGAGCCCGACCTTCTCTCCTGTTACGCTATAAAAGCCAGTAGGGCTAAAGCTAAAGACACTTCGAAGAAAAGAATGTGGAACTTTATAAATTAATAATTTAAACTTATTGACACGTAGCCATAGGTTGTCTTAAATTTCGCTACTTTGGTTAAATACAAAGTTTAGAATTCTGTTACTTAGTCTTATAAAACAGCGATATGTCATTACAGTATCCTTGACTGTTTAAACGTAATCCGATTTAATAAATGACTTTGGCGTGAAAGTATTGGTTATGTAAACTGCAACCGCAGCAAAAACTATACCACGGTATTATTATAGTACGGGTCGAATTGCTAGGTAGACTTTCGCAAAGACCGCTGACTCATTGCGCACACGCCGTACTGCCTGACAATTTCCATATTACGTTGTCACCTTTTAATAATAGACTTTAACCTTATTGTGATGATGATTAGCTTTGAGTGATTACTTTAAACAAATCTTGTATGTATCTCTCCATCTCAATAAGAATGAACTAAAGTAGAAAGTAACACAGTCCAATATATTTATTTGTCTTAAATATATTTCTTCATATTGTACCAAACCTAGCTTAAGTTTACCGTGGCTTAGTTTTACCTATTTATATATAACTGATGTACAGGTATCAATTGACTCATCACGATATCTGTGGAACCATAAGGCGTAGAAACTTAAAACTTGGTAGGAATATTCCTTTTTCCGAGTAGAGGTCAGCTAAGAACGGATTTTTACGAAATTCCACCCACAAGGGGGGGTTGCGGGGGCGTTATACGTATGTCTCTTATTTGTAAAACAATTTACCTAAACTAATGAAAATGATACCCAAAAAACAGTCCACGCAGACGAAGTCGCGGCTTCAGCTAGTATTATATTTATGCTTTAAATTTTGTTTCCTATAAAGGGCCTATGTCGCTTCAAAATAAACCCATTCGGAGTTTATTCTAAACAACGCTTACAATGACAGAATATAAAAAAAATATCCTTTATAGTAAGTATAGCATAAAAATTCGTACTCATTTAGTACAACATTAAAAAAACACTTTTTATTCAGTTTCTATTATTAATTCACCCTATTATTTCTCTTTAAAATTTTCAATTGCTAAAATATACTATTTATTTATGCATTCAAACTCAAGCATTTTATAAACTTGTAGTGTACTTGATGTTAATACAAGTTTTTTCAAATAATTCATAATCGTATTTGTTAAAAATCATACATCGCCATCTATTGAAAGCTCATATATTAAAAAAGGGTTTTCCTGCATAACGAGTTTAAAAAGATCGTGTTAGATAGTAGAAGACGTAGGAACTGACTTTGCATTTTTTTGTATCACTTGTTCAGAGACGTCGCAGATTTTTAGTTGACGAAATATGACTCATGGGTATAAAAACTGGTTGATTCTACGCGACGGTCATGGCAGTAACGGTACGCCAAGACTTAGACAAAACATTATTTTTAAAATCCAATATCAATGACAAGCATTGCATTTAAGTTACGTAAAGTAATCGCTCGCTAATTCCTGTCTCAACTATAATATAGGACCATTATGCATAAACATATTTTGTTATTACGGTACTATTTGATGAGTTGGTAATAAGTAGAATGACTTCTTCTCTCAATTACTAACGCGGCTGCTAACACGTAAAACCGTAAGGCCGACAATTCCCACGAGCACAGCTGTCGAAAACTCGAATAACCGGAAATTTTTAACTTGATAGCAAGCAATTCGTGCGTCTCAAATCCTTTTATTGAACCACTTATTTAACATCCGACTATTACAACGGTGGTGTTATACCAGTATTGGTAAGAAGAGGCCGCGAGTTCGCTTCTTAGCAATGGCATTACGAGATTTTATGAGATTGCTAGTTCTACGTAGAAGTAATACTAATTGCAAGCTGCTTATAAAAATGACATAATGCAAGATTTATCTCAGTCAATGTTTGCCAGCAGTTAGTATAAATACTGTAGATATGTGGTATTGATATAGTTAATAAACCAAAATAAAAATCAATAACTATTTATTAATAAGACACAGATAAAAATTTTATAACTCTTACAAAACTATACATATAGATGATGAATTTTTATATCACAAAACACGAGCAATAATTCATTTTCATAGAAATATTTATCTTCTCTTTCATTACCAAATTGATATCGTTACTTTTATTGTAAAAACTTAACAATTGTTACCTCTTTAAGAGCTGCATATGAAAACTAGTAATAACAGTTACGCTGTAAAAGCCTGTAGGGCTAACAGCTAAATACACTCAACTCAAAAAATGATGTTTTAGTGTCTCACTAAAATACGAGTTAAAAAATTTACTTAATTCTGCCTTCAAAAACGGTTTAGCTTTCGTCCCTATTAATTTCCTTTAAGTTTCAAGTCATATTTTCGCAAAAACAAATGGTCCAGTTCCAAGGTCCTGTCCGTTCAATTATATGCGAAAATTATTTCACCGTTTTAGACTTGAAAACGTTGGAAACAAACAGACAGAGAAAGTTGCTTTCGCATTTATGATATACATATGTCCATAACAGTGTTTATAGGTGTTAGGGGCCTATAATTATAATTTATTAAATTCTATCTCGCACCATAGATTTACTTATAATGGAGATCACGCTGTACCATTTTTCACACAAATTATACATTTACAAATTGCGACTAGAACTTGCTATTATTTTATTTATTATTATACTTGCAATGTCCCGCGTAGATACCGATTGTGGCAGTGGAAAGTCTAAGTCGGACTTTCGATTTATTTTAGTTAACATAAATGTTTTAATTCACTTAGTTTTTAATAACTTCCTTCCAGATTATTAGATACACATTGACATTCATAATCTAATCTATATACTTTACAACGAATATATATCTAACACATTTTTAAATTCGTAACATCATTTACGTAGAATATCCGACATTAGTCAATTTAAAAATAATGTACAGGTATTGAAAAATTCTTAATTTCAAGGAGGTAATGAAAGATGTTTTTTAAATCGTTCTAGTAATTTTAGTTTGATAAAAATAAAAACACTGTAGATATATCCGTGGGTATCATTGGTATCATTGAAATATGAGCCAACTCACCAGTCACTGGCCCACTTATAAGGTTCGCTACAATTTTCTTTAGATTAACATTTTAAAATTCGTTATATCTTTGAATGGAATCTCCGATTTGAATATTTTAAGAGTATTTTACAGCAATTGAAACGGTCTTTAATAAAATATCATTTAATAAGATAAAGATGCATACAGAGGTATGAATTATAAGGTTATATTATTGTCAGTACCTTTCAAATATAAAAAAGTAGATATCGTGGCATATCTAGAAGAGTTGGACATAATATCGAGGACTTTTTTGTATATTTTAATACCTGCTATAATATTGTAGAACATGTTTTTTTGTTCTATCAACAGTAGATGCCAGATTTTTTGTTACTATTTTTTTCACTCCTTGGGTTACATTAATGCATTTATTAAGGATCTCTATTTTTTTTTTTTTTGAGAAAATAATATAGCCCATAGTTGAAAAAAATTTGAAATCGGTCCAGTAGTTTTTGTGTGAAAACGTTACAAACATATATACAAAAACACAAATGTTTCACCTTTATAATATTAGTTTTGGTTATTATGGTGGTAAGTGATAACCCAGTCTAAGCCCGGTCACATAGGAATCTTGTAATAGGTGGTTATTCATCTAACTATAAGTGAAAAATAACAACATATTATTCTTGCAATATTTCACTACTGTGGTGTACTGATACATATTTCCTGTTTTCACTTAATAGAAAGCGATTCATTTGGACACCATTTATATGATTTAGTGAAGCGCAGTTACTTTAGTGGTAAGCGAAAATAAAGGTTGGCTTCTGGAACATTTTAAAACAACCCCTTCGTTATTATATACATGGAATATTGTAGTAGTAGTGTAATCGGGATATTTGGTGATAAATAAGTGCCTTAGAACGGTTTAATTTTTATTGGCGTTTTGACAGAATAACGGGCATAATAAATAGTCTCAAAGATAAAATATGATGTTCGATTACATTATGACTTGAAAAAATCATTTCCATGTGTAATCAACTCACGAATACTCGTACATTGCTCCAAGGTTATCTGGCAAGTAACGGTTACCAAGTTGTAGATTATCATAATAAGAATGACAAAGTATGTTACTGCCTGACATAACCAGCGCGGTAAACTTCTTTGAACTTCTTTGAGAACGCTAATTGAGCGTAATCATAAAGCTCACACGATTCAATATGACGAAATTTACTGCTTCGAGTCGATCCCTTTATACCTTCTTCTAATTTTCATTTGCTACTAAAATGCGTTTTTATTACTCCACTCATTTTTTAAGTAGCAGAGCTTTAATGTATCACTGCTGGGCACAGGCCACTTCACTCTGAGGAGCGAGGGTTATTAGAGCATAGCCCCACCACGCTGCTCCACTGCGGATTGGCAGGCATAGTACACAAGTGCACTCTCTATTCCTTCACTCTCATAGTCCGATGTGACGGGAATCCGACACGACCGGAGAGAGATCAGGCGCAGGACCGACGGCTTAACGTGCTCTCCGAGGCACGGGGGTGGATCACACCGCCAACTTTCCTACTTCGGGCAAATATTCAGAAAATCTTAACAGAAAACTCAATATTGATTTTTCAATTGGCCCGACCCGGGACTCGAACCTAGGACCTCATGTCTGTAGTCGAACATGCCAACTACTAGACCAATGAGGCCGTTATACTTGTAGTGGTACTTCATATTAATGCAAATTATGACATTTTAATATTATAATTCATTAATTAATTTTTTTGCGAAAATTTATACGACATCTATTGAAAGCTCACGTAAAAGATTTAAAGCATTCTTTCTATGAGTTCACTTTATTTTTTTTTAAAGTTAGTTCTTTTATATGCCAAGAATGTAATGAAAATTTGATTATTTTCTGCAATAAATAAAATATTTTTCTCACCACTTTGATGTATTTTTTTGCTATTGTTTTTCTTGCCAAACAAAAGTGTCATTAAAACATGTCGTGGCACACATGCCAATTGAGCAATTATTCTGCATTAACATTCAACTTAGTAGGATTTTGCACCATACGTACGGACAGGTCAATTGTTGCCGAATTTAAGTCCATTTATGGTATCCTTATACATCGTGTATATTATAAAATGACATTTTTAAGATTCAGGTATTTCGGCGAAGACTTTATCATATTTTACCAACGGATATATATTTTTAAAGGCAATGATTGTTTGTGGATTTTGCGATACTTGTAGAAGAAAGCTCCACCCATAAAAGTACTATATATTGGTATTCTTAATATTGAAATTCCTGAAAATTAATTGTAAAAAAGTGGTTTAATATATCTTACTTTTAAATGCTATTAAAACTACTGATCAACCCACAAATAAATTACAACAGAAATAAATGCGTCTCTAGACTCTTGATTTACGTTTGAATTGGATTATATTGCTTAAATTGTTAAAAAGGTACTCCTAGTAAATCAATCGATAACCAAGTAATAGACATAATAGCAACTATAAACATATAAAATTTAAATATAGCCGCTGTGAGGTATTTATTATACACCAGTAGAAGTTATGATAAATTCGATTGTTTTCGATAACCGTTATTTCTAGAGTTCACGAGCGCATCTGACACTTCGAAAGGATCCTGGGAAGTAGGTTAGATTACTGAATTACTGATTACACGTATAAATGAATGTGTGAAATGCAAAAAAAGCACTTACAATCTGATTTTATTACAACTAGAGAAATTTTAATTGTGAGAAATATAAACAATATTCTCATTTTTTTCTGATATGTTTACGTATACTAAAAGAAACTATATAATATATATATATATATATATATATATATATCGTTTATTGCACTTTTATAGATTTAGAAAATGCCTACGATCGAGTGTTGAGGAGTAAGATGTGGTCAACACTATCTACGTATGGGGTGAGCGGTAATCTCTTTCAAGCATTGAAATCTCTCTATGGTGGTTTGCTTGTGTCAGAATAAATGGGGCGTACACGGAGTGGTTTACAGTCGAAAGAGGTGTTAGACAGGGATGTGTTGCGTCACCATGGCTGTTCAACCTTTTCATGGATAACTGTTTCACAGATTTAAAAGAAAGTACGTATGGGTTAAGAATGAATGAATTTCTCATGAAATGTTTACACTACCCTGGCGATCAAGTAATACTTGCATTATCTGCTAATGAGCTACAGGAGATGGTAAATATTATGAATGAAGCTTTGAAAAGGAAAGGAATGAAAGTCAATGTGAACAAAACGAAAGTTATGCTTTTTGAAAGAGATTAATTTATAATGAATAGCAATATTTTGATTGGTGGGGAACAAGTAGAAGTGGTGAAAGAGTTTGTAAACTTGGGATCTAAATTTACAAAAGACGGAATATGTGAAAGTGATATTGAACATCTTAAATAGCGGCCAGGTCAAGAGTACTCTAAACCGACAAACTTGTATGAAAAGATTAATGACAATGAAAGAAGCGAAAGGGATGTGCTAGGATCGTGGCAATTGGAAGGACGTGGTCTCTGCCTAGCCCTATGGGAATGAGGCGTGATGCTATGTATATATGTAAAATATATATTAGGTTTTAAGTAACTAAAATGCTTTTGTGATGAATACAAAGAAAACTTAGGCAAAGAGCAAAGATAAATGTCTCGTAGTAACATGAAAGTAATGTACCTTAATTTTGATATTTCAGTTAAATGTGCCGTTCATATTACAATACGTTAGCTAGAAATTATGACAGAGCTAAAGGCACATTTGAACGGCTACTATGTCTGATTACTTTGTTAGTACAGGCATTAGGTAGTTTTACCTGGAAAGAATTCTGGAAGTTTTTAAAATAACTGATTTTATAGATGTTGAGGGGCTCTTTGCTAATTTCAACTTTGCCACCTTTACCGCTTCTACAGCCATATTCTATGTCTATTAGCAATATTTTGACAATATTTACTTTGCAAAGCAATTTTATATAAAACAGATATTTATATAAAATTTCATTAGAAAAACAATACAAATAAATTAAAATTGGCCATACAAAATCTGCCATCGCGTGCACTGGGGAAACTATCGATGATAGAACAAAAAAAGGTACTACAATATTATAGAACGTAATAATATCTACAAAAAAGTCCGAGATACCATATGCCCAATTACTGTAGTTATGGCACTATAACTACTTTTTTACATTTTAAAAGTTAATAAGAATGTTGAGATTAATCAAACCATATTATACATACCTCTGTATTAATCCTTATCCTATTTAATTAGTTCCTCCTAAAAAATCCTTTATTAATTATATTTTATTAAAGACCGTTTCAATAGGAGTAAACAACTTTTAAAATGTTTAATATCGGACATTCTATTTAAAAGAAATAACGAATTTAAAAATGTCAGTGTAAAGAAAATTGTAGCGACCCTTATAACTGGCTGTGCGACTGTTGAGTTAGCTCATATTTTAAGGATAACAATGATACCCACCGATACACCAATACCGTTTTAATTTTTATTAAGCTAAAAATTACCGGAGCCATTTAAAAATTCTCTCATTACCTCCTTGAAATCAAGAATTTTTCAATACCTGTACGTTATTTTTAAATTTGCTTATGCCGGACATTCTACGTTTATAACGTCACGAATTTAAAAATGTATTAGTTAGATATATATTAGTTGTAAAGCAAAATCCTTATATTGATTAGATTATGAATGTAACTGTGTATGTAATAATCTTAAAGGAAGTAATTAAAAACTAAGTGAAATAAATCTTTTATGTTAACGAAAATACATCTATAGTTCGACTTAGTAGACTTTCCACTGCCACGAGATCGGTATCTACTCAAGTGAATCCGCGGTCCATTGCTAGTAGTATATATGTATCTAAGAAATTGTATACAACCAAGTTACAAGCAGCAAACTGGCACCTCGCTAATATCTTGATAGTATTCAAACTATCGTTAGACTTAAAATGGTATTTCTTTTGAAATTAATTCTTTTAAGTAGCCTCATATATTTTGGGAGCCATTTTGCTAATCTGCCGAACTGTACATAAAAAATAGAATCCTGTTTCAGTCTATAGAAAACAGTGTTAAATATAGAATTTACAATTGGTGCGTGTTAAATACATTGGACATTCATAATGCCCTGCAGCCAATACATAGAAATTACAAATAGCAATAGATAGATAGCAATAGATGTTAGTGCAGCACCGTATCGCGGCATGTCGTTAGGAGATAGGATCACCATATTTATAGAGTTTAACGAGGCGCGCCCTGTCTTCTAAGGATAGAATCTAAGATAACCAGCGGTGCTATTGTAATTCAGTTATCGGGATCGTTTCTTTAAAGGGTATTGAATTCATAAAAGTCTTGTACGAGTCTGTTATGCGGTGCGGAAAAGGCCTGTTGCTGTTGCTTGACACATTGGCCTATTTAATTATAATTCAAAGGAGAAGGAGAATAATGATTTGATTTGATTTAACTGTTTAGTGGGTCAAGTTCTAATTCATATTTAAAAAAATATTCCCTTTTCTAAAAGAAAGAATTGTTTATGGGTCAGTATTCCCATTTATTTGGTGTAAAAATAAAAATAAATATATAAAAAGCTGTGTTAACATTAAGTTTAAGAATAAAAAAGTAATGATGTTTTAATGTTAAATTTATTTTTTGAAAATAATAATTTTTAATATTTTGCATTTGTTTGTATTTGATAACATATTTGTAATACTCTAATAGGTCTTCACTAAAAATGTTATTTCAATATTACGAAAACAAAGAGAACAACGTAGAAAAATATTTAAACATTGGTAAGAAATTTTATCCGTTTTCGAAAGAAGCTTTTATTGTTTATGAATCGCCATAGACGAAATAGAAGAGACAATTGGTGGAAAGTCGACATACGACCAAACACAATAGGCTCAATTGTTGAGCAATATTAAGGTTAACACATACATTATACAATGCAAGTCAAGAGTTAGTAAATTCTATTCTTTTCTTAGCAACTGTGTGCCTTATATGTACAAATTTGCCAATGTTACGTAATATTAGATAAGCCAAAGAATTTTAGGTAACCTACTAACATCCTACTGCTGGCCTCCTCGTTCAAAGGAGAGAGGGTTTACAGTCTAGACACACCACCCTGCTCTACTCCGGATTGGCAGGCTACACATAACCCAAGCCTGAATTACTCTCGCGATGTTTTCCTTTAGCGAAAAGCACAATGATGTACTAAAAAGAACAATTGCGCGTAGGTTTTACTTCTCTAAAGGAGAATCCAAGTGTTTTGCCGTTAAGCCAGCATGGCTTTCAAATGGAGCGTCCTCTTCAAATTCCTGTTATTAGTTTACACGTTTGATGTAAATAAAATATTTAGAATTTAAAATAAATTATTTGGAATATTGTAGTGGATGACTTAATTTTTTCAATACAACATGTTTTACTTTGTATAAACAAAGAAATATATATTTATTTTAAGTTATAATAGTTATATATTTAGTGGTTAGCATAATCTTATAAATAATAAAAAGGGAAACAACAGATATACTTATATACTTATATACAGATATACTGTTTATTATACATACTTCAATTTAACTAGAAATGAGTTACATAATGTTGAGTATATCGTTCTGGGTATAAGTTCAAAGATGTGCATACCGATATAGCGACAATTTATCGTGTTAGCTATGACTTTTTTACTGTTTTAAAATAATACACAAATACACATCTATTGCAACGAAGCTCACAAGTAATAATTGAATAATATTATAAGAAATATGCAAATAATAAATTGTTTGTTTCATGCAATTCCTCATAACAGGATCAGGTATGTTATAAATAACAAATAAATATATTGTTTCCTTACTGCATTAGTTCTATTAATAATAATATATCTATATTTTCTATTTAATGCTTGGTCATTAACTGATAGAGATAGATTTTGATACGTGTGCATAATATTGGAGTTGAGTGTCATATTATAAGCTAAATTATGTCATATATGGTATTCTTTAACATAAACATTTATAATATAGTTATTATTTTGCTAGTTTCCCTTTATCATTCCCGCATTTTGGATAATAGGATGACTTTGTAGTATTTAGTTGATGGATAGATGAAATTCGGACAGCTTCGATTTCATGGGCAATAAAGACGTGAGTAATGCGTTGTAAAGTATAGGTATCTCAAAAGTTGCGTATAAAACGTATGTACTTGAAGGAATGGGGTATAAAGGGTTCGGGCGCTGAGTGAGTGTGATGTTTCAGTGCGGCTATCTCGAGGGACTGCGAACATCACTCGGTGGCTGGACGCAGAAAGTAAAATCATGGTACTGGGGACGACCTCTAGTAAGTTGCCCGGCCTCCAGCCGACGATAATCGGCAAACTGTCCTAGCACATGACAACTCTTTCTTTTGCACGATGTTCAAAATTAAAATTCTTCTATTCAAAATTCTCGCTTTAATATCGGAACGAAGCTTGGTGTTAGATCATTTATTTTATATGTTTTCACTTTTATTATCGTTGCACTTCATTTCGGTTTTTATTTTTAACTTATATAAATTTTTTATCTTTATATTTTTTATCATCAAAATTCAAAGTAGTAACGCACATTTATTTGATTGCGTCTTTCATTCGCCTGTAGAGGTATGATGTTTTGAATAGGTAAAGCAAACATGCTGCATGAATAACTTAGAAGAAGTCCATTACTAGAACGCCGGAAATAGATTTATAATTTGTTTAGACGCAGTTATCCAGTATAAATTTTTATTTATCGGCATAATTGGTAGTGAAAGTATATTTATTTGAAATATGTTATAAATATTGCATGGTGGCAAGAAAGAACTCTCAATTTATTCTAATTATTGTTTAATACCATGTTGCATAAGTTGGCTTTGTTTTTTATTTATATTACTTAAGTTTAAGTATAATTTTAATATTTTGAATTCGCTGTGTAGGGTAATTGGGTTGTTAACTTCTCATACAACGTACCTACTTACACTTGTAAAATATATACCTTTGTACCACGCCACCGAGTGACCGAAACGCATGTTTCCAAGACTCCAGCTCACATCTCACTTACAGCTTCTCGGTACATTTGACGAATACAGATCACAGACATAGTAACTGAGAGGCATAAGGTTGTAAAAGTGAGTCCTGATTTTAGTCAAATACCAACTATTAAAGCTGTTGTCATGAGATTCCCCTTTGCCGCCCAGCTACACTTGTCCTCAATTAGAGCACTCAACTGTAGAGGCTGATCCAAACTGGCTGTTCTTAGCGTAGTAAACTGTATACATTTATAGTGTGGATGTGGTATGTAGAATTTAGGGCTATAGTTATTCATTAAACGTCACAAAGATTCCTAGAATAGAGAACGCAACTTGAACTAAGATTGATTATAAAAATTCAGTCCAATTATCTGCAAATCGGTTATCTGTTTAAGAACGTTTTAAG
The DNA here is from genome assembly GCA_015832385.1 of Elymnias hypermnestra. NCBI lineage: Eukaryota > Metazoa > Arthropoda > Insecta > Lepidoptera > Nymphalidae > Elymnias > Elymnias hypermnestra. Next base: position 4,722,168 of record JACTOM010000028.1, read on the forward strand.
TACGGTCATATCGACAGGACATGGCCCACAAGTTATCGCGTAGCTTCGACATGAAAGAAGAAGGTGGTGCATTACTTGAGGATCGAGGTGGGATCCGCAGGCACCAGTCCATGCAGCGACTGCAACATGGCGAAACGCAGATGGACGAAGGCAGAGCAGCGAGGGTCGTTCCCGATCATCATGGCAACCTGCATATTACGGTGAAGAAGACCAAACCTATCCTTGGCATCGCGATCGAAGGCGGCGCCAATACTAAGCATCCCCTTCCTAGAATTATTAATATCCATGTAAGTTCCACCAAACCTAAGCCTTAAGCCTTTATAAATAATAAAACTATCTAAGGTTAACAAAAAGGTTAACATTTCCTCTGCCAACATTATATAGTAGATACTATTATTTTATGAATAAACGAGTACCTATAGTTGGTTTTACTTTATTTTTATATCTACTGGTATTTGTTGTAAAGTAAGTTCTACGTAATTCAACTTGCTGTAGTTTTCGTAACATGTAACATAGAATTGTAGAAATATATTACAAGAAACCTAATTTGTTTCAGGAGCATGGCTCGGCATTTGAAGCGGGGGGTTTAGAAGTAGGCCAACTGATACTGGCGGTTGATGGGCATCGAGTGGAAGGTATGCAACACCAAGAAGTTGCTCGACTTATAGCAGAGTCCTTCGCGCAAAGGGATAAACCGGTAAGAACATACGTTCGTAAAATATATAACATTATTTTCAAGTTATAGCAAAGACAGACAAGTCGATGTTGCTGTAAAACTTTCGACAGGCGAAATGTTTTTATAATACAAAATATAAGTCTTTAGATCCCTAAAATAATCTAGAGTTATAGTAAAGTAAGTAAGTAAGTAAGTAGCAGCCCATTAACGTCCCACTGCTGGGCACAGGCCTCCTCGCTTGTGTGAGAGAGGGTTTCTATGCTCTAAATAGACCCACCACGCTGCTCCACTGCGGATTGGCAGGCATAGTACACAAGTGCACCTAGAGTTATAGGTGATAATAAAAATATTTCTTGTATTTAACGTGTTTGCATTAACTTTATAAATTTAATGAACCGAATGTGGACTTAAAGACAATTAGTATTCTCATTATGTTGCAGGAAATAGAGTTTTTAGTCGTCGAAGCAAAGAAATCCAACCTGGAGCCAAAGCCAACGGCGCTTATTTTCTTGGAGGCCTAACATCTACTCTCCCTCCCCGCCAGCGATCCTCCGGCCGCGCTGGGCACCGCGATGTCGGAGGTCGACCTCACCGCGCACACCACGGAATAGCCAACTCCAACCTGCGCTGCCACATGCTCTTCTGAACGTGTAATCGACGCTTAATGCTTCTAGTGAACGGTGTGAGACTTTGCAACCGATCCAGCTTTGTTGCAATAAGTGTCGCGCAGTTTATGAGGCAGTCGATTCTTGTACGCTCTACAGAGATTGTTACGAAATAATAGATGATGAATTTTAATAAAACCCAACTATTCCTGTCCTGAGGTTGCAACGGACTGAAATGAGAATTTACGCAGGTAGCATATTAAAAAGGCTATACAAAGTTAATGGCACAAGGGAGGCAAATTATAATAATATTGTAAAATAGTGCAAAATTTTGAAAAACCTATTCTCAAGTACACTGCCCAAGAAAACGGTACTAGTAATAAAACGTCCCACTTCTATTCACCGGGATTATTCGGGTAGTAACAAAACCTTTTGAAATTATTTTCTAGAATGTAGAGTTACCAATTTTACCGGTAGTCTGTGACTGAATTGTATAAGAGTCCTAAATTTAAAAAATTGTAATTTAAATTAAAGAGTAAATCACATTTAAATAAGTCACGAGTTAAAATTTTAAAATAAGCACATTTGATACAATTCTGCAAATTCAATTGAAGAAATTTCAATAGAACGAAACATCATACATAGATGTGCTTATTCGAAATAGAATGGCATTGGTGCTAGGAAAACTACATTACACAAATATTCGTTCTTAAATCTTAGTACCATAGTAGAGTATGGTAGAATTTACCTAGAGCTTACTAACAGCGCAAACATGTATTCCATGTGATGTTTTCATGTCACTTGCGTCATCCATGTGCCATCAAAATTGAAATAAGTTCTAACCTAGGTTTGAAGGTCATTTATTAGATCCTAAAGCTGGGAATAATGCAGTAGGTTGAAGCTCACGGCAAGCATAAAGTTCACCTCATCACAGCTCGTTGTACCGAAAGTACTCACTATAGGAAAGCCCTAGGGCTATCATACTCATCATCAGTAGAGCAGTGCTTGCAGCACGCGGCGCACTTCTAAGCAAGCTGAAACATACACAATTCTTATTAGTCATATCAGCCAATTCTTTTACTATAATCAAATAAATTATCTACCTAAATTCATGGTTCATGTCTTTTTTACCATGTTTAGAAAACATTTTGTTATTATCTAATGGTGGGAAATATTTTATACTTATTAATTTTTATGATACTTCGATTGTTGCCAATAAAATGGTGTCAGTAGACATATTTATAATTCTGTGGAACTATATATATGTGACTAATCATGCCATCTATTTTCATCAGACTCGTTTCATTCTGGTCATTACAATTCTGAAATTGTTAAGTTTGCTTAGAAAATAGCACATTACGTGCGCCACAGTCGTTCCATTGGTATATAAGCGGTGAGTTAAGGATTTTATGGCGGAGAGGGATTTTAGCCCATTATTTTATTAACTGGGTAGTTAATCTAAGTGTATGTGTGCGTTTTAATCAAATTTATCGAAGATGTCAGTTATTTAAATTGGCTTTTATGTAGTAGATCGTCAAAAAAAAACAGTTGAAAAGATTTAGATGCTTTATCATATTTGTACAAAAAAACAAGGTGTTTCCAATCCACACAATTACATGATCATTACGGCTACTTTTTCACCTATCCTAACCTAGGACAAGGAGAGCGCTCACAGTTTGCTCACATTAGGAACCGTTATAGAATTAAATCGCATGTAAAAAACGTCTCTGACCATCAAATAGGGACAAAACTCATTTTAAAAAAATCGCTTCTAAAAATCCACGAGTCTACCGACAGGCACAAATGTTTGCACATTATAGGTTTCATGACTTATCTGAAATAATTGTATAATCATGTAAATTCCAAGGTATTAAGTATTCACAAAGATACTTGAGGTTTCGACTTTCATTGTCAGTTATGTTTCCAAACAAAACACAGCTCTTAATTAGAATATTTTCAATGATTATTTTTAGATTTGTTCAACTGTATGGATTGGAAATTTTCTTTTATAAATATTTACTTGAAAATTAAATGTAATTTTAAAATATTAAAAAAATATATCAATGTGTTTTGCTAAAGCTTTTAAATCTGTACAGCGGCTCTGTAGATATGTTGTTAAAATTAATACACAAATTATATACTTGTCTTGTAACATAATTATGATAATGGACCCTTTTAAAAATTGTTTTATTTGTAATGCATTTAACATGTTGTAAATATTAAATAAATAATATTCTATCGTAAGTTGTAAATATATCTGAATTTATTGTAAAAAGAGATACTTTAAAGTTAGTGCCAAAGCGTACAGTCCCTCAAATATATGTGTACAGTGTAGATATAGATAAATTAACACATATTTTCACCGTTTACGATTTTTGTGTTCCTATGAAATTGTTTTTTATTTTACATAAATAAATGATTTTACAACGTTAACAATTGCTTAAATAAAATGTATATGTTCTTAACAATTTTGACACTAAAGGACGATGTATGGTGTAACAAAGTGGCATGTCATCTCCAGATCTTCCGTGACCAAATAATAATAGCAGTCTATTACAATAATGCAATCGCAGGTATACCTCCGATTAAAATTTTATCTCTCTCCATCGCACGCTGAGTGACTTTCGAATGAGGCCCATAGTCAGCGACCACGATTCGGAGCCGTAAGTGATCACTGGCAACACGCATTGTTCGAAGAGCTTCGTCTTAAGGCACTGAGGTTTATCGGATACACATGTTGTGATATGATCATCAAAATGACAAAAACGTCAAAATGTTTAAAATGAAATTTGACTGTTCAGAAGTAGAGGCTGCCGATATGAACCTCATATTATAGTTCCAAGATTTTATTAAGTTATCGTTTATCAAGAAGTATAATAAAAATTTTATTTATTCAGTATTGGCTTTCTTCAGCTTTGAATAGTTTATTTCTTGCTGCTGCACAAAAATCTAGTTCAAATTTGTTTGATATCGTATTAACAAAATATTTTATTTAGGGCAGAAACGAATATCGTCCTCTTAAAATTTTTAATACTTACATTTTGTGAAAATTGTTTGTTTTATAGAATTTACGCAATGTACTAAAGGTGAAAATCAATATTTTAGTTAACATCAGAATCCAGAATAATGTATATTTCCTTATCTTAAAAACCAGTATTCAAATCGGCATAAAAACCACTGTTGTACTACAAAATGTCTTAATGCCATTGATCTATTTAATTAGTTAAATTTTCAAACAGCTCTATTGTAAAATTTGCTACTTTAAATTCTATCATTATTCGTGCAAAACAGCGGTTTGATTGACCAATTAAACGGTGATCTATTTGTTAATTTGTCTATAGTCATTCAAATCGGTTTTCTACTTTCATCTAACATACGCTTATACAATACATAATATATTGTATTATATTAGATTCAACTAATGTATACATTTTTCAATACTTTCGATATTAATCACGCATTCCTTATGAATTGTTTTATAAATTGTATTTTACTTTAATATATAAATTACACTTTAAAAGTAATAATAGATAATTTTATTATCATTAGCTACTAGAGAATATTTTATAAATATGTTAAAAATAGTTACCTTTGCTTTGCTTATTTTGTTTGATTTTGCAGAGTATTTTGTTTGGATGGATTTATTTTTATAGGATACATAACCATGTAAAAAATAATTATTGTTATATTGTTTACTGTTATGCTGTTATAAAGATACCTATCACAAGAAAGAATATGGTTTATACTATGGCTTTGATTGTTATTTTCTAAAATTTCATAATGTGTTCTTGTTTAATAAAGTTATTTCTGTAAATATGTCAAATGCAATTATAACGACTCCGAAAATCAATATATATGAATAAAATTGAACTGCACTTTGTACTGTCAAATAACATTTTTGCACTATATGGATATAATATGTTTTTTTCAGTCTATCTTCAATCTATTTTGACGAAACTGACACTGACAGATAGCTGATGTTATAAGAAATAATATTTTTTATGTTGAGTTTTTCATAGAAATGAGAAATTCGGAGTGTAATTCGTAATCCATGATTTCACGTGAAAATAACCGATAAACTTAGCCTTTATTATCGCATGTAATATGTATATGACTAAAAATTTTAACTATATTGCTTTTATACAAAGAGCTATAAAATGTATTTATACCATTATATAAGAAAATGAAAAAATGATTGTTAAATTTAATTGAACCTAACATAAAATTGTTTTAGGATTTTGATTCATTATAAAAAAGCACTGATATCTACTGATAACAAAATAATTTTGAATTAATATATTTTATTGCCATTACGTTAAATATAAGAATCTTAAACTTGTTAAATACACAACCTTATACTGTTGAGATCCTTGCGATTAAATAAAACGTTTATTTTAAATAATAGTTACGTTTTGATACCTCATGTGATATCCTTAATATTCTATACCGTCCATTTTATTTGTTTTCTTTATTATTCCTTGCGCGACGGTGTTTCCTATATTTAGCTAGCTTCAAATATATATTCTGTTAAAGAGTCATTTTGGACTAACACAGACGTTGACAATGTATAAGAGAATATTACAAAGATGTTGTGAATTAAAACTTAGAAGTGTACGGCAACAAGTTTGCAACAGTAAATGTAATAAATGAACTTAATAGACGTAAATTTGAAAACAATTAAAGAACGTTTAGACTTGTTGCTTCAATGTTAGGTAACTTAAATTCTTCTTAAGATGTCTTTTTATAATCAATAAGGCTAAGCGCTAATTTACTGGCAAACAAAGAAAGTAAGAGTTTTTCATTGTTTTCAAATGTGACTTTGACTTAAATTTAACATTATATTGTGTTCAAAACTGAAGTAATATCGTACTACGTACATCTTTTACGCTTAATGTGGATTAACAAGTTACATGATATGTGTAGGTTTTTTCGCCATGTCTTTTAAATAAAACGTACAAGGATCAATATTAAAGAGTACTTCTGCGTCTAAATATAAACAAATAAAACTTAGAGGTCTAGGATATGATCAAGCAAAAAGTAATGTACTAAACGCAGCTCTTATTATAGTATACTAGATGTTTAAATACTGTATTAATTCAAACTCGTCTATACACAATAAGCTAATGCTCAGTGTCAGTGTAATATCTCAGAGCAAACTTTTGTAAAGCAAAAATAATAATTTTTCTAATTGTTACCAGTCACATACGACACTACAGACATTTGTGATAAAGTGGAACCTTTTCCCGCTAACTTATTTCACTGTACTTATATCAAAATGGTTAAATAATTAGAACGATAAGGCTCTTTTCTCCGATTTCAAAAGTATTTTTATAGTTTTAAATTTTTTGTAAGTAAAATACACATTAATTTATATTCCTTAATAATTACACAATCATATTTGGGCTGATATTGAGTTGTATATTCTATGTTGTAGTCTATTGTTAAGTTTGCAGTTGACGACAAAATATATTGTTATCTAGAGGATGTATTTTATTTATACTCCAACTTATTAAATAAAATGGCCAGCAAAGTGCGCGGTATAACATCTTTAAATAAATTACACAAACTTCAGTAAAACGTAAAGTGAGTAAGAGTAAATTTATAATGTCTTGCTATTTTTCAATATTTTTAAACATTCTTATTATTTTACCCCTCCGAGTAGCGAAGGTTGGCAGTCAGCTTTGCGTATCTCTCTATATTCTTAGCGTGACGGAAAAGTACATACAGCAGCGTTTCTTATGCCTGTCTACTCGTGGATATTTCTTCGCCAGGATTTCTTTTTGCAGCCAACATTTCTTTTCCCAGCGACTTAATACATCAAGATGAGTTGTAGGAGCTCGTACCATTCGTGCCGTTTTTCTCATCTTGACGGTTTACAAGTTTTAGTTTTTGTTTGATTCACCATAGTACTTCCACATTTGAGAACTTGTCCATCCAGCTAATCGCCAACGTCCGCCGAAATGTCCACATCTCCAATGCATCGATCTGCTTCCTGAATATTCTTTAATCGTCCACACTTCACATCCGTATAAAAGAACAATTACTTTGAAATGGCTGAAAAGATTTTCATGAAATTTAGTATGACGCGGACGATAATTTATACAACTATTAATAAAATTACATTATAGAATAAGGTACATAATTCATTCCACCCTTAGGACATTTTTATCTTGAAAAAAAAAAGGTTGTTGAAAGAGAATGTAAAGCTGCTGTGGATGATTAATCGCAAGTACAAAATTTCCTCAATTCCTTAAGGACACCACTATTACAAACTCATATTCAAATTGGCAAAAACGACCCTGTAGCACCATAAATTTCAATACGTCATTGAATGATTTATAAGCATAAATAAGCAGCGGTATATAGATAAAATAATTCTTGTACAAGATTTCTTCATATTCATCATTATCATTATTTAAAGCCAACAAAAAGTTTTATGACAATATGTGTGTGTTTGCTTATCAACTTTAAAGTACTTGATAAGGTAAAAAACATCCAGTTTAAAAGTTAAACGCATATCAGTTTATGCTTCATATCAGCGTTGAAGATTTCTTCAAAATAAACCGCAAAGATTATTAAATGACGTCAATAGTTTTAAGAAAAATAAATCTCTGAGCTGGCGACAGTTCGTTTTGACAAAGAAATTATAATACATAAATGTTATCTATTTTAATAACATGTTAAATTACTTACTAACGAGATATACACAATATCTTGTGCCACGATGAAGTAGCATTGAGAGCGTTCATCAACATCTTGAAAGACAGAAAATGACTGAAATGGATTAAAATTATGAAAGCGTACTTTGTATGACATTAGGAGAGGTCATGAGGTGGTCCCGAAAATCAGCGCATGTGGTGGTACCATGGTAAAACTATCACTCCGTCAATCCAATTATATTGATATAACGTTATTCCATCTGAGACAACAGGTAGAAATAACTTAAAAGAAAGCTCTAAAATTAAAAACATAATAACAATTTCAGTCATGAAACCAACAAAATGCCATGGAAAAGTAATGACATTTTTATTGTGTGATTATGCGCATTTTTTTTATTTATTTGTCTTTTTTGGTGACTTTTTTAGAGAATTGTTCTTTTGTATTTATATAATATGTCACTAGCTTTCTAAATAAAGATTATATCAACAAAGGTTGGAAAAAAAATATTGTAACATATTACGGCGGCCCCAGAGAGTAATAGCGATTAGAGCGACACGGGGATACCGTGCAGTATCCTGGAAGGCAGACACTGGATAGGAACGAAGTTCCTTATTATAAAAATATTAATTTTAAGTGCTATTCTATTAATTTAAAATATATGATTTATAAATAATAACCGTCGTCACGTAGATTATACATTAGACACTGTATAGCCAGCATACAAATAGTAAATAAATAATAAAGATCGTTCCCAAATTATAAAAGATGGCACTTACGCCAGTTTGGTATTGTTAACCGAAAATGTAGAAAAACGCACTTACCCCACTTTGATATTGTTGACCTAATATATAAAAAGTGTCGTTACAACTTTTGGTGTTAATTTTTTCTTTCTAGTCCCCTTTCGCAACGCGCCATAAGGAACTTCGTAGCAAAACAAATTGTAACATATCAATATTGTCTAACGCAGTTTATATAGATAAATTGTTCTTTATTGTAGACCACAAAAACTAGTATTAATATATAAGAAACAAACTTAAGACGAATAGTGCTAATACGACACCTTTTAGTGTACTAGGGATTTTTACCAGGCAACCTTTGGATCACGGAGCGAGAGAGAAGAACAGGGTAGGAAATGTTCATTGATATATCTTTATATTATAAAATATATAACAATTCCCTGACACAGTGTTTCATCGCGACTACCTCTGGAACTACTCCACCGGTTAGATGATTTTTTAATGGATTTGTTTGGATTTGAAGTACGAGTATATAGTATAATAGGTGTCATTTTAATTAATTTTAATTTTGAACTAAGTGATCCTTAAGTATAAGTTCTGCTGTCTAGTAAGTTAAATGATCAAGTAGATAGCGACGTATTTTGAGTCCCATAGTTGTATCTTGTATACCAGTTATATATCCCATATATCCAATAGTGTACGCAGCTATAGTTGCGTGTATTAGCTAGTAATTTTAAAATTCTTTATTATAGTCTGAGAGTTCTGTATTACGAAAATATTAAACCTTTTTTTTGCATTTTGATGGATTTATTCCGATTCATACTCTGTAGTGCCTCCTTTCCCTTACATAATATTGAAACAGGTCGTTGTCGTCGCTTCAGCCGATGGACTTCCAATCTTGCGCCGCCTGGCTCCAGCGGCTACCGGCGACTCTCCTTATATCGTCAGTCCACCTTGTGGGGGGTCTTCCTACACTGCGTCTTCCATTGTGAGGTCGCTATTTCAGCACCTTCGGTTCGTCGGACTATGTGCCCCGCCCATTGCCACTTCAGGTCCGCGATTCGTAGGGTTCTGTCGGTGACTTTGATTCTGCTACGGATCTCCTCATTTCTGATTTGATCGCGTAGAGAAACTCTGAGCATAGTTGGTATAACTTATATATAACTTTCGTTTTATCCATGTTAATTTTTAGGCCCACCTGTTGAGAAGCTCTGCTGAACTCATCGAGCATTGAAACAGGTACTTATGGAATATAGTAGGACATTTAATTGCTTATTTAATGAAAACAATTTAATAAATTCGAAGCACTATACAAAGTTTCCTACTAAGAACAAAGATACTGAAATCTTGTTAATATATTCAACTAAGTGTAGATATAATGTATTTAAATGTGGTATTGCTATAATTCTTTTATCGCTTGTTAAGCATATCATCGGATTTTCTTTTTTACAAAAATCGTATATCGAATAAGCACGACATTTAGAATTGACCTTGGTCTTTGAATCGTCGCTCTTTCCATCCTTTTTTTTAAAAGGTCGATCAATTATACAAGAACCTATTTTAAATATAAAAATAAAACAACTATATTGGCATAAATTTATGTTATTTACATAGTTTCATTGTTGCTCAATTGTATATTACTAACCACGTCTCGAATTTCTCATTGCCGTAAAGATTTTGTAATAATAGGAGACCTATTTTACTCCTTAACTCGTTTACTATCTGACACAAGAAATCCAATCAACGTCGGTCCAGCCTTTACGGAGATTAGTGGAAAGAAAATATACGTAAGGCTTTTATAATAAATATTTATGTATAAAGGCTGCTGCTACAAGTTATAAAAAATGAAATTATTTTTATGACATTCCTAAAAGACTTGTAAATCTTATTTATTCGTATAGATATTTATAACAATAAGTATATGCTGTTTATTCCGTATTGGCACTATTTATTTTCTACAAAAAATTATTTCCATTGGTTATATAGTATCTAATATTTAATAACTTGCTTATCTATACACACCAGCATATTTAGCGGAACATAAAAAATATTTGATATCAGTATCATATAAGGTTATGATACTGATATCAAACCTTTATTTTTATTTATTTTTTAATGTTCCGCTAAATATGCCGGTGGGTATATAATAGATATGCATATCTCGTTTTACTTTTACAAAACAAACTACATGGACAATAAGTTCATAAGGTTAATAATTGTCCTTAAAGACAGAAAGTTAATAATAACATGAATACACAGACCAGTAAAATTTTAACTAATTAAAGAATACTTAAAGAGCAAGCTGTGGGTATATACATTATAATATTATAGAAAACTAATTTATTTGCTCAATTTTCCTTAACAAATGTGTAGATTATGGTATAATATGAATAGTTTATATAGGTATAGGCATAACATTACATAATACTATGTAAAACCATTGGTGTCTTTGAAGCGTAATGTTTATTAACGAATATCTGACGCAACGGTTACCATACGTGTCTCATCTATAAAGGCTACATATAGCCTTAAATAAGACACGAAGAACCAATAAACTTGTAACAAATACTTATTCTTACGAAACCTAAAGTCCTACAAACCGAATAATTTTAATTAATAGACTCAGGAGTAAATATACAAAATATATCTTTAATAAAAAAAACCGCCGCCTATAGCATGAAAGAAAAATTTACCGTATATTGTTCTTTAATTGTATCTGCCTTTGACCTCACACTCCTCTTCTAGAACACTTCCCTTACGGTGTCCAAAAGCATTGACATCTTTGGCGTCCACAATTCGAATTAAGTCCAATTGCATAATAATTTGAAAGGCAAATCGAAACTCGCTTTCGAAAAACTTGGGGTGCTTAACAGAGTTACACGATTCCTCACATCTAAGATTCGCCTACTCTTGTATAAAGCCCATACTCGGCCAGAAATGGAATCCTGCTCTCAGATGTGGGGTGGTGCAATATAAACTTCTTCCAGTTGGCCGATTCAAGGTCGGGCAATTCGAATTGACGACAACCTCCAACTGAGCAATAAACTGGAGATTCTAGATCACCAAAGAATCATATGTTTCCTTTGTTTCTTGTGTAGGATCTATTACGAGGAGTGTTCAAAAGAACAATATGCATCGGCAGTTCGCCTGGTGCTGCATATGTCCATGAGCTGCGCTAGTTTTCGCTTACCATCGGGTTATCCGCTACCTCGTTTGTCTGTTTGTCATTTAAGGGTAACTGTATACGTTTCTATAATAAACTCCCACAAGACGTTCTAAAGATGTCAATTAATAAATTTTTTTAAAGTTGATAGAAAAATCGTATTATAATTTGCAAGATTACTTAGACGATAGAAACGCCTGGGAGTGAACGAATTGCTCTAATTTTAATTAAAATATAGTAACCTAATATGATATTGTAATGTTTTTTATTTATTTTTATTTATATACTCTTTATTGTACACTAAAGAAAAGAATTACAAAGAATAAAAGACGCACAAGTAATGATGATGGTAACAAAAAATACCCGACTGAGTTTGTTGTGGGTTCTTCTCGGATCAGGGCGCGAAGGAACCCTCGTAACTTTAGATTTTGAGCCGTTCTTGAGTACCATCATCAGACGTATATTAGAATCAGAGTGTGGAAAAAAATAAAATTTGACGATTCAAAAGTGCTGTAATATGCCCACTTGAATAAATATATTTTTGATTTGATTTGTTGTAATTATAAATAAAAGAGGAACTTAAAACCTACTACTGCTATTTCTAAATATTTTAACTTTTTTTTTTAATCTACATCAAAGGTGGCAAGTTAACATTAGGAAAATGAGAACACGGATGCGTGTTTCAATTCTTATTAAAATGCTCAATTAAAAAACATTCCCGACTGGCAGTTATCGAATTCTTTCAAAATTATTACTTCACACAAATACTTAATCAATAATTTGTCTAATTACATATTTAAAATTAGCCCGGTCTGATTAGACCAAAAAATAGGAGTGAATGAACTCGCACTCAGCTCACATTTAGTGAGATTGCTCAAAACATCTACAAAATTGAAATCAAAAAGTCCTCATCAATTCGAAATTTACTCGGACTCAAGACTTTGTCATAAAATTAGTTCAGACAAAATTTCTAAATCGGACAAATATCTATAAAAAACGTTGTAAGAGTTGTAGTTGCAAACTTTTCCAGGCCACCTTTAGCGTAGTAGTACTATGCGCGTTTTTTTAACGTGGTTCATTCAAACCCCACCTGCAAAATTCAAATGACGTAAATATGCGACCAACATTATTGCGTGTAAAAATAGAACATGATTTTGACAATCCATCACGACTCCAGAACTTGAAGACAAAAATAAGTGTTTGTTGTTAAAATCGTAACACTGCAGTTTAAAAATAAATGTGCAACATGTGCACTGATTTGAACGCTTCCGAGTAGCTAGTAACCTCAATAATGTATTAGCACGCGCACGAACACCGCAGGTGATGGCTTGTGGCTATGTTATTAATATACGCTGTTGCATCAGCCTCGTTTCTATTTCACTCGACTTTGTTTATTATAACTAAGGTTCAATAAAATACGAATTTGAAAATGAAGAACATCTGTTTGCCACTTTTATTATTGTTGTGGCTCCCTTATCACTATGAAAGATTAATAATAAAAAAAGCCAGTTTAATAAAATAACCGTGACATTTGAGCACATAAAGACATTTTTAGTACTACACCTTGATTTTAGCTCATTTGAATATGAGTTTTTCAAGAAAATATAGATTATATATTGGCAGTGTCTATCATTTTTTTTTTAATTTTGCATCGCTTGAGTATTCATTAAAAGCATCATAACGCAAATTCCAATTCAAATATTTTAGTCTTTTAGGCATGCTGATATTATTATAGATACTTGAATCACCTTTAATTGAGAACATTGTTAACAATTTTACAATTATCGTGAAATTATCAGTGCGTGTGACATGTAGTTACAACTTAATTAACTTAGGCAGTTTCTGTGACTTAAAACCTATTTAAACCGCATTAGGTTATGACCTTATCTTGTCTTGTTAACATTATCAGAAGTTTGTAATACCCATACAAAAGTTAATAGAGTTTCTTCTGTGATAAAGACCTTATATCATATTTTCTAGATTATTCTTTTTAACGAAAGATCCATTAAGAATTATAATATCGTTACTCTGTTGAAGCAAATCATTTTTCATAGTATCATCATTAAAGATAATATTTGCAGTAAGAAATTTATTTCTTTATGGTAATGTTATAAGTAGAATAAATGAATTTTCTGTATTTATAATGAGCCGGTGTGCTATGGCAGCTGTTAAAACGTGCGCGATATTACATCAGCTATAAATTCGAGCTTGTTATTAAACAAATCATGGTGTGGATTTTTTGTTTGTATTTCCAATTAATAACGTAATACTAAAGATGATTTTCAAATATGATTTAGAGAAAGAAATTAACTTATAATAAGTATTTATCTGGCGAAGCAAAGTTAATTTCTATTTAATTATAAATCTATTTTTTAACTAATTGCAACATAGTTAAAAAATAGATTTCATGATAAAAATATCATTGCCTTTAAAATTGAAATGGTAAATAAAAAATTTAAAGTCACCAAAAAATTATATTCCTTAATGTAAAAATATCCCTTTTGGTTTTAGATGTATCTGAAAATCATTGTTATTTTTATTTAAGTGATTGAATTAATAAAGTAATTGACCATGTTTAAATGTCTTAACCCTTAACCCTCTTGATACTTTTTTACATACATTAAAGACTTATAATTTAATTGGATCAGATGGAATTGAAATTATCAATAATTGTAAAATATTTTCGTTTCACAAATATGTAAATAAGGATAATTCAAAAGTATTTCCTTTTTGAACCTAAACTACAGTTACGGTAGTGACATTTCATAACTAGTGTTATGAAAGCCGATTAATGAATTCCAACAAACAATACAAAATCTCTTATGTCTGATCATTAAGGAATAAATACATACCCTGACCTTGTATAAGGGCAAGCCATCGAACCGAAACAAGTTGAAGGATTGCTATGCTGACGTACCGGTTAATTTAACGATGCCTACGATATGGATTTCTAAATTGCGTCAGCCTAGTCTCTACTTCGTCCAATTAATTATGCCCGCATAGTTGAATGCTATTTCGAGCGGAGAAATTGTTCTATTATAAGTTAGATATCGTCTTTGATCTTGACATTTGAATTTATAATGTTACAATCCATTTATATACACTTCTAGAAAATTCGTCTAATAGAGGTTTTATGTCATGTTTGCACACTGATGTTCAATTTCGTGAACGTGCTTTGCATAAAGCAATTTTGGCTTAAGTTAATAGATCATATAATAAGATATATAGCCACTATTTATTAAAATCCACAGAAATTATATTGAAATGGATGTTCGTTCTCATGTACCTCTTGATGGTTTTTATAACAAATGTGTAGCCAGAACTTAGAATTTCAGTTTTTCCATCGAATATCTAAATATGTATAAAGTTTTGCCTTAACTTACGATATATATAATTATCAAACGTTAAATCTTCGTGATATAAAGTTTATGTATGACAAAGTTCCTTAGTATTTTGATAAAATAGCGGTAAATTAATATTATCATATTAAAAGCCGTTATCCTAATAGAAAGCCCATCTAAGTTGTTTCAACGGGCAAATTATTACCGGTTTGCCAATACATCACAATATAAAAGTTATTAAACATACAAAGTTTATATTAAATACAAGTATCTAATTGATAGGTTCATTTTATCACGTTACAACCAGTTCGATTTGGTATTATCTTATTCGAACACACAACACCGGATGTAATGGTAAAATCAAAACTTACTCTGACAACAATATTCACGAAAATTATAGACAGTTCCATAAAATTGTTTTAAATATACTTCTGGACACATCTATTGGCCCACCTTACATTTTCAGCTTCGTTTGGTCCTAGATAAAATTTTATATTAGGTCGAGCAAAAAGTTTTTATGCAGTTTTGAACCTGGCACATTCATAATTTCATTCGATAGTCTTTTTTTGAATTTCGAACACAAAATTTAAAGAAACAAAAGACAATTTGGAGCCTGTTCGTTGTTAACAAACAATCGAATACTAAAAAAAACTTGATTTTATTGGTTTACTCGGATTTAATTCTTGAAAGTGTGATTTTTCTCATTGGTTTTGCAACAAACATTACTTATTCTTACCATTAAGGTAAGGTTCTATCAATAATCAATGGATACTTCGCCTGAAGTCGCCGCCCAAGCTGTGGCACTTATCCAGGCGGGACACAGCCAACGAAATGTGAGTGTTCAACTTAATTTAAGTCGATCTGCGGTCCGAAATGTTTATTCGCGGTACCTAGAGACTGGCGGCTTTGTTCGTCGCCAAGGAAGGCCACGATCTCGGGTC
This sequence comes from Elymnias hypermnestra, assembly GCA_015832385.1. Lineage (NCBI taxonomy): Eukaryota > Metazoa > Arthropoda > Insecta > Lepidoptera > Nymphalidae > Elymnias > Elymnias hypermnestra. The sequence continues at coordinate 4,738,291 of JACTOM010000028.1, forward strand.
ACAACTGAAAGGCAGGATCGATTCATCGTGACGACCAGCTTGAGAAATCGTCACCTTACCTCCATTGAGATACAAAACCAACTTCGCGACTTCCACGGAGTATCTGTGAGCGCTCGAACAGTTCGGAGAAGGTTAAAAGAACGCGATATGGTACCACACAAGCCAGCTAATGGCCCCAAACTAACGCGAGCCCATCGAACAGCGCGCCTTCATTTCGCGCGCACTCATTTAAATTGGACTCAGCAGCATTGGAGCCGTGTACTCTTTTCTGATGAGTCTAAAATTGTGTTACATGGCAATGATGGAAGGAAGAAGGTCTACCGACGTAAGGGGGAGCGTTTTGCACAATGCTGCTTTGAAGAGAGGGTTGCTTATGGCGGTGGCTCATGGACTGTCTGGGGCGGTATATCCGCGAGCGGTAAAACTCAACTTGAGATTGTTACGGGACCACGGCTGCCAACATTAAATGCTGAAAGGTACATTCGTGAGTGCTTAGAACCTCACGTGATGCCATACGCGGACTATGTGGGCCCAAATTTCCTTTTTATGCATGATAATGCAAGAGCCCATACGGCCGGCATCGTCAGGGAATATCTTCGGGGTGTGAACATCACAGTTATGGACTGGCCAGCCAGAAGCCCAGACATGAAACCCATTGAGCACATGTGGGACGAGCTAAAAAGACTTGTTAGGACTCATCAGCCAGTTGCCTAGACGATGCAGGAGTTGAAAACTGCCTAGAAGAGGAATGGGTGATGATCCCCCAAAATTTCATAGAGCGGTTGATAAACTCTATGCCTAATTGTACGAGAGCTGTGGTAGAAGCCTATGTAGGCAACACGCGTTATTAAAATAAACCTTCATTAAATTGAAAATGTTTTTTATTCAATAATCAAGTGCCTTCATCAAGGCGCATACCCGACTTGTGAGGCGTAGCTCCATGTCATGTGGTATTCTGAATTCAAATTTAAAACATTACGATCGAAAAAGATGGTAAAAAGTACCAGGTTTAAAACTGCATCAATAGTTTTTGTTCAATCTAGCAATAATATTTCGGTAGGGGCCATCGAAACCTAAACTCTAAGGTGGGCCAATAGATGTGTCCAGAAGAGTATATAGTAAAATATTTCCTATTATGCTTTCTATATTTTGGATAAATAATTATCATATTAAATAAAAATAGATGATATTAAAGTTTTCTATCGATGGCAGATGCTATTAGTTGGGCATTGGTCCTTACTTATTAAAAAACAAATTCTCTGCCACTTGTCTGTTTAAGATTTTACTCAAAAATAATAAAACAGTGGTAAATAAGTACAGTTTAAACACAATTTGTGTGGGTATTGAAATATAACCATAATTGTTAAAGTTAAACAGTCGTGGAGTCATCGAAGCATCAGAGTTATCAAAAACGCTATCTAAGCCCTTTGAGATATAACAAAACAGTGGATGGTGGAATATTCCTCTATTATAGCCCTACAAAAAGACCTATCTTTATAGGTTGTTTTCGAATGTATATTTTAGGGATAATTCACTATATAATAAAACATGTTATTATAAATGGTCAAAGCGGTTATTTGGAAAGTTATTCAAACGGATACAGTGTTAATCCTAATTATATACAAAACAGATATTCAATGAATAAAATTAAGTTATTTATCATTGTTATTTGATAACGTTCGCGTGCTATCGAGATGGAAGTGGAGCAGCATAATAACTCAGTAAGGTCATATAATGTTATTATTGCACTCGGGACATAGACCTTTGACAGAATTAGTAATGACATAATTAGAGGGAATGTTATTAATGGCAGCAAATTCGGCAAAATGTGTAAATAGTATTCACCTCGACGTCTTTGTTTTTTTTTTTGTAATATGAATAGGAATATTGAAGTGTAGGACAGGATGGTGAAGACCATGTCAGTAAAAAGATATTAGCGATAATAATATTGATGAATTTCAACAACTGATCAATCATCATGAAAGTTCACTCATCTAAGCGATTTTGTATATAGTGATGACAAAAGTTGCTGGATCTGATTTATTGTTTGACATCTAGCAAAAGTCGTTTATGTAATGACATTATCACTTAAAACCATATATGTACATATAGACTTAACCTAAAAAGTAAAGGAGGATGGCTAGTTCATAATCAAAGTGCTCCTTTTCTTCAATTGAAGTCCATCAATATATAAGTTTAGGGATAGAAGTTCAATTATATTTAACCTAATATGGCAACCTTTTTTTAAATATAATTTTGTATTTATTACGAAATTCACGATGGTTTTATAAAATATTTTTTATGGCACAATCATTAGGAAAACATCTCTGACGACAAATTAATGATTCTGTTTTCCAATGTCACAAATATTTGTACGTAGCAACGGATACATAATATTTTGATATCGAGACATTGCATCAAATTGATGTGCGTTTATTATTGATTGATTTGTTTTGAAGTGTCACGTAAGCGTATCGACCTTAGGATATTATTGCAATATTGTGCATATTTAAGGTTTGCTTTGTCATTTAGATAACATGTGTTGATAAATGTTTTATGGGGTAAGGAGAATGGGGTAAATAGTAATATATATTTTAGCACCTGAACAGCTACTTATAGTTCCGTAAAATTAACGATACCCATTTTTTATTTTTAGACCTTTTCAATCCCAAAGCATTGCATATGCATTTAGAATCAGCATAAATGAGGGACTGGAGTGATTTAATTTAGATAGGATAATCTTGTAACCGTATATCGACACTTTGTTACTTAATCCTAAAATAATCAATTGATCTCGAATCCCCGACCAAATTTTGCGGATCAACTAAATTCAGCCGGTAATTCTATTTGTATTAAAGCAATTCATTCGCTCCCACGCGTTTTTCTTCTAAGTAGTCCTTCAAATTTTAAAACGATTTCTCAATTAGTTTCCTTTTAACAAAATATTTTAATTTGAAAGGTCACATCTTTGTTAATTCTTCTGGGAGTTTGTAGATTAATAAACATAGAAATAGAAACGTATACAGTTACCCTTAAATGAATTGTCAATTTCGTGCAGCCTACTAGAATTAATAACAATTTTATTTTTATTTTTTAAATTATTTTTCACACACAAAGAGTCAATATTTTTAGGTACGTACAACAAGTTTTCGAATATATATATTCAGTAAACTGTCTGAATTATTTCTTTGAATTTAAATTTTGCGACTTAATATTCTTTAAATTATAAATAAAGTAACCTAACCTAAACTAACAACGTTACATTGGCTTTTAGCTAAACTGACATCGTAATAAACACGCCCATTAGAAATATTGCATTATCTCCGAGTGATATATCTGTGAGTTTATTCACCGCTTTGCGTCATAAAAGCTTGTACGACACTCTTGTGTAACTCCCAAAACAATTTTCCTGTTTGCAATAACAAATTAAGTATAAAAATAATAAACATCTCATTGACATCATGGTTTTTCTAGGAAATTTTATAGCTTCATAAGATTAATTTATCATTTCCCATTGTATTGTTATTTCAACTCTTTTATTAAGCCCTCTTATTGTCATCAACTCTTTTTGATATTAGAGATATCAAGAATACCCTTTATTTTTTTAATTACAAATATAATATTGTTTATTTCTGTTCTTCTTGTCCTGTATTTTAACCGACGTCAAAAAAGGAGGGCTGTATTTTTTTTTTATGTTTGTTACCTCATATCTCCCGACTGGGTAGACCGATCTTGATGTTTTTTTTTTTTAAATAAACGGTGGTGCTCGTCATAGGGTCCCATTTTTTTAAAATCCAGTTCTGATGATGGCATCCATAAAAAAAACCGGATAACTTTTAAATTTGCATAAGCATGTGCGCGACAAATGAACGAATAACTCAAAATCACACTAACCGATTTCGATGATTCTTTTTTTTATTAGAAAGGATATACTTCAAGGGTTATTTTGTGATAGTTTGGTTAGGTTCTGATGATGGAATCCATGACAAAGTGACGGAATTCTTCAATTCTTAGGTGCAAATCAACAATACTCGGCAGAATCTTCTATAAGCTATCCAGATATTTTAGTTGCCTGCCGTAACTTCGGTATGGTCAAGTGCTAGTCGGAGTTAAATATGAAGATCAATGGAACTTCTCAGCGGCTTACAGTAAGGGTGCGATTTTTGGCAAAATATATAACTGTCTGTAATCAAATGGCAGTGACCTTACGTTTGTTGCTACGTTGCAATATTTGAAAGGTGAATTATGTGTGAAGCCGTGGCAACAGAGTCTGGAAGTGGGGGGGAACTTTTGGGTGTTAGTGTTGTGCTCGATCACCATATAAAAGACTGGTGATAGCGGGGTGACAAAATAACCGATCTCTAACGTATACGGTTGCGGGTTCGATCCCGGGTGTGGCGATATTAATGTCTATTTAACTTTGTAAAGTTGTTTCGTTTAAACGGTGTTATCTCATATGAGCATCACGTTTTTAGGTGTACATATATTGAGTCAATTTGTTAGTTTACTTCAGATTCACTAAAAATAAAAAAATAAATAGACATTTTAACAAAAAAAGAACCGCCTTCAAAACAAACTTACAAATATATTAATATGCTTAAAAAAGTAAGAAATAATTGCGTATTCTTTTATAGTGTTCTTCGTATTCTTATATTTGGAGTCGGTGTCAGTCGAGGTGCCTACATATATAGCTATAGGTGGGAGAGACGCGGGAGTTGCCAAGTGGACACGAGGGGAACACCTACCTTGGCTGACGCCTTATGAGCTTCGAATTGTCTAATGATTAAATGATTTTGGAGAATGCGTATCCACTTATCCATCGTAATAAAATCCACGCGTCACTTTTTAGAAAGCACGTTAAATTAATGAAAGTCTAATAGAATAATTTACAGTAATTTTGTATTATACTATATTTACTTTATCGTTTTACCTGTAAACTTTAAAAATGGCGGCAAGAAGTCACACCCCGTTTTGCTGACTTTCGGAAGCGCTACGGCACGAGCGCAAGATAAACCCGAGTTACATCATATAATACCACATTAGGGCTGTCACCTTTATAACGAAAAACTTTACACTTTATATACTATAACTGTATAGATGTTTTCCTAATGATTGTGCCGTAATGTAAAAACGCACTAGAAACGTATAAACTTATATTCAAATATTTGATTAGCATATAATTTAGTTAGCATATTGCATTATTCCCCACTCTATACAAAAGAAATATTTACATCTTTCAATTCTTAAATTGTTTTATAAGCTTTTATTGAAACTGTATCCCGGAGTATCCCGGTTCATTGGGAATGTGGGGAAATTCTTACTTATAGACCTATTTTGCGATAGAGGGCACTTTCCTAAATTTCCAGGCAGCCATATTTAGTTTTGAAGATCCCTCTTTGTATTGTATTATCTTTCAAATAAAAACCGTTTTAGAGAACATAAGTTAAATCGTTTTAAAATCTGTATTCAATATCAGTACAAATTTGTGTTTCCTACATAAAGGTTGGTATTAAATATGAGAAAAGGCGTAATATGCTTTGTATATTTGCTTATAGCAGCCCTAGAGACGGCAAACTGTCGACGCGTGCCCGCGGAGTATATAACGCCCGCCTGCTCGTTATTCGTCTCATTCTCAAATTGCAGCTGATAAATGTGTAGTCTATATTAATTTGTGGAAATGATCTTCGATTCCATGCCTTTACTTGACGTGAATACTAATCTCAAATACGAACTGTGGTGGTATAGTGACAATTGGTGTGATAGCCATTCCCCGCGTTTCGAGCACCAACAAAGATAACCCAAACTTTATTCATCTTAAGAATTGGTTCAAGGTAAATATAAATTTCGTTGTTTAAGATAATTAGGTAAAAATATTTAAATACATAATTCGACTGCTAATAGTCGTGAATAAATTTTAATTAAACTGCATTTATGTCGATATTAAATAGCGTCGCATTTTAAACTCGTTTACTAATGAATTAAAAAATCGTTATGCAATCTTACTTAATACAACAAATAGGTGTGCGAAGTCAAGCTATACACAGAAAGAGAGCCAAGCTTTCGAGATTATTACCGTATAAAATAGCATTATCGTCTTAATTATTACGTCTGTGCTTTACGATAAAGTCTAGCGCGTTCTTGACTAAACTGACATGTTCTGTATATTATTGATAATGTATAGCATTTACAAAAAATATCATACCTTTTTTCATAATATTACACCACGCAAACGAAAGAGTTATTAACATAAATAAATTACTATAACTTGAAGCTAGAACCTGTAACTTTAAAGAAACAAGTATCGAATCATATTTTTTTTCCATTTGTCGTCCACATGTTTAATAGCCTCATTCTTTGCAGACTTGATAAAGTTCAAATCGAAAGGGCAGTTATACTTGCTATCATACACATCTGCATTATAAAAGAAGAACGCGAAGTTAATTAAAAATGGCTACAGTTCAAACGCCTCCGGAAAGAGGCCTACCATCGAATCTTCCAGTGTCGCAAGATACAAGCGAATTAGACCTGGTAGCATTGACAATGGCTGCTTTACGTCTAGTGAACCCCTGGTCAGTAGAAACTAAAAGCAAATGGTCTGCACCAATTGAACCTGGAACTCCAGAAGCCAAGAATCGAGTTATTACTCTGAGTGAAGTCTCTCTCCACGATTCCCGTGACGATTGTTGGGTAGTTATCTACGATCGAGTCTACGATATATCTACTTTTCTAGATGAGGTAAGTCTATTAATAATAAATGTCAATAACAAACACTAAACACCGAAAAATATATATGATTAATGTAGAAGTGTCGTATGTTTTAAATAAAAAAAACCTAGAATGAAATTTCGAAGTTGAAAAAATTCAGTTAACCATATTCCATACGATTAAATAAAAATTTTAGATTATCCTATAAAACAAAATATATTTTATTTATAACATTTATGTCAAGGAAGAAAGAGTGCTTTGACAGTCATATTTATCTTTTTCAGCATCCAGGCGGGGATGAAATAATGTTAGAGTATGCTGGAAGTGATGCCAGCACTGCCTTCCGTAGCTCAGGACATTCCAAACTAGCTACCAAAGCCCTTGAACGTTTCCTAGTGGGAGAACTTCCCATGCATGAACGTATGTACCGCAGACCCGGTGGAATACGCCTCAGCGATATTCCAGACTAATTCATTTACCAAAAATAGTATATTAATGATAATTTTAAATTCGTCGATATCCAAATTTCAAAAAAATTTGCAAAAATATTTTGTTCATTTAGAATGAAATTAAATGTGTATTAAAAGTGCACTCCAGTAAAATATTTATATAAAATACTTAAGTAAATTAAATAGACTTTTAGTAATTCGGGTGGTTTCTCTTTTGAATTCATCAACTACTTAATGCTTTCAATCAACCGATTTACTTTATGTTAAAGAAGGTTTTTTTTGTTAATAAAACGGTAAGATTTCTCTATAAATGTCTGCGCGTGCGCAACCATAATTTGAATTTACTATGGATTATTTTTACAAAATGATTGAATCTGTTTTTTGATTCGTTTATTATACTATAAAAATTATTCTAGAATACATCTCTAAACATAATTAGCAGAGTGTATTTTTATTAAACGGTCGTTGTCTAGTTCTACGAACGTTGTTTTTAGTTGTTAACATTTTTGTTTAGTTTAAGATAGTTGTATTTGTTGCTAATCTTAGACAGCATTATCGCAAAATATACAAAGGCTTGCTCCTACAAGATTTCCACAAGTATTATCAAATATATTTGCTTCACTAGGGTAAAGTTATGCATTTAATTATACTATTGTCATTTTTAATAAACCTTTTAATACCCAGTATTATGTTTAAGCTAGATATATAATTAAACGTTCACTGTTACTTATTTTAAACACTGTATCTTTAGAATGTTTCAAAGTTCCTATTTTTTTATTTAATAAAAACTAAACTGACTCGTTTTGTTTTATTCTCCGTATTTACTATTTTTACTGTAAAACAGCTTTTAATCAATCAATCAATCAAAATATCTTAATTCAAGTAGGCCTATTACAGCACTTTTGAATCGTCAAATATATATTTTTGCCACACACAAATTCTAATGTACGTCTGATGATGGCATTAAACAACGACTTAAAATCTAAAGTTACGAGGGTTCCTTTGCGCCCTGTCCTGAGAAGAGCCCACAACAAACTCGGTCGGGTATTTTGTATTTTATGTAAATAAGAAATCAGCAATATAAATGCATTATTTTTCAAAGTTCTTTATTTAATTATGGTTAAAAATTTTCGTTTTGCGTATGAATTCCAAATTTCCGAATTCCTTTGAATACTACTAGATTACACACCTGATATTTCTCATTTCTATGATAGCCTCTGGGTGAAAAGTATTTTTTATTGATAACAGCTAACTGCCAGTGAAACTACAGCCAAAATCGTTTTATTGGTTGCCGCGCTTATCAAGAACGACTGAATGTTCCATTATGAGTTCGGGAAAAACATGTCTACATAAATAATAAATCTGTTTCAATTGGTAAAAGATTCTAAACTTGATTCCGTATATTTCGAATTTAAACGGAACAAACTAACAAACATCTCTAGAAGGATTTGTTTAGAGTCTATATAAATGTTTATCGTAATTCGGGCTGGAATACGCAGTCATAAAATAAATATTTGATATTCTAAAATCTAGATTCAACATTACAATACAGGTACATATATATGTCTTATCATGTCCGGTAGATGTTTTTATTGTGTAATTAACTAAAGCTATTTTAAACGGATCATGCCAAAGAACAACAATGCCGATAAAGAGCAGGCCAGGTTTATTTGTTGCCACTTTTTGCCACAATTGAGAACCACTTTTGATTTATAATCTTTCTCGCTGTGATAAACTTTTAACCTTCCTAATTGAGAATTCGAATAATAAAATTTGCTTAGCAACTAATAATATATTTCATAAATATCAATATGATAAATGAAAGTGTTTCTTAGTAACAACAAAATGAAAACGTTCTTTTCGTACAAGAGAAGGCTATAAAAATAAATATACTCTATTACTTATTTTATTAACCCTTGGAACCTACATAATAATATAAGGACTGGTCAACTCGTAACGTAAGTAGGATGTAGAACAAGTTCATGTGCCTTAGTGTAAAATCAATGCACTATTTTCTAAAATAGGTATTTGCGTTTTATCATAGAAAAAACACACCTCTGAATCGACTCTGATCACATTTTATTGTTTGGTGTCACGGTATCCTTAAAACTATACAACGAACCTTGGGAAATGTATTATTATGTAAAACTTGCGCATTTTATTTATTCACACATTGTTGTTAGGCGCTGATATTGAAACTGGGTGGTTTCGGAGTCATGTTTTTACGATAACAGGTAAGCATATCTTTTTTAAAACAGTCATATTCACTCTGACCTCCAATGACTTTAAAGATAGAAAATATGGTTTATTTTTTGTAGAAGCTAAAGTCTGAAATAATAAACGTTGAAATCAACGAGATAAAAAAATAAGAGTCATGCCTTAAATTGCTATGAGACGAGTTTTCTAATGACGTGTAATATAATATTTAGTCTATTTTGGACACAGTATTTCATTTAAACCGATCACACCATTTGCATACACCTACACACTATTCGATAATAAATTGAGCCAAACGAGATTGAATAAAATAATTATGTATTCAAATAGAAAATTATTCAAGAATAAACATCCGCCTTTTTCATCGACTAATTTTATATTTTATTTTTTTCATAATATAAAATACTTTGGGCTCATTTTAATAATAAAAAGTGCGTTTTACTTTCAAATTAGGCTATATTTCTCGTTCCAGCACCAAGGTCATATATTCTACATTCATTGCTTCGCTCATTTAAAGTTATTTGTACCGTGTTTATAGGTAATAATCATTTTCTCGTAATGGTGACTGAATTATAGCCGTAGTGAATAATCGGTGCTATTACTTTTTACATGATGTTAAAACTCCAATCTCATTTGGAATGACTGAATTATTTAGAAGATTTATTTCGGGATAAATATTGATAAGTTCGAGTTGATGCCGTCACAGCTGCTTCAAATATTTTTCTTACACAGAATTTGATAAATTTCGTACAGTGTAGTAGTTCGTTATGCAGAAAATGGGAAAAGCGGTCACACGACGACTGTCACATATGAAATATCGAAATTTTGTTCGAACTCAGAGAGGCGAGATACATGGTGGATCATCGAGCCGAGTGGATAGAGACGCATTAAGTATTTAATTGTTTAAATAGCTAAACTTACTTGAGCAATGCGTGTAAATTATAAGAAGGAAAATCTACGTAATTGTATTTTTACACGTAAAATTGATATTGGAGCAAACCAACATTGGAGCAGCATGAGGTCGAAGGTCCTACCCTATCTCTCTTCAGTGCAGAGTAATTTACCTATGTTAATTTGGTTTTACATACATTAATATTTCACGCACACTGATGTATTTTTATTTACCAATAATAACCACGGTTGGCAGGCGGATTGGTAATAGCAGTCCTGACCCTCTCGCACCGAAAGCGCTGCTGCCCGGATGGATATATGTGCCGCCATTTATCGATGGGATTTTAGGTACGGGAGTTAGATAGGAAAGAGCGCTAGTAACAGCTCGAGGTACCCAGGGTCGGTTACTAAGTTAGTAACCGGACAGATTATCTGACTAAGCACCCTCTGAGAACGCCCTTGGTACCGTGCCAGTTCATTTCAATTGAAATGTTCAATTCCGTCATCCTAGAAGGCACGATGTCATAGGCATGGCTTAGGAGCGTGGTGGTTCTGTCCTTCAAGAAAGGTGACAACACCTTATTGAAGAACTATAGACCTATTGCGCTGTTAAGTCATTTCTACAAACTGTTCTCGTGGGTCATTACGAATCATCCCGCTCGCAAGTTTGAGGACTTACAGCCCTCCGAATAAGCCGATTTCCGAAAAGGGTTTAGTACAATAGACCACATCTTTACGCTGCGGCAGATTATACAGAAGACCGAGGAGCATAATCCGCCACTTTGCTTAGCGTTCGTGGTCTATGAGAAAGTCTTCGATTCGGTTGAAACACGGGCCGTGTTGAGATCTTTGCAGAGATGCCGAACCGGTACATACACGTGTTGAAGTGCTAAGCAGTTTCCCATCAGGTGGGCATAAAAATGAACATGCCTTCGAACAGTGCGTGTTGCCAGTGCTTACCTCATTGGAAAGCTCAGAATCACTCAGCGTGCGATGGAGAGGGCTATGCTCGGAGTTTCTCTACACGATCAAAGTATTTGTTTTTGGTCTCGCTAGTGTTTATATCTACCTAATGACTTCTTTCCTGACAATAGACTTGTGTTGCCGTACGATGCTGTGTAGAAATTATAAGATGTAAAATTGCCCCTTACTAGATTAACGTGCTTCCACCTTAGACTGTATCATCGTCGACTGTCAGATCACAGTCAAGTATTAACATGTCTGGAATTTTAAAAACCATCCCATTTTTAGGTAAATACCAATACTGAGAACTGTGCCTAAATCAATATCAATTTTGAGTCATCATTAGACGAACAAGCTGAACACTAGACCTAAGAGACATTTTCATACTGGCAATCAAGCAGATTTTAGTACATATCGATATTATTCAATATACTAATCTACGGTCTCGCCTTGACAATTCCATAGATCTTGTATGCTTATCTATACATGACTCTATGAAATATGAATTGCAAATTGCCACTGTCAAATATAATTTTTATAATGTCAATAAAATGTCAACCTATTTGTTTTTGTTTGCAAATTGCTAGGCATTGTACATTGCAGCCGATTAAAATAAAGTCCAATATTTTATATATTATTTTACACGGTTGTTTACAGGGTCTACTTTAACAATTATTAAAGAAACGAATTCTCGATTAATCTTTTCTGTTATGCCGGCCTATCTAAATCTTATAAAATGAATGTACACTGGAGTTCAGAGATAATGAAATGGGAATACAGGGAGTTGCAAGCCACTGCTATGTCCATAGATTATTCTGGTAACAACGTTCTGTTAGCGGGCCGAAGGTGGCTTGCAATTAAAAATATCGGCGTCGACGATGTTGGTGCAGACGTCGTGAAGAAATACCCAAGGCATAGTAAATACGATGCTGCTGGGGCAGAATGGTGTCAGACTTATCAAGGACAGAAGCTTTGTGCAATTGCTGTAAGAATATTATATATTCAATATCAGTTATTTGAACTTAGTTAACTAATAAAATTTAAGGTTTTAAAAAGAATTATTGATAATATGCATCTTAATTATTTATTATCATACAATGAATATGATGTCCCCATATCAAAAATATAACATGAAAATTCATGAACAATTCCCTAAAGTTTTTTGTGAATATGCTCTTGTCATTTGTGAATTTGAAAAGTAAATACAAAATTTGTTTCATTTATCATATATGTGATTCAAAAGATAAGGAACCTGAACAAATTTTGTGTTGATAATTTAATATGCAAATAATTATTACCAGAGCAGCAGTGAAATTAGTTAATATGTATTAATTATTTTCTTAGTATTAACAATCATCATTTACAGCAATCTCTTATTTGACAAATTCTAATCTGATTATAACATCCTGCTAGATTTTTTTTTCTGTTGTGTAATATTTCTACATAAAAAATATTATATACAAATTATGTTATGGCAAAAATGATTGCAGAACACCTCTATTACTTGAATTAATGTTTAGTACATGTTAGCTATGTTATTAAGCCATTGCAAATAACAATATTCCATATATGTGATACAAAAATTTTCATTTTAGAGCAATCAACATGTGGATGTGTATGAATGGAGATCAGGCAATGATTTAATGTGCATATGCTCTTTACGTGGTCATACAAGAGTTGTTAGTGATACCCATTTTCATAGACAAGACCATAATTTAATAGCAACATGCTCAATTGATACATTTACATATTTATGGGATTTAAGAGACACAAGGAAGCCAGTTGTCTCTTTATCTGCTGTAGGTAAGATTTGTTTATACTACTCATTTATATCATACACCTTAATTACTGAATTTATAATTGTAATGAAAAGAAATATTCTTAGCCTAATTATTTTTAAAGTAAGTATAGATAAAATTTTGGCTGACTAACTTTGATAACACTAAAAAAGTAACAGTAAAACACTAATAGAAACTATACTATATAGTAACAATTTTAAACAGTAAATATGAAACTATACACTTTTGTGTCTCAGTAACACTAAACCAGCATAAAATATCTCTTTGCTGATAAAAGATCAAGATCAAGTGCAAATGTTGGTAACAACTTTTTCATAATGTTAAGTCCAATTAGACATGGAAGTTGTTTCGAGAAATATTATGGTCAAGTTAATTTGTCACACACACATGGATACTTAAATATATTTTAAACATAATGTTCTATTTGAACCCTTAACAAAGTCCATAAAATATAATATTATTAAAAAATATAGCGCAAGAGTATCTTTCAGCTGGTGCTTCACAAGTACAATGGAACAAAGTAACACCACATCTAGTTGCGACAGCACATGATGGTGATATAAAAATATGGGATTACCGCAAAAATTCTACCCCGTTACATTATATATCCGCCCACCTTTGTAAGATTCATGGTGTCGATTGGAGTCCACACCATGAATATCAACTAGTAACATCTAGTCATGATGGTAGCATAAAATATTTTGATATCCATAATGCTAGAAGATCAGAAAATGTTATTACAACAAATTTTCCTGTATGGAGAGCAATTTATACACCATTTGGAAGTGGGTTATTAACTATTGGAGTCGGATGGGGGGGTTTGCCAAGAGTAGAACAGGCTGGAGTTATAGGTATCTGGATTGGTGGAACATTAACACACAGGCTTGTTGGACACACAGATACAGTACAAACTATGGTGTGGAGACCAAATACTTTACCTTCAAATTACCAGCTTGTTACCTGGGGAAGAGATCAAACACTTAGACTATGGACAATGCATCCATCTTTACTAAAAATGTGTTCACATTATTTACCTGATGATATAGAAAATGATGATAGTAATAGTGATAGTGAGTATATTTTTATTGCGGACTTGATAGCACTTAACTTTAACCTCACATGATTGTATGTAATAATATAGCAGTTGATGGCAGCTAAGAATTTGACTGCATTGCTGGTACAAGGTTTCCAGTACTTGCTTTACTTTATGTGTCTGTATAAACAAATTTAGGAAATTACTTATTTTATATTGTTTGAGTTTAGTTGTTTTTTAAGCATCACGTTTTAATAGCTATGTGAATGTAATAATAGCTATATGAATCATCAAAATTACAAAAAACATCAAAATGTCTAAAAGACAATTGACTGTTTATATGTTCCTAAATATAAACTCTCTATATATACCATCTATATGTCAATAAATTAATTTATTTGTTATTAACATATCTTACCAATTTCAGTTTCAATAGTGGGGTATTCTCAGCCTTTCATCAGTTCATACATGAGAATATGCCTTAACTAAACACTTTTTTTTTCAATTTAAAAAGTCTATTCCTATGTCATGTAGTGCAATCCTTTAAACCCATTACTTGTACAGAAATAATCTGATGATTGACATGAGCTTTTAATTGATTGCGCTGTACAATTAATTATTTTCTATATACATTTACTTACTGAAGTAATATTTGGAAAAACTCTATGAACATTAAGTGTCATTTAGTGACAATTTTTTATTAACAATTGATAATTCGATTTTGCATATATAGGGTAAGTGCAAACTAACACAGTGCAATCTTAATATAACCAAATGGGAGGGACTTAAAAACATGTTTGTTATAGCAAATAATTTTTTCAATGAGCTTTTTATTAACAGGTTTTAGATTGGAATACGATTCATTTAAAAAGATAAAATCACATGTAACCTAGTATATAACAACAGTGACTTTTTTACACACAGTTATGGCTAAACCTGTTCAGACATCAATTTTTGTGCAATTTTAGAATAAAACTATAGAATTAGGTGGGAATAGTGGATAGGATATGTTATGTAAAGGTTATGGATTGGATTGGATTTTAGTAGTTAAAGAAAGACAATTAATTTTGGCGGCCTCGCTGGCGCAGTGGTGCGAGTATTCACTTTGCTAGCGGAGGTCCCGGGTTCGATCCCCGGTAGGACGTGTTTAGGAAATTGTATTTTCTAATTTGTCTGAGTCTGGACTGGTGGGAGGCTTCGGCCGTGGCTAGTTACCACCCTACCAGCAAAAACGTATCGCCAAACAAAGAAATTTGTGTTCCGGTACGATGCTGTGTAGAAAGCGTAAGGGGTATATCGCCTCTTAACAGTTTAGCGCGCTTCCATCTTAGACTGTATCATCACTTACCATCAGGTGAGATCACAGTCAAGCGCTAATCTGTCAGCAATAAAAAAAAAGACAAATAGCAGAGTCCGCAATGATTAAAAATTAGTAACAAACAGGTTATTCATTATTTTGCTTCAGCTTTTACAGGCATTTCTACTAGATTTTGACAAGTTTGTTTAAATAAATGCAAAACTTATTGTAGAAACTTGTTATATTAAGCTTACACTAGTAGGAATTGAATAAAAAAAATGTTTGTGCTTAAGCTTCGTTTTAATCAGTATTCTTGAAATATTAGACTAAATTGTGTTTTTAATAAATTACTTTACATTTACTTTGTGCAGCTAGTTATGCTTCAGTAAGCTCAATGAGTGATTGACTGATTATGAGTTTTGACGATTGTTGAGTTAATCTACATTCTTTGAATCATAAAACTAAATTATGCTTCTAATAAATAAATAATGTGTTTCTAATTTACATTTACTTTGTGCAGCTAGTTATGCTTCAGTAAGCTCAATGAGTGATTTGACTGATTCAAAGGGACTGGATATTCAAATGGTGTGTATTTCTTTTTCTTAGCTTTCAATCAAACCACCTGTCATTGTATAAAGGAATTATTTATTTTTGAAGTGTAAAGTTATAGACTGAAAGGTTTAGCTATGTAAAGCTTCTTCATGTAGTCATTTCTTGTCAGCTGCAGGTATATAAATATACATATACATTGTAATATATATATATATATACACATCCTAAATATTATTGGAAGTAGATCAAAACAATTAACATTTTTCGTATTAACTTCACCTTGATGAATCTTGTTTCTTATTACAATCGTTACCAGTTTTTATTTATTTTTTAGTTAATAAAAATTTACTAACGAAAGTGAATTGCTGGCGATAATTTCTTTATTTATTTAGTTTTAAGTTATATTTCATTTTTTTTATACCAGGGCAACCTTTTCTTATAGCAGGGCCACAGATGTCATGAGGATATTAGTGTGCGTCACGTTTTATTAATTTTTACATTTTAGCCATATTTTTCAATTCTGTAATTTAAAGGGTTCATATATGCGCGGGCTACGGCATACCTACGCCTGATTTATGCAATAATACCGTTATGTATATCAGTGAAATACATTGGTAAGTAACGCCGACGTGTCAAATTGCGGAAGCTTTACTTCTCGGCACATCTGAGCGGTTTCAAAATACCCTCAATTGGTATATATTAATAAAAAACAGAGTAGAAGATATTTCTCATGTTCCAAGTTAAAAATTATTTTATGAATTGAAAAGTTGTTAATTATATTTCAGTCCAAAATTACGCACAAAACAACTACCTCAATAGATGAAGAGTTTGAATCTATTCGTGAAATGGCAAACATTGAAGTCACTGATATGAACATTGAAACCAGGACGTGTCAAATACATTCAGAAAGAAATGGATACACAGCCAATCTTCAAGTGATATTCCCCAGAAATGTTACAGAACAAACTATACCTAAGTTTTCATGGTTGTCTGGGACTAATGTAGATAGTGCGACTACAATAAAAATCTTACAAGCCATCAACAAAACTGCATATCGCAAGAAAAAAGAAGGCCATAGATGTCTGTTGCATTGTTTGAAAACTCTGGCGACATCAATAGATGAGGTATTATACAAATTTTCAGTAGTAACATAGAATGTGATGTTAGATAAAAATTATATTGCCATTTCAATAATTACTTGGACGATAAAAAATATAGGGGGTGAATTAATCTGCGATTTAAATGAAATAAATTTAAATAATATGACAGTAAAAAGAGTGTGTGAAAGAATTTCCGTAACTTTAGATTTTACGCTGTTTTTAATATCATCAATATTTCCATTAAAATTTTTCCATGTATGACATAGGAAATAATATGCCAAAATTACTATAACTGACAATTTGTCGTAAAAAGTGTCGTAAATCAGACTTGAAGTTTATGTTTTCGATTTGATTTCTACCGAAAAACAGCTTTAGAGCTTTATTTAATGAAATTATTTTGTATTTACAAACAATTATTTATATACTAAAAATATCGTGAACACTTATTTACTACCTGGTATAAGTATTTAGGCAAAATATTCATTGCGACTGTTACTTAGATTCCAGTAAAATCCAGCGAAGACTCTGATTCGATGAAATCAAGTCAAAGGAGTCAATCGGAGAGTGAAAACGCTGGAGATTCCTGTATTCCATTCCCAAGAACTTGCGGTGCTAAATGGTGCGGAGTCAGTACACTGGTGGTTTTCAATCGGCCGTCAAACGCGAGAAGGCTGTCATTAAAGCACGAGGGTGGGACGCCCAGATCAATGTCGTCATTGTCATTGACTCCAGGGGTGTTTGGTAGTGGTTATACTTCTGTATCCCCTCATGCCACCACAACTCCGTCTCCTACCAACGCATCAGGTTTCCCGCAGTTACACCATAGACATGCGTCCAATTCTATCACGACTTTCTACTTTCAGGACCGATGGGTGAGTGAAGAATTTTTCCAATTCGCGGCGACAGTTTGTCGACGTATTCGTTCTTTTATTTAAAACCCGTTTACTGTCACAGTAGTATTTAACACCTAGGGAGAAAAAGAGAGTATTGTCGCTAGCGAAATTTGGTCAAAATTGCGGGTGAGGATTTTTCTCCTTTGGTGCGTATACAATTTTTCTCACACTGCGAAGAAAAGCTCGAGCTCTTCGAGTTGACTTTTCAATCAATATTTTAAAAATCAACTATCGTGGCATGTTTAAAGTTGTTTTCGACACTTCAATTAACAAATGGTTGCTAAGTGACCGGTAAGAAATAGAAAACGCATGCGCGGCAATAAAATCTAATCAGAAGAGAACGTGGCATCTTTGTCCCGCTTACAGTGACTGAAAAGCGAATTTTTCACCCTGCAGTGTGAAAAAAAAGTATTTGAGTTTTTAATACACTGGTTTCCATAAAGGAATTCCAAGGAACATCACGTCTCTGTTGCGCATAATCTATATTTAACTTTGGATGATATCACGTAGAGTTTTCTGTATCAGGGCAGATGTAAAGCCAAAGAAAATTCAAATTTAAAGGTTTTGTATATATAATTAATCCTATATTTTTTTTCTAAAATTCAATGATTGTTTTCATTTGTTAAATTATAAGAAAAATAAATACTTAGTATTTACCTTCAGAAAGCACAGAGTCGTCGTACAGGAAGCATGCGAAGTCGCGGCAGTATATCTGGTTGTACGCCGCCTCGTGTTGTCTTATATACTGCTTCAAACCTCTTCCCGCTTAACAGAATACTGGCGGAGAAGTACGTCATTAATGCTGACGATCCTGTTGGTAAGTAAAGATTTAAATTAAATCGAACAGTAATTTATCGATTTATATATTGTAGTTTCTAATTTGTCTGAATCTGTTAGGAGGCTAGTTGCCATCCTACCAGCAAAGACAAAAGAAGGAGATTTGTGCTATGCTACCTCTTATGGTTTCTCCACGATGTCTAGATAGATTGCCTATTAACAAAATACTACGCTAAAATCTTAGACTGTATCATGGCTTACAATCATGTGTGACCACAGCCAAGCGCTAAGCTGTCAGCAATAAAATAAGCTGCGGCTGACAAACATACGATATTCAACGAACGGGCTTACGTAAAGCGTAGTTTCTGTTTCATTCCTAAGTCTATGCCTTTTTTACAAGTATTTATTTCTAATTCAAATATAAACAAAGTACAATCTAATTAAATTATTATCTAAAATCTCTATAAATTAACGGAAAAAAACTATGTATATGGAATTAATACAGATAATATGAAGTTAATAGTAAAAGCCGCGTGTACATTTTATTCTATTATCGTCGTTTGTCACAGACATGTGTGAAAAAAATGCGAAAGTAGCGTCAGAAGAAGGTGAAGGGGAACTAGCGCATGCGTGGGGCCTCGCAGCATTGGCCGCCAAATCGTTGGAGGCGAGGCCTGTTGATCACCTTATGTCCAGCGAAGAGAGTATGGGATGGATTGGACATCCGCTCTGCTGTAACCTTGTTCAAGCTCTGTAAGCATCTTTATATATTATTTAATATCAAAATCTTCCAGAAAACCTCAACTTTGCATAAACAGTCGAATTTAAGCTTTGGTAAAAACATAATGTTAGGTTTTAGTGGTTTTAATGCTTTCCAATTTATTAAAAATATAAAAGAAATAAAGATAAAGTTTGATTCAATCATTATTTTTCTTTAATGTAAAAATAGATATTTGCCTTTCATTTATAAACCATAAAGTTGATACCGCGACTTCGTCTGCGTGAATGTTTTTTGGGTAGCATTTTCATTAATTCAGGCTATATACGTATAAATACTTCAATAAGCTATTTGCTGTGTATTACTGCAAAAAGCTTATAGTCCTTTTGTCAGCCTCTAGATTATCGGTGTATAGTTTGTAAATGTTAAAATTAGATTTTTTTTTTATTAACACCCCCGCAACCCGCTTTGCGGGTAGAACTTCGTAAAATCCGTTCTTAGCTGACCTCTACTCGGCAACAGGAATATTCTTACCAAATTTCAAGTCTCTAGGCCTTATGGTTCCAGAGATATCGTGATGAGTCAATAGATACCTGGATATCTCTTATATGTTTATAGACGATATTAGTAATCGTTACATATTGTTTTGTTTCTTTTTACTAAAATGTTATACGATACAGAAAACCATAACATTTCTATTTTCCTTATTATTTGATCTGAGGTTACAGAGATGTTTTTTAATTCGTTTTTAAAGCTTATTGGTTATATTTAAAATTATATTTAATTTTATTTTCATAAAGTGTTAATGTTCTCCTAATGTTATATGTAAGTTCAGTTCAGTTGACGTAAGGAAAATATCAAATTTTCAACAAAATTAGATTTTTTATTAAAATGGAGTTCGTACAAAGAAATTTATATTAAATATGCATGCGTCAAAGCAAGCAAACCGAACGCACTAAATGTTAATTTACACCAAAAATGTGTGTTTTTAATTTCATGGAAGTAGAAGGAAGGAGTCGATTTAAATGTCAAGATACCCTACCCTCACCTAGGGGGAGGAGGGATAAAAAAAATTAGCCAAAATCATCTCACGTAGTTAATAGACGCGTCCTAAATATAGTAAAAGTCGGTTGGGTATTTGTACCATTTAGAACTTGATTTCTTTTTTCAGAATATCACACTACGCAGAGTCAGCTGATTTGCAAATGGCAGCGATGTTAACATGTGCTTTTTCAGTCTTCAATGATACCACCAATTATGGCTCACAGTCTATCATCAGTACATCAAGTTATGTTAGTAGACAATTTTTGAATATTGTTGACATTGTTTTAGGGAAAAAAATATTATTTGGTATCCACCACTCTCTTTTTAATATATCAGATTATCTGTGTGTTTATTTCAAGACAGAATTTATCAATAACTTTGATGAACTTTAAAAATATAGGTGGATAGTTACAGCCGGACATATTTAATAGATGATCAAAACATTGTATGGGAACCCATCAAGTTTAAGGAGATAATAATTCACACAAACATTTAGTAGATATGAACAATTGTTTTTCAGATGTTGGCCTAACAAGGGAATACAGTGTAATTTTTTAAACACTTAGCAGAATTTACCATAAATATAGGTTGTATCGCGTTATGTTTATATAAACACATAAATAAGTATCTCAGAATTATGATAATACTTCTACATTCTATATTCTACTAATCATAAATATGGAAGTTAATATATAAACATAAGCATAAAAATTTAGTTATAATAACGAGGAGGCTTTCTTTAGACGCAACACTTTCAGTAACAAAAAATTTAATCTTATTTGAGCTTTTTTTAAATTATGTGTTGTCTTTTAAGGGTAACAGCAATTATACTTCGCCGTATAACACAATAACACAATGTAGTGAAATAAGCGCAGACAGTTGGATTCTACCTAACATTCCTCGCAGCAACTCTTGTTCGGAGGCAGAAAATTTAAACACTGAATACAGTGCAACGAAATCTGAACCGTCCTCATCATGCGTTATCGACGAGGCAACTGTTCATCTTTACCACTGCTTTAAAAGAGCTTATGCAGACGTTTTGCACCGATGGCAACTCTTATATAAAAGGACAGAAGTAAATATCATTATTTTCGATTACTACTAATAGTTCACGTTCTCCTCATATATTTTTTTGGTCAGCCGCTTATGTTCTAAACTAACATGCACGACACTTGATGTCAAAATAGCTTTTGGAAATATTTTTATTCTTTAAATACAATTAAATAGTAGTTGCATATGTGAAAATTACTAGAGCGCCATCTACTGAAAGCTCAAGTTAAAGGTTTATGGTAGATGGCGTAGATTGTCTTAACTTCTCAGATAAGAGCTATTTTTTTAAACCACAGTTTTAAGATTCTTTTTCAAAACTTTTACATTTTATTATGTCATTTATAAGGCGACTAAGTTTTTTTTTAAGCCAAATCCATCGTCTAAAGGACAGTGAGAGTTGCAAATCTCACATAATTTTTATTTCTTAGATAACTCTGTTAAATTGTATGTGTATGTGACAAGGAAACCCAGTAGCACTTTGATTGTTTTCATGCCTACAGCAAAAGTGTTACTAAATCCAATACAAATACATACTAATAAATTACACTAAACATGTCACGTACGATTTTAGGAGGCAGGGGGTGGGGTGAAGGCTTAAATCTCATGATATCTCAGGGGATGGGAGCGACAAAAATAGTCATAACCTGACATAACTAAACGCCCCATGTATGTATTCAGGTGATGAAGCTGGTCCATTGTAAGCACGAGCCCACGTTGGCGGGTGATAACTCTGGGGAAACTGCTTGGGAGTGTGGGTGGTGCGGTCAAACAGTGCGTGGTGCGGTGTGCACTGGTTGTCGGAAACTAGCGTTGCGCTGCGCGGTGTGTGGTCGCGGCGTTCGCGGTCTCGCTGTGGCATGCGCGTTGTGCTCCCACGTGGCGCACGCGCAACATATGCTCGCTTGGTAAGTATAAAATGCAAAATCAAAATCTATTGAAGTATATGAAGTTGGGTGGTATTATAACATAAAAGTGGCGTTATGCTATGCAATTAGGCAAACAAATCACTAGTATTTATTCACATAATATGTAGTTTAATTTAATTTAAAATATAATGTAGAATTATAATTAAAAAAAAATTATAATCTTGTTATTCAATTCCCACATTTTGGCTTCAAGATAATTATAAGTATTTTTTTATATATCGTCGTATTGTATATGTCGACTTCTCCAAATTTCCCTAAAGCATCACATAGGAGACCCCTTCTAGAGATCTACAGAAACTGTCCTCTTAGCGGGCAACTAAATGTACTTAGAAGACCCCTTAGCTACAAAAATAAGAAACAATGCTATAATGCTTCGTTCATATCTCATTTTCCCCCACGTTAAATCTTATGAATATAAATTCATAAGAGTTTTTTATGTTAGTCTATTACTATAGCTTTATCGTTTCATCGACTTTCAAATAACATCGACGTTAAAGAACTTTCACTTCAATAGTAGGTTAACAATTTTAACATCCTTAAAATGAACTTTTAACCACTATAACTGATTTCACCAACCTCCCTTAAACTTTGTGTCCCCTAAATACATTGACTGGCCAGTAAAGGGGATCTTTTCTATAGCTAAGGAGTCTTCTATGTGACACTTTAGAAAATATTAATGGAATCATAAGACTGAAAATTTTTACTTATTACCAACATATTATAAATTCGATTATACTATAATAAAAATTTTCTTTAGGAAATTTTAAATCCTGGCCTTTAATATAATGCTAATTCTCTTTCGTTATTGTTAAGTTAAAGTAGCGGTCGGGTAACCGGGGCAAATCACCCCCAATGGGGTAAAATTAAATTTTTAGGAGTTAAAATGAAACTTTTGTGAGTAAAAAGTACGTATTTTTGATTTCCTATTTTATAAACCTGTTAGTATTTTTATAACCTATTATTATTATAATTTGTTACGGTACCCAAAATTGTCAACCCTCAATTGTTCCCCAATGGGTTCAATTTGTTATATACAGTTGAGGAAAAAAAAATCGCCCCCACAATAAATGGAAGTAAATGATAATTTCTTGTTATTTTGTAATTCCTATGATATTTTTCTTGTATTATTAGACGAAAAAACTAGATTAAATTTTAAACATAGCCCCCATAAAAAATATTTTTTATTTTAAATGATTTTTTATTTCGGGAAAAAAGGTTCGCTTTTTCACGAAAATGATAGCCATGATATTTTTTAAAATTCTAATAGCTATAAAATGAATAAAATATATATTATATAATTTTATAGCTTCATTCTAAAAAAAATCATTTCTGTTTGATATATAATCCATTTTTATGTTCCGGAAAAAATCATTTTAACTAAAAAACCTTTTAATGTGACTTATATATAAAATTTAAACTAGTTTTTGAGCTAACAATACAAGAAAAATATCATAAAAATTATAAAAAAACAAGAAATTATCATTAACTTATATTTTCTGTAGGGGCGATTTTTTTCCACAACTGTATATATATCACTATTAGTACAGTTATGTATTAAGAGGTATTATATTGATAAATTGGATAAAGGATGTTTAAATTAAATTTTTAGTTATTGTTTTCTTTTCAAAATTATCATTATAATATGAAAGGTGCTAAAAAGAAGCGATTTCGTTTTCTTTTTGCTCTTCGCCATGGGGTAATATCAACTTATACAAAAATATTTTGGGGTAATAATTTAAAAAGTTCCCCGACCGCTGACTTATTGTACTAATAATAACAGGTAATTTTTTGCCACAGCGTCATTTTTACTAATTTGTATTATGAGTTTTTGATATCGACAATTCTGGATTCTGGTGTATGTGACTAAAATTTTAAAAAAGATGCAACTCAAAAAAGCTAAAGATGGACTAATAGTGAGTGGAATCTCGTTTATAGGAATCGGGATTTTGAATCCACTGGAGGCACCAATGGAGTTTTTAACAATGAAACTTAAGAGTTTGATTGTTCTTTTCAGTCTTGATGGATCGAAAAGAACAATATGCTTTCTGGTTCAGGAAGGTAGTAATTCTGGGGTAAATGTGACATGCCAAACCGTAGTGGAGCAGCATGGAGGTGGTTCTATGCTCTACCGTTACCTTACCTATTTGAAGTCAAATGTCTTTAGGTGCATGAGGGTAAAATTCTTATGGATGAAACGCGTTATTAGCGTCACGAAGATGTGCACGTTTTTTAAGCTAATTCCTTTGAAGGCTGGGTAGTTATAATATTTACAAATAACTTGTAGCATTTTAATTTGCTATT
Source organism: Elymnias hypermnestra (assembly GCA_015832385.1). Classification (NCBI taxonomy): domain Eukaryota; kingdom Metazoa; phylum Arthropoda; class Insecta; order Lepidoptera; family Nymphalidae; genus Elymnias; species Elymnias hypermnestra. The sequence goes on from JACTOM010000028.1 coordinate 4,763,006, forward strand.
TAACAATTTAATATACTATTTTACATAAAATATAAATATTTCATAAGTTCTCTTTTCTAATTTTGAAATTTAAAACCAAAATTTAATCAATAATTTTTAATATGAACAAAAAACATGTGGCATTTTTATTTACTATTTATCATTTCTGATTTCAATAAATCATTTTTATTAATTCTCAATGCTTTTAATATTTCAATGACAATTCAATTTCTAAAATATATCCCTTCCTCCCTCCCTCTAAGTCTCGGAAATCTAAAGTTTTCGATGTGTATAAATATAAACAAGACTTAAAAATTACTTTGCCAAAGAAGTTTCACTTCTGACATGTGTACTTTGTACGCACGCATTTTTATTTTTTTTAAATTAAATTTAAGTTTTGTTTGACTTTTTAAGGAATACTTTCTCAATTGCTTCAGGTTTGCACAGCACGATACTTGCCCTGCTGGATGCGGCTGTAAGTGTGTACTTGAAGGTAATATAATGTGGAAAGGTGTTAAATACGTTTGAGTTATGGACCTTTGGCTTCTTAAGTATTGTCTATTCCTTATAGCTTCAAATGTGATGTGATGTGATTGTAAGAGATATTTATAATAATATTTTGATTTTAATATATTAATTAGTTGTAAGTATAAAGACTGCCGCTTTTTTACCTACGGTTACTGAATAAGTGAAATAAAAACACAATCGAACTTTATACGTAGCTTTATTTAACAAACATCCTTAAATTATTTGTTATAAAACAAAAACAACAGTGCTCTTCTTGAATATTATGTTTTGTGAGAAAATTACAGACTAAACCAGGATTACACTAACCTAAATGACTTGTGGCCATTCTTTAATTACGTAAGGATCCCGAGGAAAGGAGGGGGCGACAACAATATCTTTGCATACCATCTCAGTGAGGAGGGGATAAAATTCCGTCCTTATGTAATATTTTCAAGTAATGTGCTTATTAATTTCTTTATAACGTGGGTTTCAAGAAATCTTATGTATCCTAACGTGGGGATGGGGTCTCAAAAAGTTTATAAAGAATGTAATAATTAATGAATGGCCTCTTACTTCAGTCTCATTGAAACCATAATAGAGCCTTGTTTTACCCATCGTGTGAATTATGAGATTGTACTGGACGACTGTTTGAAAACTTGATATATTTTGAGATGAGTCTCTATTTGAGAAGAAACAGAATATCTAAACGACTGGATCGATTTTGATGATTTTTATGTTAATTCAGGTAGTTCTGATTGACTATTCGAAAATACACATTTAAACTAATTTTGGCTCTTTGCTTTGATCGCGAATTATAACTAGTTTTAAGCGATTAAAAGAGACAGATTATAACAAAAATATTTATATTCAACATTACAATATTATTTTTATAGATATATTTTTAAAAATATACTATTCTGGTCTCGAGTCCAACAACGCAAAACTAAATAATTAAAATATAAAATTTTCTTATCTTTCGATGTTAGAATGATAATTATAGCTAATTTGTGCTTAGTTTGTGCCAGTCGCTTTAGTACAACAGGTGTCTATGGACGACATTAATCACTTTACATGAGGTGATCTGTCTTGGTGTTTGTACAAAAAAAAAACATGTTTTATTTTACATTAACTTTCGTTTGCGTATAAATGGTCAATTAGCATTTTAGACATATTTAATTTGGATGATTTATTAACCCCATTTATGATGCTAAGTCATCGATATTTAAATCATATCTATACCTGATGCTTAAAAAACACCATTAGTACAAAAGGTACAGCCATATATAATATATCTTTGAAACCCTGTCATACAGTTAGGATTTTAAGCTGGTCTCTTCATATGTAGGCACCCTATTTAATATAGAAGAAATTTCCTTTGACAGTTATATATAGCTTTAAGCAAAATTCACTTAACAATAACATTAGAGGGAAATAATTATAAACATGCAATTAAAAAGATCTGGTGAAAAATAAACAGCTTATTCTATTTAAACATATAATATCCATGGTTTCCAATTATAATTTTGTCTGACAATAAAGGAGACGTAAAAATAATATAGTCATAAATATATCGCTGCGTTTAATGAATAATCTATACTTGTGTTAAAAATCATTTTTTGTTTAAGTTTAACACTGGTCATTTGTTTTTAAATGACCCTTTTTGAACTATGTCACTATTCTTCCCTAGCAGCGATATGTAGAATTTTAACGAAATCTCTATCCAGTCTTTAAGTCTAATGAAAGCCTTTTGCTTCATTAAGTTGTGTATTGAATAAACATAATCAAGGAATTAATACAAAAATGCAATGAGGATGCACCTATGGCAATTTATTTAATATACATTAATATCTTAGACCTACAGGAATTTTAAGAAATAAATATTTTGTGCAAATTGCATAGTGTTATTTGATATCTTTAAAAATAATAAAAGGGCTAACTTATACTCTTTGCGTTCAGAAATCATTCTTTCCTTCCTTTTTGTACCTTCACAGGCAATAGATGTGTTAATAAGGGACCACACTAAGATGAAGGAAATCATTCAGAATGTTTTGATTTTAATGTTATATATTAATAATCAAAAACATAAAATGAAAAATAGTTAAATCACTGCTCCGCTAAATTCTAGACTCACTTGAATTTGATCCTAAAAGAAAATATATAACTATGCATAATATATAATTTGTCGTAATAATGTCTCCACTCTACTGACTACTTTGGATATCCTAGTGACCCTGAGATCACTTAACCACGGACGTTATATATATAAAGACATACGTCAATGTCGTTTCAAAAGTCACATTTAGTCTATCAGTCGCTATGGATATCCTAGTGATCCTAATAATCAGGTAAATCCACAGACACCATATTCTACTTATACAAATAAACAGTTTTGTGCATAATGCCATTTTGTAGAGAATACGACTTTATCCATAACCCTTTAGGAATGTCCTAATTAATCACTATGGATATCCTAATGAAAATAAACAAATCATACATACTAGATATATTTTATGTACTTTTGGTGCTTTCACTTATCCAATTCAACAATTCAAAAGCTTTATGCGACATTAACTAAATCCTACTTTTGTAAATTTCTAATTTGCCATATATAACTACTTATTTATGAGGCCACCATTATAAGGAAAGTGGGTCCGAAACACTTACGTTAAGTTTAAAACAATTTACTTACAGGTAAATATAAAAATAGGCACCAACGTTTCAAGCGAACTACTTCTATTTTCATTTAAAAATAGGAGCTAAATTAATATAGATACTAAAGTTTAAAAAAAGTTGAGTAGTTTCTTCATATATCTATTAGGGAATTCTAAAGTATTAGGTTTGTGCAAAGATTTTTTTATAAATCCCATTACAATGTACCTTATAACAAATGCATCCATATAATTATTTATTTGAAAGTATATTTATATATAAACCTTATTCGCGAACATCAATTGTTGTCATTTTAAATTCAGTAAATTTTTATTCTTTTATTTTTTTTATTCACAAAGTGACTAAAAGCAACACGTTCTATGTTTCCATGTACGTTTTCGCTATTTCATATCCCTTCGAAAAAGCAATAAATCGTTATAAATGAAGTCTATTGTTTTAAAGTTCATTTGAAATAACAAAAACCTCAATAGAACAATAACAGTAATTGATATTTTATTACAGTGACAAATATAGCAGTTATTTTAAAATGGACTTTAAGTCAAATTATTAAGGTTTGATTTCATTTACAATTTGTATCATATTATAAACCTTGCCATCAGTCTTTAGTACAAAGTAATAATTAGCCAGAGTAATCATTTGCCCCACGTTTGCCATTTTTAAGCGAATGAGTTTAAAATCGCTTTCATATTACCTTTTTAATAAAACCTTTTTTAGGCACATTGGTTGGATGGTTTCTAAGTCTATTAAGGACATGTAGATAAGTGTTTACATAAGATAATTTGGGCTCAAAATATATTAATCATTGTGATGCGATTGGTATAAGGTACAGAACACAATCACAAGGATTTGACTACATCAGACTGTCTCGCTTATTCCTAAATTAATGTAACGCTAGTAGACATGCACGGTGGGATCTTTTTTTCAAAGTCGGGTTGTTCTATTGTAGCAGCTAAAACAAACAGAAATTTTAATAATATAAAACGGGGATATATAATATAAGAATAAAATTATTGTACAACTACACTCACAAGAAATTATATAACATTACGCTTTATTTTATGCAAACGCGCTTGTATAGAAAATACAACACTAAATCTATAGTTTGTTGCAAAAAATAAAAAATCACTTGCAGTTACAAAGTAAAAACAAACTTGTACTTGAAGAAATTGGTTTTTGCTTGTCTTTGAAAAAAATATTAAATAAATATATCTTCCGCCCGCATCTATTACTATTTTACTTATTTTTGTGCAGCATATTTAATTGCACGATACTTTATTTTAAACCAAATTTTCATATTTTTTTCCACTTCAACACAAATATTCGTAGGCAAAACCGGATCGTGCATCTAAAAACTGCTATCTCTATCTTTTATCTCTAAAATAAATAGATAATAAAATATTTTTGTACAAACGATGAAATAACAAGTCAATCGACACGAGTTTGTCTCATAAATGGTGTGAGTAAAATTAGTGTGAGGCGATTTGGGGCGTACCTCTCGAGCAGGCGGCGTTTGAGATCGGGCGGGTAGGTGACATAAATATAATGGTCGTCATGTTCGTCATCCAGCGCATCATCTGCTACAAGCCTTTCACCACGAGCTGGTGACGAATGTGTGGTCATTGATACAGATCCGCTCCCCGCGATGCTACCTTCCTCTGAGCTAATGATATTAGATAAGTACAGACATCGATTAGTATTCAAATTTCAAGTTCGAGCTTTAACGGCTCTGGTAGAATAAAGGTGAGAGTGACCGTTTCACAAGCAGAACTCTGAGACTCCGTTCCTATTGGGGTAGAAGACTTCAGCAAGAAAATGTCTTTGATGACCTCTTTTGCGCAATCAGGGGAATACTTGCTACGAGTTTCTGGGTTCGATTTGGGGCAGGTCTTCGATTTTAGGAATTGCATTTTTTTATTTGACTGAGTCTGGACGGACCGAGCAAAAAATTTGCATTTCGGTGCGATACTGTGTAGAAACTACTGAGTAAAAACTTATTATAAGAGGTAAATTACCTCTTACCAGGTTAGAGCGCTATACCAGTTCATCTTAGGGCCTGTGCACACAACGCTTTTTAACCTCGCCGTCGACGCGAGTTTGTAGCGATACAGTCGCGCTGGTATATTGAGTTTTTAAGCAGAACCTCATTAATAGTAGGAAGATGGTGTCGGTCGAGGCAACATTGATTGCAAGCGCTTTGTTATTAATTGTTTAAAAAAAGAAGAGGAAAAATTGCCGATGTATGTGGGTACACCCATTTACAGGGTTCTCGTTGCTGGAGAAACCCACCTGTACGAAAAGCGCGCGCGCTGGTGATGCGCGTTTGAATCGCTACAAACGCGATGCTAACGCGCGTTTTTATCGATACAAACGCTGGGTAGGATAAAATGGCGCCACCGACGCACGTTTCTAAAACGCGCGTCAACGGCGAGCTCAAAAACGTGGAATGCATAGGCTATAAGGTGAGATTACGGTTAAGCGCTAATCTGTCAGGAATAAATTCACATACATCACTTGCAAGTTTTAATATTTGAAGATCCTTTTTTGTGAAGTTTAACTCCTGAGATCCTTTTCAGCATCTTTTAAGTAGAGTATAAGATTTTTTATTTTGCCTCGTGTCATATTACAAAATACAATGTATAATACGTTTCAATTTTATTTTTTATGGTCAATTTAAATTTACACTACTACATTCGAATTGCATTAGGCCAATTTGTGCGGCAAGTTGAATATTGAAACTCTACATATTATATACGTATAATACCTTACCGGATTCTGCGACTTAAACTAGAGATAAATTGACTACATCATTTTGTTTTTTTTTTTTCACTTATCGCTATATATAAAAATCGCAATTATACTTTACAATACACATTAAGAATGTCCTTTGTGAACTCTGCTAGTTAAAGAAATGAATATCGCAAAGTTTTGCTTTTCGTTACCAAATTATCCATGCTTTACTGCTTTTCATAATGTGACAAACATACTACCGTGAAGAATCTTGACATTAATATTGTTGGAAGGATTTTTAAAATGAAATGCAAGGCTTTAAAGAAAATGTCATATGTGCATTTCATATATAGAATTTTTAAATAAAACTGAAAGTTAGTTATTGAAAGTATTGCATCCAAAACCTTGGAGAAGCTCTTGGCATTAAACATAATCGAATACCTCTAATATAATACCACTATAAGTAATAGCGTAAAACGTACGTCTGAGTGAACACTCATTATCACTAACTATATCTTGCTCAATGATTGATAATATGTAATAATGTTTTTGCGAAAAAATTAGGAGAGGTATAATATCGTGAGGTAACTTGCATATATAATATACTTGCAGCATTTCTAGAAAATGTGTACCTGCTCCCAGCAGTGGGACTTGAAAAATCTGCTACTTTATGATTTGTCACATTATCTATAACACATATTAGTCATTAAACGAAGTAAAAGAAATAAAAAAATAGATTGGTTAATAATTTGACAGAAATGAATGTAAATTAAAACGAACTTTACACATTGATTTTTAGTACATTTTGAAATAACAAAGATATCCGTTACTGTTATAATAATAATATTTTTTTAATTCAAGGCAACATATGGCCCAAATTGTTAGTATACAAATTACTTATAACTATGTTAGAGACAAATAGAATATAACACAGAAAATAAATTAAATTAAAATTAAAAGAAAATCAAAATCACGTCAATCAAATAAAATTAAAAATGTGAAATACGTAAATGTGAAACGTCTTATATACTAGCTGGGTGTTGACCCTAGGCATCCTGTTCTGTTGGTCGTCTGATGAACAGACAGCCAATATAGGGCTAGGCATCCCCACACAAATCATTTTAAGTATGCTGTTATGCGATGCTCTCATTCTCTTCCAACAAGAGGCAATGCGTGCCCTCTTAACAGCATAGAAATCGGGCATTCCCGATTCAGAAAACATGCCAGATGCGCTGCAATATCTCGGCAAACCCATTATAATTGATGTTTTTGCTGTTTTAAAATGTACTTTAATCATTTCTATCAAATTATTCACCATATACAGATTATGATGTATAATTCTGTTAAAGATTTCTACGAAAATTTCCGAAATTGAGAAGAGCACGTTAAGCGAGCAGGACATGTGAATAAACAAGTTATCAACATTACTACTTTTATTTTTTATTTTTTTATTTTAGCTTTATTTTGGAAACAAACAGTACATTTTATACACAATAATAATAAAATATATGATAATACCTTACAACCAAAACAGTTTCCTATAATACAAATTTCTTATAATTACACGAAAAAGAGAAAAGTGAGTGCAGACAAAGCAAAACATACTATTTAACCTACTATGTAATCTACTTCAAAATATTAATCTTTATGAAGTAGACTATTATTGATATTTAGTTTGAATTTTGTGAGAGAGAGATGAAATGGGTCAAATTCAGAGAATAACATGTTGTACTGTTTACAGCTCCTTCTTATGAATGTATTCTCTGAATATCATACTTGTTATTCTATTCGTTCATTTGATCACGTAACCTTTCGATACGACACGTTATTCCCATTGTTGTATGCTAGCATTATCGGGCGTCTTTCGGGTCATTTCAGATTTGTCATACCATCCTACTATATTTTAAAGGATCGCTGAGGTCGAAATTTGCTGCGTATATTATGCGACTCTACGTCCTAGTCAAGGTAATACCTAAATACTCACTCGAAAACAATCCATATGATGTAGTAACACATACAAAGAGCTAACGCTAAGCCTGTAGCTAGCGCCAATAGTAGTGGCCACGGAAAAGCTCTCGCAGCCGGCGCCGTGTCCTCCCAATAGCGATCACAACTCAGGTACCAGCAAACAGCGCGCTGCATTTCATCTGTATATTAAAACCAAGATGTTAGTTTAGGCAATATATAAAAGACTAGCTTTGCCCGCGACTTTGTCCGCGTGGAATGGTGTTTTCGGTAGCATTTTTTACAATTTTGGCTGGTTGAAATAAGATACATAAGATATATAAGATAAATACTTTAAAGAGCTTATTATCCTTTCTAAGGCGCTAGTCTATCTGTCAACCAAATTTCTTTTAAATCAGTTCAGTAGTGTCGGCGTGAAAGCGCTACAGACAGAGTCACTATCGCTCTTATAAAATTAGTAAGAATATTGAATAAGTTTCAAGCTTCTAGCTTAAACTTATTCAATATGACTTATATTAATTTTTTAAATGACGGTAATTCCATCTCTTACAACCCTTTTTTGCATTAAAAGTAGGGAATGTCCTTTTTCAGGCTCTAGATAATCTGTGTACCAAATTTCCTTCAAATCGGTTTAGTTTTGACGTGAAAGCGCAACAGACAATGTATGAGTTATGCTATTGATAACAGAAATACAATTGAACCGACTTGATTTCTGTTTTTTTTTTGTTTGATTGTTGCTCTGAATTACAGAATAACTATTAAAATATCAGAAATAATCACAAAGGAACCACTCTCAAAAACGATTCGCCCGATGTACATATTCCTTTAACGACTTAGATGCAAACTAAGATCGGGTTGCCCTATATACTTCGTTCACTACGCGGGGCATACATCGTATTACAAAAACTGAAGTTTCTTTGAATGAAGGCACTTATCTCAGGGACTATTAGTTGGAATTTAAAATTTCTTTTCGTGTTGGATAACCCATTTTTGAAGGTAGGAATCTATAGTGTTAATTAAATCACGTTGTGATCAAAAGATGCAGGGCTTCAATAAAAATGTTAAAAAACAGGGAAAATTTATTACTTTTCTTGCGTGTCAACAATTTTGTCAAATAAATCTTCTCCAGGTTTAAGTTTAATTCTAAACACATAAAAGGGCTAAATTTGCTAACAGCTAAATTATTTATTACAGAAATGTATACGAAACCTTCGAGTTCTGTAAATTGATGTTGCGTCAAGTGTAAAAGCAGTGTTGCTATGCAGGAGTGCACAACCCTCTCACACCGCACCTTCAAAAATTATATAATTCTATTTAAAATTATGCCATATTTTTGCTACTATTCTTATTAGTTCGGCGTAGAAATTAATGCTAAACTGTATTTTTGCCTAGCTAAGTGATAATAAATATATGATGGCGATAATATTTTGAAATGCTACTATACCAATTAATGGTTTCTATAAAATCGTACCAAAATTGTTTTTTTTGGCTGGAGGCCTATCTTTTCCTGATTGAATGATAAGTAATCATAGCGAAAGGATTCAATGCATATTACAATGTTTTATATTATATTACATTAATATTACATGACAATAGCAAAATAACTCAGTGAAAACATCTTTAGGAGCATTGTGCATTTTATTTTGTACACATTGATCAAGATTGGCTCTCTTCAATTAATAAAGCGACAGATATATGGGTGTGATATAAATAGTATTAACTTTAGCTATTAACTCTAAAGGCCTCATCTCTATGAATGGCGTGTAGAAACTCAGCCACAGACTTGTTTAATGAGCTCTTAAAACTTAGAAAAAGAAAACTGCGCTATGTGTGCCTCTTGTGAGACTGTACCACGGAAAGGAACAGAAGCACGCTATAAAATGTACGGGAAGGCAAACAAACAGCCGAAAAATCTAATTCCTAATAAGGCTAGTTCTGAGACTACAAGCTTAAATCGCTGCTTTGGATGAATAATCACACAATTTTATTTTAGGACACAAATGAATTCAGAATATTCGACATTGTGTTAAAACACATATTAATATCGACAAAAACGACGCTGTGGTATCAAAATGTCGTTGGGAGAGTTCAAGTGTTTAAGTTTAAAATGGCTCTTCTATAAAGATGCTTGTTTCTGTATTCTTCCAAACTAGCAAAATGTAGTTGCATTGCATATAACCTTGAGTCCCTGTAAGTGTGCGGGATCGCATGCGGCGCGCTCGGCCTGCAAATCTGCGAGTCGCCGCTGTCTGCTGTCAGGGGGCAATGATGACTCCACAGTATCAGCGTCACATAATTCTACTGTTTGGTTAACATCGCTCTCGGTTTCTTCTCTTTTCTTTTCATCATTTTCTAAATACATAAACGTAAAAATACTTCATATAACTAAATTAATGTAATGTCCTTGTTTTGGGTATAGAGTTGTCTTCATGTATTTCCATTAATCCTTACCTATATTATTGTTACTCGTATCGCACGCCATCGTTAGCGTCACCACCCTCCCCCCTTGCGCCAAAGCTGTGATTAGGCGGGGATTGTCTGTATTACAGACTAATCTAATCATAGACTAACCACTAAGTTCACAGAGACATAACAATTAAGATCTTAAATTTATATTTAATAACATATTTAAACTGTATTAACGGGTGCACACCACGATAACAATAATATATATTTTGTCGGTATTTCGAACCAGTTAAATGGATCGTGGTCAGGACATATACTGTGACAAATAAAAGAATAAGACATTGGTTAGACAGATTTTGCTCCTGATTGCACCGCTTGATACAATTGCCTACAGCAGTTACGTCGTGAAAACCCATGTAGCTGGGTCAAAATATCGACAAAGTATATATAATTGCTAAAGTTCTCATTTATGAGGATAATATTGTGGGCCATATTTAGCATTTTACATTAGGCAACTAAAAAATTTCGTGCGGTTTTCATTTATTATTTACATTAAATAGTATATCGCAAGTAAAACAAGGAAGTGGGATAATTTTTTGTACATTTAAAAGCTTGTATTAAGAACTATAAGTTTGTTTACTTTAAATAAAACTGCCATATTGTCAATTTGCCAATATTTTGAATTTTTATCATTACTCTCATTTGTATGCTTGCGGGCTACACTGCAGTGACTTACTGGTTGCCGATTAAGATAAATGAAACAGTAAGGAATCATCTCATATGCTACGCTACATACCATGGTCGTCACTGTCAGAATCAGTCTTAGGACAGTCCGCAACTGGCGTTGCTGCTTGTGTACGAGAACGTGGGGAATGTCTTCGTCGCGTGGGCACCCTAGCTACGCTCCTCGTAGCCGCAGGAGCAAGTGCCTTTTTTGCAGCCTCCGCGTCCTGCCACAGCTCAATGTCGGTGCTGGGCCCGCTGCCACCATTCAACAGACCATGCGCGACCAGAACCTGGCAGCGCATTATATCGCAGTAGTCTGCCAGACATACTGCATCTTCTGCCTGCAATCATTTTCGAATGACTTTTTACAATTTTTATTACTGACAGTATAGCGCTTGACTTTGATGTCACTTGAGGGTAAGTGATGATACAGTCTAAGATGGAAGCGCGCTAATCTGGGAAGAGACGATATATCTCTTATGGTTTCTAGACTGCGTCGTACAGAAAAACACAAATCTCTTTATTCGGCTGTACGTCTTTGCTGATAGGGTGGTAACTCGCCTCGGCGAAAGCATCCCACCAGTCCAGACAAATTAAAAAATACAATTTTCTAAATTCGTCCGATCCCGGGACCTCTGCTAGCAAAGCGAGTACTCGCACCACTACGCCAGCGAGGCCGACTCTGCCTGTTAGTAATATCCTTTCAAAATGGAAATATTTGTTACTTCAGTAGGTTCAGATAACTCTTTTGAATAGTCTGTAATATGTCTGTTGATAACAAACCACCACGGATTGAGAAAGTTGATTCTGCCGAGATAAAACCAGCAAAAAGTCAGCAGTAATTCGTTCAGGTATAGTTTTTGCAGATTGCATTGTGTAACATTAACATATTTGTGTCTAAGTCTTAAACGTCAAACAACCTTGTTTTAAGCACAGGTTCGGCTTTACACGTGACACCCTTAAAGCAATATAAGTTCTACTCAGGCTCTTCTTGTTAGTCTTCCACAGAGCTTTCGACCTATCTACTCTTATGTATATATTATAGGGTTATATGTTTCTCAATTAGATAGACTTCATTCAACTTATATAGTTTTTGCCTCTTATGAGTATTTACAGCAACATTCACTTACTATTTTGTTTAAATTGACAGTGGATAATAAAAAGCGTAATTTCGTATATACCTTGTTAATCTGGTTCTTGTGTCGCTGATCGAAATGAGTATCTAGATGTCGTTCTTCGTAAAAAGATTTTCCGCAGAAACCACAGCTCCACTGTGAAGAACGATGCTGCAGTTTTGCTGCGTGCTGTGGCGCGAAAATATCCCGAGCTGGATGAAATGGACATTCCAACGGCAATTTAACCTGTTGAATCATCATGGAAGTTAATTAACACTATACTCGTACAAACTGTTGTTAAAATTACATTACATCCTTTTATACAATACCAAAAAAGATTTTTAGAATTTAATAATATGGTAAGAATAGAACATGACCTCTGTATCCAATAATGCAGACTTTTGTATGCTGATTACAAAAATGACACAGCGCGAACAAATAATTATTAAAAATTTTCCCACTTAATCTAATTACAACAAACAACATTAGTAATCGAAGGAACCGGAAGTCCATTTAACAAGCAACTCATTGGTAGTTACTGGTTCTGCAAGTTTTGTTAGCTTTTGTATAATAATAAACTTTAGAGCTTTCGGGAATAATATATATAATTCTTCGTTTTTTTTTCTACTTACAGTGCCAACATTTGAAAAAGTTTCTGTGTACATTCACCTTTGCACAACATTTTTAAAACTACAAATGAAATCGTCATTTGCTTAAAGCTTCATAAACACACTATATGTAAAAAGACGTAACTTACCTGAAATCTTTCCAATACAGGTAGCCACTTGTTTTGTATAACTTTTCTGACTATGACAGAATTGTCACGTGAACAAGTAATCTTGAAAACAGAAGGTCCTGGCCACGGAATCAATGTAAGGAAAAGTAGGACCAAAACCTTAAAAAAAAAAACAAATTTACTGTAAATAATGAATGAATAATAGTTATAAAATATATTATTCTTAGTAATGTAGTGTAATATTCCGTGTATTTAACACCACTATTTGCAAGACAACACGAGTGATACATATTTTAAAGGTTAAGCGTGTTGTTAAAATATTGATTTTTACTGTAGACACGTATCCTTACGGAAAACACATGTCTGAACTTACCTCGAGTGTGAACGACGTGGTCCTCATTCATATCTTTTATTAGCCAAATATATGATGAAATTTGTATAACGTAATTATTTATAAACGTAGTAAATTCAAGTGTATGGTAACGGAAGGCTAACCTTAGAATCTGTCAGCGGTTTAGCGCATGCGTATTTTCGGATTTTACTCCCCTCGCTTGTGGCACACTAATAAATTTAAATCAATTGATGATTTATCTATTAGGGGATGCAAAATTGATAAGGCTGTATACTGCACTTTCAGATCTCCCAGAATATTTAATGTGTCCCTTAAATAAGGTCTGTCTGATTGTTTTCGTTGTACTGGTCCAATCTCTTGCCGCTACAATCGAATAACATTTTAGTCTAGTAAGTAGACCCATCTTAGAATTACCTAGCTGCTCTATAATAATCCATGTAAACTACAGCTAACAAAAAGAAGCTAAACATTTTATAGTTGACGCCTAATACCCTAAATGGAATGCCAGAGCTAAGCTTTCTTCTGCATACGAAAAGTACAAAAAAGGAAATTGTGTTGGTTCTAAACTTCGTAAATTTAGTAAATATGTATCCCCTGAAATGTATTTATATGTATAGGCATTAATGAAAAATACCAACAAATAATTTATTAATGTGAATATTATTTTAAAAATGTAAATACCTGCCATAAGGATGAAGCAATTATTTCAAAATAAAATTATTTTGTCCTATTATAGATGTTGCACGCCATTGTATGGTAGATTGTGTGTTGTACACTTGATCTTGCAATAAAATATATTTGATTTGATTTGATTTGATATCCTTAAGGTCTTGTGGAAGAAAACGCTAATTAGCGATAAGACCGCCTTTTTTTACATCTGCTTTTTATTACTTGTGTACTCTCCTATACTCTTGTTAATTGAAAACAGTTGCCTGTTTCAAAATGAAATAGACTAATTTGATTTGTTAAATTCTTATTATGGACAAGATTTTAATAACGCCCTTAAATTTATCCTCTTGATACTTTTATAACAATATTTTACCATTTATAAAGTTTTTTTAATGAAGCATGATAAAAATACGGTAGAATACAAAGAAAAGACAAAGCGACGGGTATGTAGATTTTGTAAAGAATCCATTAAAATATTAAGAGAACAAATAATACCAAAATATATATATGTATTTATTTTTCATTAGATAGATCAAAAAAGCCGCTTAGATTATTGTTCTGTGTAATAAGTGATGTAATAAATGAGATGTAACATGTGTACTCTAATTAAATAATTTACAACGCCCCTTTCTACGTTCGATAAACTAATTAGTCGTTTCATATTTTAAATTACACAAGTATTTTTCGCTATCGATCATAGTTCCAAAGTAAGTGCTCGCGAGTGTAATTTTTGCTTGTATAGTTAACAAACACATAAAAGGCAATTAACTCGTCGAAACAATTGGTGTTTAATAACAAATGCCCAAACCAACGTATAGATTTCGTGCGCTTTGCACAACGGTGGTTGTTACTCAAAATATTGTGAGTGGAATTAGAACAAAAGAAGGTCAGTTTGCCATTTTTTTCTATTTATTTTGTGCAAATATTACATACGCCTGATGTCTCTCCGGTCGTGTCGGATTACCGTCACATCTGACTATGAGAGTGAAGGAATAGAGTGCACTTGTGTACAATGCCTGCCAATCCGTAGCGGAGCAGCGTGGTGGGTCTATGCTTTAAAAACCCTCGCTCATATGAGTGAGGAGGCCTATGCCCAACAGTGGGAAGTTAATGGACTGCTACTTACACTATTAAACAGTTGCTTAAGAGCCATTAACACCTTGTTAAATGGTTAGGCAACGATTCTCGAAATTCGCGAAATTATGTAATTTAATATAAAATTTTATGATCCCCTGTTCATATTTATACCAAAATCTATCGTTTTCGCTGCTAAGCTTGCTTGCCTAACATGATTTTCAGTCCCGGAGAGTTCCGATTCGGAGTGGACTTAATTAGGTTTATTCTGATGATGATAATAATATATGACGATGGCTCTACTCACTGAGTTCTGGTATATCTTTAAAATACTTAGTATTACCATTCTTTGCAAATGTAGATATAATCATTGTTATGGAAATATTGAGAGTAAAATCATATGTAAGCCTGCATTCTTTTTTTTTATTTTTTAAAAAGAAACATTAACATCTATCATTTACGTTAACGGTGTCCCGAAAACCCTTGCGCATTAAGTAAAAGTGCACTTAACACTTAGGTGATGTACATGCACATACACAATTTTGAGCAATTAAAGTGAATAGTAAAATAATTATTTATTTAGTTAAAGTTAATGTCGTCTGCAAGGTTGAACGTAACTTCAAAAATATATGAAATAAAGGTGCTATTCTTATCGACTCAAACACGCAAGAGTCAAGACAATGTCACGCTTTAAAAAAATTCAGAATATTTGTATAGTAAAATACGCGTGACGCGATTTACAAGAAAACTTTATGACTTATTTATATGCCTTTGTCTACATTATTTCCACTGCTTTTACAAGTATTGTATTATATTAAAGATATTGTATACATATAAAACCTTTTGTTTACTGTGAGATAAAAGTGTTATCCACAAATAAATACTTTTAATTCAGAATAATAAAATGGCTTAAGATTTCTGGTCTGTAGCTTTAGAAAGTATGTCTAAGATTATTTATATGTAAGAAAAAAAACGCTATTTTTGCAGTTTTTTTCCTTGGAAATATGTTATATTTATATGCAATACTTTAGTGGAGCAGCGTGGTTGGTCTATGATCAAAAAACCCTTTCCTATGAGTGAGGAGGCCTGTGCCCTGAAGTGGGACGGTAATGGGCTGCTACCTTTATTAGATGTAGATATAAATCTGTTATATTATATAAAAATTTAAATGATATCATTTGACCGTTGCTCAATAACCCACCACACGAGTACATGTTAGAAACAAGTGACGTTTAATTTTATTATGTTATAACGACGTTCATTCATTTCAAGTCAGGTCATGTTACATTAGAGAAATCTTTAGTTATATTTTCATAACAAGCAATAACTGTATGTAATATTAGTCTGTGAAACGATTGTGTGCACTAAGTTTTAGTGAAATCCGCGCATGCTCAACGCAGCCTCCGTCGGTCCAACCCTTCGGAGCTCACTTAGTTACTCGCTGATCTTCGCCGTCAAACCATAAAATAATGGTGTGCGTAATACGGATTGCATTTTCAAGACTAATGTTAACTAAAACCTACCTATACAGAAAACAATAAATAAAAAATATATAGTTGCAACAGAATCAGCGGCAATGGAGTTCTATTATAAAACATTTAATTGGCTGGTGTTCACATTCATATTACATAGGCTCGGTGTTATAAAATTCGGAATGTGATCGTTTTAATAAGGTGAGTGAATACGTAATAATTTACCCTTTGTAACGGTTCCATAATTCATTTACATTTTATTTAAAAATTTATGTGATATCTAACTTGTTTTCCGCTTTAATTAGTATTTGTTTAACGAGATCTTGACATATTTTATCAGATATAGCAAATTGTATTTAAAAAAAAAAATAATGTTCTAATATTTTCAGAATGGTGCGAACTACCAAAAACATCTTAGGACGAGGTAACTCGACGCTACCGCTGCGTTTACGTTACATATTCTTGATTGCCACCATATTTGGCGGCAGTTTTCTTTTGCTTTTATTTAGCAATGGAAGTTTTATTTTATTTATTAACAAAGACAATGGCTCTTCATGGAAAAAGCATAAGTTCGAATACGTCAGCCCTGATGATACCTTCACCATAAAAACTGAAGGCTGCACTATCCCTGGTTTGAATCCTTTTGGAGAAGATATCAAAAAATTTATTGAACGACCCAAAAATATAAAACCCTGCCATCAGTCAAACATATCTTTACTTGATAGTAATGAGACCCACATATGGGTTAATATGCGGAATTTACAATTTTATGCTGTGCCACAAAATGGAAATATATCTTGTTGTTATCAATCATTTTATCGGCCTCTGTCGATTGTGGATATTTCCTCCATGGATGTCGATGACAGAGTGAAATACGAAGCATGTGTCGAGTTTTTTAACTCTATCGAAGTAATGAATGAATTTGTGAGAGTGTCTTGTATTTTTAAGGAAAAAATAATACATGAACAATTTTTTCTTTTCACGCCTAAAAAACCATTTTTATCATACAAGGAAGATATGTTAGAAGTGCCACAAAATCAAACAGCATTTAATGTAATCATATTGGGCATCGATGCTATTTCAAGGTTGAATTTTCATCGAACAATGCCCAAAACCTTAGCTTATTTAAAAAAGAAACGTTCTATTGAATTCTATGGTTATAATAAAGTTGGTGACAATACTTTTCCAAACTTAACACCTATTTTACTTGGCATGAAAGATACTGATTTAAAGAAAACATGCTGGCCTAATATGCGAGCTACATTCGATAATTGCCCCTTTATCTGGGATTGGTTTAAAGATGTTGGTTATTATACGGCACTAGGAGAAGACACGGCTAGTTTAGGCACATTCAATTTTGAAAAGTTCGGTTTTAGCCGAACTCCTACTGATTATTATTTGCACACGTTTATGCATGAAGCTGAACGTTATACAGGGAATAATAGAGATTTCAATTCATACATATGTATGGGTAATAAATACTTCTACAATGTTCTATTGGATTATATTGGTAATTTGGCTATAAGTCTTCGTACTTCAAAACTGTTTGGATTCTTTTGGGAAGTTACAATGAGTCATGACTATTTAAATTATCCAATGGCAATGGATCAAAGTTTTGAAATGTTTTTAAAAAAGCTCGATTATTCACAATATTTAGAAGAAACAATTTTGATTATATTAAGTGACCACGGCATAAGATGGGGTGACATTCGATTTACTAAACAAGGAAGACTAGAAGAACGTTTACCTTTAATGCATATTCTCCTACCAAATTTATTTCGTGAGAACTTCTCGCTTGCTTATGAAAATATCAAAATGAACAGTCGACGACTTACAACACCATTTGATGTGTATGCAACTTTAACCGATCTATTAAATCTAGACAGAATAAAAGATCAAAACATCAAAACACGTAGTAAAAGTAGTTACTCCTTTCAGAGAGGTATAAGCTTATTTTTACCAGTTCCAAGCAATCGCACATGTAAAATGGCGGATATCGACGATCACTGGTGTACGTGTCATAAAGGACAGAAAATATCTATTAACAGTGTAGAAGCTTACGAAGCAGCAGGCAATTTAATATCACATTTAAATGCGTTAATACACCGCCACCACCAGTGTGCGCGGCTTACTCTTGCAGAGTTAATTGAAGTAACAGAAATGTTGGCGGGGACGCCAAATGAAAGGGAAATTGGATGGAGAGAATTTTTGGTCGTAGTCCGTACAACTCCTGGCGATGGAGTGTTCGAGGCAACTCTTCGGCGTGACTCCCGGGAGTGGTCACTTTCTGGCTCCATCAGCCGATTAAATATATACGGCAATCAGGCTCATTGTATACACCATTACCAACTTAAACTATATTGCTATTGCCAGTAACAATACAGAATTTAATAAACCGCAGAAATATGAAATAGAAATAATTTATTGTATCTATGTGATTCGTTAAGATATAAATAATGGTTCTTCGTTTTTATTACCAGTTAATTTCGTTAGTTTGTTTAGTTATGTACAATTATATATATACATTAGACACTGCGCAAACGAAGTCGCGGGCACCAGTTTGTAGGTATATAAGACATCAAATATCTGTGATAATGATAGGCGTGTTAAACTAAACAATTGCGACAGTTGAAAGTAAGCTCAAAAGGAAATTGGCCTATATACAAATAATATCGATTGCATTGACCGTATTGTTTCCACGATATTAGTATTTTTTATATTTTTCCTAGTTACCGAATTAGTATGGTATAAAATGTTATACGTTTACACTAGGCTTTACACTGGTAGATTCATGTAGAATTAGTAATATAAGCGAAAACATGGTTGTTATAACGTAGTATGCACATGCAAATCTCTTTTCAAACATTAGGATAATTTTAGAAAAAAAATTACAACCGTTTACATTACTGTTGTTTGTTGGGAGAAAATACTAGTGGCTCCTTAGATAATAATTCGTACAAGAGAGAAAAATTTAAAGTTGTAGTAACTTTTATTTGTAAAATGTATATTTTGTAGAACAAACAATGTCTTCTTGAATGTTATACTCAAACATTTTTGTGTAAGATAAGATAATAAATATATGTATTATAATTAACAATATTATTTGTTTCCAATATACCAACAGAACGCTACAATTGTAAAAAAATAAAGAAAAACTTCTAACTACTTTGAAAATGTATTGGACACCATTACCAAAATTCGTCAGTGAATTGCACTAGTTTTCAGTTTTTCTATTAAAAAAATATGAACGGGACTTTAAACGTATAAGCAATATCAGAACAAGATACCAAAATAACGATAGAACTGGAACGTCAGTAGTAAGTGCTAGAAGATGGACAGGTGATACGAGGCGGGTCACTGGTGCTGTTAGATGCAACGAGCGCAAGATGGGAAGTCATTAGGTGAGACCTATATTCAGCAGCAGTGAAACTTTAAAACTTGAATGTATGAGTAATATCAGGCTGAGCTACACCAAAGCGTGGACAAGTTTAATCTCCTGCAAATCCATTGAACCAGCCTACCTCGTGTAATGGGGTGAATATACCCTCCCCTATTAGACCTATCTGATTCGACTTCCAAGAGTATAAGTAAAAAATCACAGCGAATAGCCAATGCTGCTGCTGGGGATTACCCCATCCCATCTGTGAACAATAAAAAAGTCTACCGTTTAAATACATTGTGTTGTAGTGTTGCCAGTGTTTTTATAATGTACATCTAAAATCTCATTGAAGTATTTAAGTAACTTAAATTAAATATATAAAATAACGTCAATTCCAACGCCATCTAGCACGAAACTCTAAATGTCAATATATGGAAAGCAACCTTCTGAAACTTTAACATTATGAATTTTAAAAATGTGTTTTAATTTGGGTGGAAATATAAAAAAAGTATTTCATTAACAAATTAAAGGTTGTACAAGATATTTTAGGTATACATAATTAGCGTTAGACCTAATAGTAAGAATTAAAATACTGTCATGTAACGCAGTTTGTGACATGAACCTATTAGTTGCTTTCATGGTCAGTTATCGTTAGATCATTATTCCAATCCACCTTCATTAAACAAATTTAACGAAACTTTTACGAATTATCAGTGACATACAGACGCTGAGGATCCACCTAATCTAACTGTCCATTTAACATTAACAATGAGCTTAAAAATATAATATTACATAAGATCATTATAGTGGTTCGAATATTTGAAAACAATTCATAACTGATTCTACTAGTATAATAGGATTGGATATGCTCCAAGCGTGACAAATTCCGTCCTTTACGAAACGTTTTTGGCAAATTAAAAGTAAAGGAATTTTGTTTTTCTTTCAGTATGAGTCGAGTTACTGTCACTGCTAGATGTATTGAGAAAAGCAGTTCTTTACCGACGCGATTACGATATTTGTTTCTTTTTGCCACCATTTTCGGCGGAAGCTTCCTCGTAATATCCATAAATAAACTTTCGGAAATTGTATATCTCAACAACGATGCAACTATGGACTTCTCACGGTATAATGTACTTACAAATTTCAGTGAAAGTTTTACGATAAAAACAGAAGGATGTGTCATTCCTGCATTGAAACCTTTAGGAGTAGAAGTTAAAAAGCTGGTCAGATATCCAAAAGATATAAAACCATGTCCCAAATCTAACTCGTCACTTCTAGCAAACAACAGAACACACATCTGGGTACAAAGTGAAAATCAAGAGCATTACAACGTCACGGGCAATAAAGCATTTCTTTGCTGTTACAGATATTTCTACCGTCCTCTGTCAATTGAAGATATAACTGCCAATAACATAGATGACCGTGTAGCTTATAGTAAGTGCAAAGAATTTGCAAATGTAATAAAGGTTGAAGATGAATTTGTAAAAGTTGAATGCTTTTTAAATAAAAATAAAATCTACCAACAGTATTTTTTGTTCGCACCAAAAAAGGCATTGGCTTTGAAGTCACATGAGACACCAGTTAATAAAACAACTTACAATGTTATTGTGATGGGTATTGATGCCGTATCAAGATTAAATTTTTATAGAACTATGCCAAAAACATTAACCTTCCTAAAGAAAAGTGGCGCAGTAGAAATGATGGGATACAATAAAGTAGGAGATAATACATTTCCAAATCTAATTCCAATGCTTACTGGATTTTCAGTACAAGATTTAAATACAACTTGTATTCCAAATAAACAATCATCATTCGATAATTGTCCCATTATTTGGGAATATTTCAAACAAGCTGGTTACTATACCGCTTTTGGTGAAGATAGTGCTAGTCTTGGGACTTTTAATTATGCCCAAACGGGATTTATAAGAGCGCCCACTGATTACTATATACACACTTTTATTCACGAAGCCGAAAATAATGTAGGTTTAAATAAAGATTTCAATTCCTTATTGTGTATGAGTGAAAAATATTTCTATGGTGTGTTATTAGATTACATAGAAGACCTTACCGTAACATTAAGTACGGACAAATTATTTGGATTTTTTTGGGAAGTTACAATGAGCCATGACTACCTCAATTATCCAATGATAATGGACAACGATTACACGAATTTTTTTAAAAACTTAGAAATTTCTAATTACTTGAATGAAACCATCTTTATCTTGGTGAGCGATCACGGAATACGGTGGGGTGAAATAAGATCTACTAATCAAGGGCGACTTGAAGAAAGACTACCATTTATGTACATTTTAACTCCTCCAACATTTCGTAAAAAATATAATCAAGCTTATGAGAATTTAAAACTAAATAGTCAACGTCTTACCACACCGTATGATTTACATGCTACTCTATTTGACCTTATTAATTTAGAAACCATTGAAAATAGAATGATAGAACTTCGTAGCAATCGATCATACTTAAATATTAACAAAGGTATAAGCTTGTTTTTACCGATACCAGAAAATCGTACATGTTCAATGGCAAACATTGAAGACCACTGGTGTAGCTGTCATAAAGGTAAAAAACTATCATCAAAATCGATTGAAGCATCAAATATTGCACTACGTTTGGTGCACGAGATTAATATGTTGTTGCATGATTATAGCCAATGCGCACAACTTAAATTAACAGAAATCATTGAATTAACCGAACTTAAAATAATTCCGCCTGATAAAGATTTTGAGTGGAAAGAGTATTTGACTGTAATTCGGACAGAACCAGGTAATGCCTTGTTCGAGGGCACCTTACGCAACAATAGCGAAACATGGTCACTGGCGGGCACTGTAAGCCGCCTTAACCTTTACGGTAATCAAAGCAGTTGTGTTCATAACTATCTACTTAAACTGTATTGTTACTGTATCTAAAGACGTGAAATGCATAATAATTTCCCAAAAATCTTCTGTAATATACAATTTTTTTGTGTTGTTAACAATATTTTGAAATTCGTGTGTATTCGGAATTGTGATGAAATGTATGTAATTTTATAAGCAAATAAGGATGGATAATTAAGGGTATTGGTCACATATGTATTCAAGACAGTATGTTGCCTAACACAATATAATTGCATAATATTATTCTTAAAATCCGAGTCTAGCATTTATATGAAAACCCACAAAGTTATTTTTTGTTCATATTTATAGAATATACATAAGTCTCATAGATACGTAATAGTCAAATATTTGTATTTTATATTAGATGCCATAATTATAACTTTTGCAACTTAAGTGTTATTATTATATCATTTGGTCAATAGAAATGTAAAGAAATAAACTATAACATCGCTGGGCTAAGAGCTTCAATTTCATCTAACAGTGATACAAAGTTATTTTCGCAATTGTTTAAAATTCGGTATCGACATGCGTAATATACATATACCTCCAAATCTTCACGAATAGGGTTAGCGTGAGATCATCAAATATTCAGTTGCAGTATCAGAAATGGCAATGAATTCTTACTATTATTATTTTTTGAAGTTACGGCTTTCTCCTGTGCCAGGCTGGCACAATTTAATTCGCCTGTGTCACGTATTATTATTTTGGATTTATGGCTTTTTCCTGTGCCACACTGGCACAATTTACTTCGCCAGTGTCACGTAGAAGTAGAAGACGCACGTATAAGGATTTTTGATAAACGAATCTTTTGTTTATACATATTTTTAATTAACGCGAAAAAAAAGGGGGTACTTGTACTTTCTACATGCTAATCCTTTAAATTACTTTAAACAACCCAAAACCAACAAACATACATATTATACACTAACACAACTACATTACACACACACACAAAACGAGATATTACAGTTTAATTTTATTAATTCTAATATATTTACAAAGAAAATTACAAAATTTACTAAATACTAGCATTAAAAGAGAGTTAAAATTGACCGGACGGGGGATTTGCAACGGCAGAAAATCATACAGGGGATGGGAGAGTTTATTACATTCAAGCAGAATATGCGAAGCTGTGCCTTCAGCTAGTCCACACTCGCATATTGAGTGATCCCTTATCCTCATTTTTGCTAAATGGAAAGGAGTACATGAATGTCCTAAACGAAGACGGCAGATTGTGGATGTAACCCAGCGATCCGCGTTTTTATAATAAAAAAACCAGGGGCGCTTTGGGATTTCAGGCTGGATATTGGCATAGTGTTTGCCTTTAACTAGCTTCGACTTATTCCAGAACAACGTCCAAGCCTTGTCTAGATTCGTTTTTGCAAGAATACACAGATCTTGAGTTGAATTCCCAAAGTGATCCCGTGAACCCACTCGAATTGCATCTTTCGCCAAAGAATCTGCAGATTCATTACCACGGATTCCCGAATGACTCGGGATCCAAGCCAAAATTACAGATAAGCCTTTTTCATGACACGAGAATAGAGATTCCCGGATTTTAAACATTATGGGGAATTTTACCCTGCTACGGAAGGGATTCTCTTGTAAACTTTTAAGACAACTTAAAGAGTCTGTTAATATAACCGACTGTTGCACATGATGGGAAAGTATAAACTGGGAGGCTTCAAATATCGCAATAGCTTCACCAGTGAAAACAGAAGATTCTGGAGGACATTTAAATTGCAGGATGATCTTGTACTTGGGAATCCAGCATGCCAAACCCACACAACCATGTTGATTTAATTTAGATGCATCTGTGTAAATGAGTAAATGATTTCTCCAGTTTTGGCTTATTATATCCTGAAATCTTATATTTGTATCAGATGCTCCTTTAACTAATTCTAGATTTGTTATAATATGAGGAAAAAAAG
>JACTOM010000028.1:4787671-5043556 GCA_015832385.1 Elymnias hypermnestra
ACAGGAACTCCTTTAATTAACCCCATTCGAGTAATGTTGTATGTTGGGATTACAACTTTATAATTTGCTATGTTAAGTAATGGAGAGTTCAAAAATTCATTTGCTGAATTGAAACTGGAAAACTCAATGCTTATTTTGTTCCGTCCGACATTCTTTACACCATCGTTGACAATATTTTTTATTTTATTATTGTGTAAAAATTGCCCAAACTTTATTGCCCGTATAGAAATACCCGCAGATGGGTCAGCAGTTGTCCTCGAGGCGTATACGATGTAGGGTCCCTTGTCCTCTGCTGAGTATTTACGAATACCCTCGGTAAAAATTGGGTTTATATACGTAGTCTCTATCGACGGAGTTGATAAACTTGGTTCGGTAATCGTTTTTTTTGAAGTTTCCGCAGAAGCAGAAGAATCGCTTGGACGCTTGCGAGGCTGACTTTGCCGCCTAGCATGTGGGCAATCCATTGGAATATCGTCAGACGGCGGATCAGGAGGATCGGGCGGATCAGGAGGATGTTTATTACCCATTATTGCCTAAATACTATAACAATATAAATACTACAAAATATTATTAAGCACTAACCAAAGCCAATTCTTGTAATAACTACACAAATACCCACTATTATTGGTATATAATAAATTTAAAATCAAAATGGATGACAACTACGTGCGTCAACCACGACCCGCAGAGGCGAAAAAAAAACCTGTGTCACGTAGAAGATGAATTCTTAGTATTATTTATCTTTAGCATTCTGACAAGTAGAACATCGTTTGAATTGAATATTATTTTTTTATGACTGTTAATTATTAATAATCATTAGGCTATCCACCACCGCACCCGAAACATCGATGTATTTCTTAAAGTGAAACTTTTTAAACATCGCCTGAAAATTTTTCGTTCGTCTATCACAAGTTACATTACAATCGGTCTAGGAGTGGGAGTAAGGCGAAAGATGTTCGGCACAGCAACTGAAGTTAATACAACGGCGCTCATGGCTCGTGTGAACTGTCCATGTAGCATTTATTCTATATTTGCATATATTCCTGAAAATATAAAAAGTTTCACTTACGTGGTTTCACTAAACAATTTTATTGTAATTTTTGTTTCAATTATTGTAATTGATACAATTAATTTTAAAGAATATTTTTATTACTGTTTAGTATTTAACGTTATTGTGATATTTGTAACTTTTAGTCAGGTATTGAGTTATGACAATGTCGATATACTTCGTAGTGTAGTACGTTACAAAAAATCTCATCTTTATTTCTATAACATGAACATGATAGCAACGTGAAATTACATGACCTAGCACAATGTATGGAATTTCATGCTGATTTTAATTTCAAAAATGTTTGAAATTATACAATAGTTTTAGACAACAGTATCTTATATTGTTGAGCAAAATAGTAGGTAGTTGCCAAATTTTGATAAGTACATAAACGTTACTGTAGATTTGGCTGTAACGGTTACATAATGTTATAAAAAAATCCTATAACAACTTTTAGCTATTTCGTACTTTATATTCTGACAACGATCATATAGTCTAAAGCCTTTGCTGTTTTCATTCAAGTGATTAAAAATATAAAAAAAAACTGACACATGAAACTGTTTTTGACATCAGTTTTATTTCATTACATACTCTGTGGATAAATGTCAAATATCCGTGATTTCAGAATTTTACAACAATATTACTGTTGCATCGTAAGAAAAATGTATAGAATTTAATATTTGTTGTTGTCAATAGTTTTATCCAAAATGGCACTGTTAGTTAGGAGTATAGTAACGAATAACTTAACATTTCGAAATATAGCAAAACCGGTGAAATGGACTATCAGAAAAAATTGCACTATAAGATTATACTGCAACGGCCTGCGGCACCATAACAGAATATTAGAAAAATCAATATTAGAAAATAAGTTGAGTTTCACATCACAGCTTTGCCAATGTACGACTCAAAGTGGCAATTCTTGCAAGCCTGAACCCCAACAAGAACCCGAGAAAAAACCAGGGCTTATTCAAAGGTTTAAGCAAATGTATAAAGATTACTGGTATGTCCTCCTTCCTGTGCACATGACAACATCAGCTTTATGGTTTGGAGGTATTTACTACAGTGTGAGAAGGTAATATTCTTTAATACAGTAATCTGTTTGACATATTAATGAAGATATGTTTTGTGTATATTGAATTGTTGCATCATCACTGCAAATATTTCATTTTCCTGCTATGCTAAATTAATAACTTTAATTTCAGTGGAATTGATGTTGTCAGTCTGTTAGAAACAGTGGGTGTTAGTCAAACATTATTAACACCATTAAGAGAAACTGGTGCAGGATATTTTGCAGTGGCTTTAGCATGCTATAAAATTATTACACCTCTACGATATGCTGTAACTGTAGGTAATAATATTTATGATTTCAGTTTTCAAGCTCCACTGGTAAATATTCTGATTTTTTCATGTTCCATGTAATGTCAATTAAAATAAATAAAATGTAATATAAAGTAGTAATTTCTATGCCTAGAAAGTGTGCGTAAGATAGGTATTGATACTTCAAAAATTAACAAATAGTCAGTTGCTAGTTTTTAATTATTTTTCAGGTGGGACTACATATGCTATAAAAAGATTGACAACTATTGGTTGGATCAAACCAGTTCCATCCAGAGAAAGAATTAAGGAAATGCTGCAAGAGAAGAAAGATACTATACAGGACAGATTTCAAGAAAGCAAACAGCACTACCAAACTCAGTTGCATGAAAAGAAAACACAAGTAATGGATGAAATGAGAAGATATAAATCAGAAATGAGAAATATTAAAAATAAAGTGAAGAAAATGTAATAAAATGATATTCCTTAAAAGTTTTCATGCTTTTAAAGCCTCAATAATTTGCTACCAGTAAATATGTACTTATAGAAAGAGAAAATTTAAAATCTTTATAGAGTTTTGAATTATTTATTGTAAAAATTTTATAAATACAAATTTATTATTTAACAAAATTATGTTTATTTATTGAAAAAAAAAAAAAATGACAAATCATTTTAGCTATCAAAATGTACATACATCATATACTATATTAAGTACCTATATAACAAACTGGACAGCACATTACTGGAATGTTTACAAAGGTGCTTTTTGTTCTGGTTTAATCACAAACATTTATGGATATAACAAAAAGATTGTTATTAATAGAGCCAGGTGTGCTGTCTCATATAATTAAATTAATAAATGCAATAAAAGTGAATGGAACTAGAATAAAGACTTGTAAAAGGCTGCTTGTAATTTTTAGGGGAGAGGGATAAATTGAGGTCTTGAAAGTAAGCTGCATATATAGAAAATTATAAATATTTTAACATCTTGTTATGAAAATATTCTAGTATCATCTTATGAAGGTTATTGATCACAAAGACTCAACAAAAAAAAATCATTATTCATCCTTAGTTTTTTATAGTTTGGTTTTTGGCACAAAATAAATCAAATTGCCTTTTATTGATATAAAGTTTGCTGTATGATAATGTGTATTAATAAAACATAGGAATTATAGTTCTTTAGAAGATTTTTCTAGGTGCAAAACCAAACTGTTTATGGCTTATGTTTTTTCTGTCCATGTTCTAAAATTCTAAACTGTTAAATTTGTACTTTAAGGGTGTCTTATTTTGTGTTGACCTGGGTTGACCAGACATTTTTGTCTGTAAAATATTAGTTTTCAGCCAAGTTAAAATCAATAGAAATCGCAAAGTATAGCAACTGCAATTCAATAGAGGGAAAGGAGTGTGGTTGTTTTAGTTATACCCGAAAATTAGTAGATAACAGATATGCAAAAAAAAAAATTATATTGCACTTTTAGGGTGATGGGAGTAGGAATTAAAAGATAGCAAAGTATTTACCATTCACTGCTCTTTTTCCCGTTGCATTAAACTGAATGAATGAAATTATAATTCATTTTGTCATTCTTTTAGTTAAAAACCGAAATAAGAGATTTACTGATGTTTGTATGTTGTAAGAATTTCAATAAGCAGATGCAAATTATTGCTATATCACAAAAAATGTAGGCATCAACCATTTCTGGCTCCACTAAATTACATTTGATTATATCAATTACTAACAATTAACCATGCATACATTAAACCTAATTATTACTAAAATGTTTTCATTTTCAGTCGCACATCTACCAATACACCATAATTATATGGTATCCCATTTTCACTTAAACTATGTATTTGACAAAGAACATTTAACATTAAAGCTATTAATTCACTTCTTTACAAGGGCTTCTTACAATTTTGTTAAAAGCAAAACAATATCATCAATTAAACAGAAAACTTTTTTAATTGATGACCACGAAATTCATAGTATAAGAACTCTAAAAGTTTTGCTTCATGCAATATCAACATCATCACTACAAAAATTAGATCTAACCTAAAATTAGAAACCCTTCAGCAGAGGGCTACATCATTATTTTTTGTAACATACAATTATATATTTTGTATATAAAAATCGCTTGTCTACTAGTGGTTGTGATCGCATTCTTCTTAAACCGTTTGATCAATGTTTTCTTTTATATCTGGTTGATAAAATAGGTAATAGAATTATTATTTCATTTTTGTACGTTCATAGCATATATTAGGTACATTCAATTTCTTTCATAATTTATATGGCAGAATATTTGTTGGGTCAGCTAGTATTTATAAATATAACGGTTCTCATGTAGGTATAACTATGAATTATATATAGGTTCTCTATCACCAATGTGGACCTAGAGAATTTGTCAATTTCAAATATCACAATTAAAAAAACTAAAACACTCGACAAAATAGCTGCACTCATATAGCAAGTAATAAAAAATATTGCTACATGATGTATTGAAAAGGAAAGTAAGTAGCAGCCTATTCATGTCCTTTTGCTGGTAACTGGTTTTATATAGACACACCAGTGTTAGCTATATATATATATATATATCCCAGAATTACCACCGGAACATGCACATAACTGAGCTATTTTTTCCTTCACAAAAAAACTGAAATACTAAATAGCTCAATAATATTCAACATTTATTTACTTATTCTGTAACTTGAAGTTTATTGTTAACTTAGTATTTCTGATACCCAACTTGTACTTAGTCAAATCCTAGTCATTGTTCAATACAATATATAAATGTTTCTTCCTTTTGTTTTATAATTAATATTACAAATTTGTTAGGTGGTCTTAAATATTATAGTAATAAATAAACATGAATTTTATCCTCATAGATGATGATGATGTCATCATAAGGATAAGTGTTTGACAAGCGTGAAATATAAAAAGACTAGTCTTAAAATGTAAAGACAAGCGTGCCTCGAAAAAGTATTTTCAAAATAAGTTTTATAGAAACAGACTTAATAATATGTCTTGAATTGTCACCCACCTGCCTGCTGGTAATAAATTCATCACTGAGTCAAAATGTTGAAAGAAAATCTTTTAAAATAAATCATTATCAATAAATTTATCCATAATAAATTTGGTTATATGTTTTGTGACATAAATACTTGAGACTAATAGTAATTTGTGAATTAACCTTATTTTTACAAAACAAAACCTGATATGGATTAAACATTAACCCTTTCACTACGGATGGCGTATTATTATGTCTCACTTAAAACGTATTACCATACGCCTGGCGTATCATTCCGTCTCAACAAAGTCGCACCCAATTAAGGTGGGGCAAACAGACGTACTTATAAACGTGCGATATGCTAGGAGATATTAGACCCGTTCAAATCACTAGTTTTTATTCTATTTCGTTAAGTGCATTGAATATTACAAAGGATATTATAACTTTAACATCAAAACATTATAACTATACCTAGCATACACATGTTTTAAGTTTAGGAAAGGCTAATAGAACAAAATTCGATGATTATTTCATTTACACAAATTATTTTGTATTGCTTATATTAAAGATAAGTGATTGACAAGCGACATAGATTGATGCCTATTTAATTTGGAAGAAATAATGTTACGCCAACCGCAGGCGAATCAGCATTTTTGTTGGGACATAATAACACGCCCGTCGTATACTTGAAAATAACAGAGCAGTATGCTTGCCAAGTCGGCCCCATAGAAAAAGCGACTTTGCAAAAAATGGCAATCCGAATATCCTAGGCTGCAGACACAATATCACTTATTGACACTGGTTATGTAAAGATGTGGCACTTTCCTGTTTGAGCAGGCCACATTTTGCCATCAATATGATGTTAACCTAACCGGCCTGAAAAGCAGGCGATTTCATAGCCCCGATGTATTATTTCATCTAATAACATGAGTATTAGAAATGACTTTCTCATAATTTTTTTGTAATCACAATTTTTTTTTACCGTCGGAAGCGCAATTTATTTAAAAATATTTTATTGATAATAAAAACCCAAATCGTTGATACGCAAAACATGTAAATTTCTATATTAGCATTTTTTGTTTTAGTCTGCTACATATTATTTTTCTCACTCTTAACACGCGGTACCACCGTAAGGATAGAGCGAGACAAATGTACGACACCGTTTTTATTTTCGCCTATTTGTATGATCGCCTGACATACGCGATCCTGAACCGCAAATGTGATTCAAATTTCCATACAAGTAGCGTAATTTTTGGTATTGGGGGCCGGAAAGGTTAGCCTGGGTATTGTAAGAATCGATACAATATGATAGTTAAATTTAGCCCATATACTGATATGAGGCTGGAGACAGGTGTGGTGCTGGCGGCATTCCAGGTCCGGTGGCTGCGCCAATAGTAGCCAGGTGACAAGCTCGACACATTAGCTTACCTGAGACAAAGAATAAGTTATAAAAAAAATATAAAGTCAACTGTTACCCCATCTAGTTGGAACTTATCATTATCATTTAAAAAAACATTCAAAGTTTACGTAAGCTTTTAACGTAAGGAGTTAAACAAATTTTCGCAAAAGTAGTAGACATATCAAGAAATTAGTTGCATCGATGTTTATTTATTGTCGTTTTAACATAATAATAAAAAAACAACAATTACTATCTCATGAAGAATGTAACATGTATGAAACTGTCAAGATATGAATTTCTATTGAAATGTAGAAATTTATTAAATTAAGTCGGAACAATTGATAGCATATATTAGACTAGCTGAACCAGCGACTTCATCTGCGTGGAATGATCTTTTGGGTGGCATTTTCATTAATATAGGCAAATTGTTTTACAAATAAGAAACATTCATATAATACCCCTGCAAGCCCATTTGCGAGTGGAATTTCGTAAAATCCGTTCTTAGCTGACCTCTACCCCGCAAAAGGAATATTCCTACCAAATGTCAATATATATATTTATCAGAAATCATTTTATATATATATATATATATATATAATGGTTTCTGATAAATAAACTCAGGCACAGACATATAACACACTCCCAAATACACACCCGCGTGTTAGCAATCAGGTTAAGTTTATGCACGATTATTTTTAATACTATTTAAAACTTATACATTATTATTATTACATTTACGTAAGGAATTGACAAAAGTGTGAGTACCAGCAAGTGGATAGCAGCGTTTATCAGGTTCGTCGGTAAGTTGCATCCCACACACGCAGCACATGTAGCAGTCGACATGAAAGTCCCGATCCATAGACACAACACGCACCGTCTCATCAGTTCCTTCCACTGGTGTTATACCTGCAAACAATAAAACAAATATAAGTATTGTTTTTATACCAGATATATTGCAATGTACAAATGCACTGGACTGCTTCATTGGTCTAATGGTTAGCTTGTTCGGCTACAGACATAAAATCCTGGGTCAAGTCCCGGGCCGGGTGAATCCAAAAATAAATATTGAGTTTTCTATTAAGATTTTCTTAATATTTTACCCGAAGTTAGAAAATTGGCGGTGTGCTCCACTTCCAATTTCCAATTTTCTCGGAGAACACGTTAAGCCGACGGTCCTGCGCCAGAAATTTCTTCGGTTGTGTCGGATTCCCGTAACATCGGACTATGAGAGTGAACTTGTGTAGTATACCTAAGTACATATAAGTAGTCTATCGAACAGGCTCAACTCTGCGGCTTACGCCATTAAAAGAATTATTCGTCTGACAGATGTTGATACTGACTGGTATATTTCAGCTATTTTAACAACATTATGTCATGCGGTATTCTACTTTGGGGTATTCTACTGCTGATGTTGATGCAATATTTGTACTGCAGAAAAGGGCCGTTCGTGCGATTTGCAATTAGGGTCCAAGAGTCGCTAAAAAGGCAGTTCAAACGTTTCTATAATAAACTCCCACAAGACGTTCTAGAGATGTCGCTTAATAAATTCAAAGTCATTGTTAAAAGAAAGTTGATAGAAAAATCGTATTATTAGTTGCAAGATTACTTAGACGATAGAAACGCGTCGGAGTGAATGAATTGCTCTAATTTGACTTGAAATTTATTAAGCCAATACGATATTGTAATGATCTGGTGTAGGCTCTTCTCAGATCAGGGCGCGACGGAACCCTCGTAACTTTAGATTTTAAGTCGTCCTTTAATTCCATCGTCAGACGTACATTAGAATTATTGTGTGGAAAAAAATTGACGATTCAAAAGTGCTGTAATAGGCCTACTTGAATATACCCGCCAAGCCACAGTGGAGCGGCGTGGTGAATCTACGCTCTAAAAACCCTCATTTATATGAGTGAGGAGGCCTGTGCCCAGCAGTGGCACACTAATGGGCTGCTACTGACCTTTACCTTTTACACTGCAATGTTGATAAAACGTAACCAAAAAGACTTCATTACACTGAGGTTTAGTTATATAAAGAGAATCATAGTCCAACCTAGAACTACAAACCATTTTAACAAGATAAAAATGCAATCAAATAACAATTACGAGGAAATTAAAACGTCCAAACCTGTCAAGCTATGAAATACTATTGCAGAATAAAATCAAGTATTACACCAATAATTGATAGCATATGTTATGCACACATTGATTCTACATTTTGCAATAATTAAAAAATAATTATAAAGAACGTTTTAAAAAAGAATGTAAAGGTAAATTTTGCAATGGCCCATATTAGCAGTGCTAGGTGATTTTGAAAAATCCGTTAAATCAAGAAATTCGTTCTATTAACTTATAATATTACAAATTAAGTAAAATAAACAGTTTTATATTGTCAAATCCTACCTAAAACTGTATAAACATGCAAGTGTCTTATACCACAAGTTCAAAAAATATATTAAAACTAGAGTGAATGAAGAAAAAAGTATTTTATGACTAGTTGAAACTTAGAGGAAAATAATTACAGGAGAGTGAGAACTAACAGTAGAACTTAAATGCAGGCATTTCAGAATGAAATCACATTTTCAGTTCAGCTTCTGAGAAATACAAATAAACTACTAGGGAAACAAAAACCATTACTGACCTTTACCACAGCTTGCACATTTAGGTGCGAACATACGATGATAATCATTGACACAATATATTTTATTGTCTACATCAACTGTAAAGGGCACTCCATCGAGGCACTCATTACAAATACAGCAACGGAAACACCCAGGATGATATGATTTACCCATAGCTTGCAAGATCTATAACAAATATGTTAGATTAATAATATCCTTAAAAAGTAATTGTTGTGAAAATTTATAAAAATATAAAATACATGCATAATTAATTTTATACTGACGACAAATCAATAATATTACATTTATACCATTTTCCCAATTCAATTATATGTTTATAAAGTCATTTTTAAACACATTTAGAAACAAAGTAATATATATATATATATATATATATATAAACATATTCATATAAAATTGTAAATAATAATGTTGTAATAACTTAAACCATTCAATGTTACTTGTAAAGATAAGTTTCCACTTCAATTATACATATAACACAATTTATATAATCTTATAATTCTCTGACAACAATAACAAAAAAATTACAATTAGTTTAGAAGTCAAAAATTAAAACATAAAACTAACATAAATATTTTAACTTCTATATAAACATCACTTAACAATAAACAAATTGATACATGCCAAAGAGTTTATCAAGCATATCCAAATTTCGATGATAAGAAAAATATTATACATGAGCACAATAAATAGAACAGAAAGTGAATTTTCCTTCCCTCTCCTCACCATAAGTCCCAAAGGACATAGAGAGGAAGGAGTCAGAAGTTTCTTATTGTATCAATATTTCCTACCATTTCTTTGAAACGCTCCCCCCTGGAGTGGTCTCCATAGTCAACAACAGAGTAGAATACTTGCGATTTTAATATTATGACTTAAGTCAACGCCAAACTCTGTCTGAGATTAAATAAAAATTTAAATGAGGCAGACAGTTGTCTCATTATCAATATTGCCTCCAAAAATAGCTGTTCATACGAAACTTTTGGTTAGTGGTATTTTTTATACATATTATATTTCATCTTACATGTATTGTCTTATTATAATAATTAATGATTGTTTTTAATGTTTGCTTACCATTTCCATTATGAGATGCCCACAGATGGCACATTTTTCTGCTGTTTGTTGAAATCCTGAGTACTAGAAATTGAATATGTTTTTATAACTATAAAGTAGGTTGTTAACAAGAAAATTCAATTATTTCATTTAAAAACAACAAAAAATCACAATTCTGCCATGTCATGTTTCCCTTGAAGCTAATCTGAAGGTTTTTATAAAAGAGACACATTTTTTTTGTAGTAAAGTTAATACTAATAAGAATTAATATAAAATTGCTAGTAAATCAATAATGAGATTCTATGTGTAACATATGATGTAACAATTACTGGTTTAGTGGTCACCAATTTGCTACCTTGGAAGAATAGTGACATAATTAAAAAAAGGGAACTTTCCAGGCGAGCCATTTGAATAAAACAAAGTATATGTTTAAAGATAAGTGTTTTATAACACAAAATATAGAAAATTTTGAATTATTCTGCATTCCCAACTAAAAATTGAAGATTATTCATCAAAACTAGCAATATGTTCTTGTCATTGCCTTCAGTTTTTAAGTAGTCAGAGAGGTTTTAATGCTACTGATATCACTCCTAATCTTTCTGTTGGTGTGTAAATCAGGCAAACACTGTTTGAGACCAGAATTTACATAAGTGGTTATCCACATAATATTTTCTGTACATGGTACTTTCTGTATAGATATATTTTAAGCACAAAGCTTGGCAAGAAGGTTACTCAATAAAATATTCTCACCAAATAATCTTCCTCACAGTACACCTTCCCATGAACATTGTAGAAGGCTTTGCCTCTTAAAGCCCTACCACAAGAACAACATATAAAACAGTTTGTATGATAAAGATTGCCCATTGCTTGACACGCCTGGCCTGCACCTGTTACCCCTACACCACATGTATGGCATATACCTGTAACCAAGTACACATAATGTGAAAAACAAATTTAATTACACTAAAACATAGGGTCTATGTGACATCAATTTTGTGCTAAAACATAAGAAAAATATTTATCAATATATAACAAATAAATGTTATCTCAAGATTTTCATAAAAGTAAGCTAAAAGTGATTTGAACTCCAGGTTTATTTATAGATGAACAATCTGTCAATTACTTCAACACCAAAACTCTTCTTCAAGAGCAGATCTTTATATTTGACATAGTAAATCATATGACAAACAGAGATCCAAGACAAACAAACAGAAATACATGTAAATAAAGTTTGATAGGGTTTTGATAATCACTACTTTTAAACTTAAATAAAATAAATACTTTTAAACAATTATTTACTATGTGTTCTACATGAGCACTGACTATGAAATAGTATTTATTTATAAAATAATTTAGTCAAAATTAAAGCATTCTTACCAAAGTATTCTCCTTCCTCATCTTGTCTTTCCATTTCTTCTTCAAGCTGCCTAGTTAGTTCTTCTATCTTTCGCTGAGCTTCACTAGGCCCTGGTGGACGTGGGGGTGTTATACTATAAGGTAAAAGGCTCTTACCACGTCCTCCGGAGCCTCGTGATCCACCCGAAACTTGTGAAACAGAGCTAGGAGTAGGACTAGGGGCAGGAGATTGAACAGGTGAACATACAGAAGTTAGGCCAGAAGCTATATTTCGTGAACATATAGATTCCGATGCTATAGAAATGTTGTCTTTGTTAGCAGCAGCTACAGCTGCAGCTGGTGACCCACCTGTCATACAAACATAGTCTGAACCATTTGTATCCTCTACTATTTGCATTCTGTTAGAGATAGGCTTAGGATTGGAAGCATAACCACCATTAATAGAAACAGGTTTTACTTTTCCTAACCCATTACCCACAGGTGGTTTTGGATGAAAATATTTTGGAGCAGCGACTGTCCCTTGAACTTCAGTAGCAATATTTGCTTTAGGTCTTTGAGCACTTGGTGCAATTGAAGCATAAATTGCAGTAGAAGGTATTGTCACAACTTTATCATCAAATGTAACTGAATTGTTACTTTTTAACAGAGCACTAACATCTGTGTATTTTGGAGGAGCAGATTTCATCACAGTATAATCACTACTGGAGTTATCTACAGAAATATTATAAGGAGGAGGAGGTGGAGTTTTATCCACTTTATTCTTATCATTCAGTATTTTGTGAGAACTGTTCCTATTTAATGTAGTATTAGGCACTTGGGGTCCTGGAATGGAACCTTGCTGTATAAACTGCTGATCTTGATTAGGTTGAATTTTATATTCATTTTTCTTATCAGTTTCTGGACAAAGCATGTTCTCATATACTAATGGGTTTAACTTCGTTTTATTATTGACAGGCACCTGGGGCTGCGCCTTGCTGTATCGTGTGTTATAGTATCCCTCAGAAACAAGTGGTGAGGTTTGATATAGCTGATGGTAATATGGAGGCTGTGGTAATTGTGTTTCGCCGTAATATTCTACGTTTTCATAAACTGGCGGCGGATACTGTGCATTCGTATTTCCTGGTATTTCGTACAAATCATCGGTTTGGTAGCTCAGTGATCGTTGAGAAATAGAATCTATAGATCTCGTAGGACTGGCTGGAAGCGCAGCAGTGTTAATATCGCGTTTATTGATTGACGCTATGGTCTCTACTCGTTTTGGAGTAGCAAACTTTGAAGATGCAATAACATTTGACCGTTCGTAAAAACTATAATCTTGGCGATTTACAGGAGCATTCTCTAGCGTAAAACTCTCTATCGCACCGACAGGTCGAGGCTTTGTTTGAGTACTAATATTGGAAGTCGAAGCAGAGTGCGCTTGCTCAGTATCATTTTCGTCTTTGTTGGATATTTTCAAATCTTGCAAACCTACAATGCACCGTTGCTCCTCAGGGTTGCTTCTTCTCGAAGAATCCATCATAAATATAATATATGAGTTATTTTTACGTACAGAAGTGGAAATAACACGAAAAACATATATGATTCATTATTGTAATCTAATATAATCTTCAACAAAACATTAGAAAAAAGTACTATAAAAAACAAATTTAGTGATGTAAGGTTCAGTATGAAGATATGACCGATATCGCAAAAGACCCGGAAGATAACCGGAACATATGTGGTTACATCACTATAATTAATTGGAAGAAAAGTGTCTCATGTAAATGTATACATTAAGTATAAAATTCAACGTATTAAATACCAGAAAAATGCAACATTATTACTAGTTATTTTTTAATGCAAAATGATGAATATAGACAAGAGAATTCAATTGATAAGCTTTTATTTTGATCTATTGATCTTACCATGTTCTTACATATTGTTAATAATAATACAGATCTAAATAATCCAGAAGCAAACACTTTAAACTTATAATAAAAAACAATATATTAACATTCGTTACAATTAATTTTATCAATATTTCAGTTCATTATTACTCTCCATGTTTTGAACATCAGAAATAGCAAAAAAATATATCATGGGGCACATGGAACTTAAACAACATGGTTTGAAGAGCCTCGTTTTAAAATGTTATAAATAATATAAAATTTGAAGCAAAGTTTTATTTTCTAACTGATAACTATAACATTGATGACAGACATCTATCAATAGCATTGATAATGGAATCAGCAGGTGTCTGCGAGCAACTGTCTAAATACAATGAATGTATTGAAGTCTATGGTTGCTACATTGAGAACAAGATGTTTGATATCACTATACACATATACCGATATAAAATATTTTTTTTATGTTTAGGTAAATATGCCGGTGTGTATAGAATTATCTAATTTGGAGCTCAAACCAGAAAAGTAACCAATAAAAGTGGAAAATTCGTGTTCAAGAATCAATAATCTCATGGAGAGATTAGCCATTTGCGCAGAAGATAGTATGAGTGCGAGAGAATATGCACAAACTATATCTATAAGTACACTCTCTATACCTTCACTCTTATAGTCCGAAGGTATGGCATTTCGATACCACCAGTTAGAGATTAGGGGCAGTAGCGACGGCTCTCCGTATTCTCTGAAGCGCGGAGGTGGAACACCGCTTACTGTACTACGGGCAAATACTGAGAATTTCTTAACAGAAATGGAAATATCAATTTTTGCCCTCATGTCTGTAGCCGAACACAGGACCAAAGAGACAGTAATCGAAATAAATGGTACATGTCATAGCAAAAGATGTTCTCTGATACAAACATTTTCCATATAAGAACTCCTCTATGAGCTATGATGATGTTCAAAAATCCGTGTTGAGCTTCATACGTTGGAAAGTTAGCATGATAAATTATTTGTAATTTATGGACAAATATATTATCTGTGATTCCATACGCCGTATACGTTCGCCATTTTAATTTTAGTGTGATTGTTGGTGAACTATGAAGTCTCATGTGTGGTAGTTGGAATTGCGAATATCCTTGCAAAATGTTTCATAATTAATTTAGTTGTGTTAGATGCTTACGTTACATGCCCAGAACAGTCGAAATTCTATTGAAAATTTTTGAGAACTTGATATCTGAATAACCGTATTACTGAAAACAAAAATGTACGATACCGAAGACGATCAGTATGAAGAAGAAGAAGTTGAAGAGATCTCCTCTGAGCTCTGGCAGGAAGCCTGCTGGATTGTTATCAACGCTTATTTTGACGAAAAAGGTTTAGTTAGACAGCAACTTGATAGTTTTGACGAGTTCATACAAATGTCCGTACAACGTATTGTTGAAGATTCTCCACCTATAGAGTTACAAGCCGAAGCCCAGCATTCATCGGGAGAAATAGAAACACCTCCAAAATATCATTTAAAGTTTGATCAAATATACCTCTCAAAGCCTACACACTGGGAAAAGGATGGTGCTCCATCGCCCATGATGCCTAATGAGGCTCGTCTACGCAATTTAACTTATTCTGCTCCACTCTATGTAGACATTACAAAAACTATTGTAAAAGATTCGGAAGATCCGATAGAAACTCAACATCAAAAAACTTTTATTGGGAAAATTCCAATTATGTTGCGCTCCACATATTGTCTTCTCAGCAATTTAACAGATCGTGATTTGACTGAGTTGAATGAATGCCCTTTAGATCCAGGTGGCTATTTTATTATTAACGGATCGGAGAAGGTTCTGATTGCTCAAGAAAAAATGGCGACTAATACAGTATATGTATTTAGTATGCAGGGTGGTAAATATGCTTATAAAACAGAAATCCGTTCATGCCTTGAACATAGTTCACGCCCAACATCCACCTTATGGGTCAACATGATGGCAAGAGGAGGACAAAGTATCAAAAAATCAGCAATTGGTCAAAGAATTGTTGCAATTGTACCATACATAAAACAAGAAATACCCATTATGATTGTATTTAGAGCTCTTGGATTTGTTGCTGACAGAGATATTTTAGAACATATAATTTATGATTTCGATGACCCAGAGATGATGGAAATGGTCAAGCCCTCCTTGGATGAAGCCTTTGTAATTCAAGAACAAGGAGTTGCTCTCAATTTCATAGGAGCTAGAGGTGCACGTCCTGGTGTCACCAAAGACAGGCGTATTAAATATGCTAGAGAAATATTACAGAAAGAAATGTTGCCACATGTTGGTGTTTCTGATTTTTGTGAAACTAAAAAAGCATACTTTCTGGGTTATATGGTGCATAGACTTTTATTAGCAGCTCTAGGCCGCCGTGAACTTGATGACAGAGATCATTATGGTAACAAAAGACTAGATTTGGCTGGCCCTCTCTTAGCATTTCTATTTAGAGGCCTTTTTAAAAATTTGTTAAAAGAAGTAAGGATGTACGCACAAAAGTTTATTGACAAAGGCAAAGACTTTAATCTTGAATTAGCTATAAAAACTAAAATCATTACAGATGGTCTAAGATATTCATTGGCTACAGGTAATTGGGGTGACCAAAAGAAAGCTCACCAAGCTAGAGCTGGAGTATCTCAAGTGTTGAATCGCTTGACATTTGCTTCCACTTTATCTCACTTGCGGCGTGTTAATTCACCTATAGGTCGTGATGGGAAATTAGCAAAACCCCGTCAATTACATAATACACTATGGGGCATGATTTGTCCCGCGGAAACTCCTGAAGGAGCTGCTGTAGGTTTAGTAAAGAACTTGGCTTTAATGGCTTATATATCAGTAGGTAGTCAACCATCACCTATATTGGAGTTCTTAGAAGAGTGGTCCATGGAGAATTTAGAAGAAATAGCACCCTCAGCTATTGCAGATGCCACTAAAATATTTGTGAATGGATGTTGGGTAGGCATACATAGAGACCCTGAACAACTTATGGCTACTTTACGAAAACTGAGACGTCAGATGGATATTATAGTTTCTGAAGTCAGCATGATTAGAGATATCCGTGATAGAGAAATAAGAATTTATACAGATGCAGGAAGAATTTGCAGACCTCTTCTTATAGTCGAAAATGGAGCTTTGTTATTGAAGAAAAAGCACATTGACCAGCTTAAAGAAAGAGATTATAATAATTATGGATGGCAGAATTTGGTAGCTAGTGGTGTTGTAGAATATATCGATACCTTGGAAGAAGAGACTGTAATGATTGCAATGAGTCCAGATGATTTGGCACAAGTAAAGGAGTATGCTTATTGTACTACTTACACTCACTGTGAAATTCATCCAGCTATGATTTTGGGTGTTTGTGCATCCATTATTCCATTCCCAGATCATAATCAAAGTCCCAGAAATACTTACCAAAGTGCTATGGGAAAACAAGCTATGGGTGTTTACATTACAAACTTCCACGTCAGAATGGACACCCTGGCTCATGTGCTTTATTATCCTCATAAACCCCTAGTTACAACCAGATCTATGGAGTATTTACGATTCAGAGAACTGCCAGCAGGAATTAATTCTATTGTTGCTATTTTGTGTTACACTGGCTATAACCAAGAAGACAGTGTCATTTTAAATGCTTCTGCAGTAGAAAGAGGTTTCTT
Source organism: Elymnias hypermnestra (assembly GCA_015832385.1). Classification (NCBI taxonomy): domain Eukaryota; kingdom Metazoa; phylum Arthropoda; class Insecta; order Lepidoptera; family Nymphalidae; genus Elymnias; species Elymnias hypermnestra. The sequence continues at coordinate 4,805,039 of JACTOM010000028.1, forward strand.
TAGATCAGTATTTTACCGATCATATAAAGATTCAGAGTCAAAAAGAATTGGTGACCAAGAAGAACAATTTGAAAAGCCAACAAGGCAAACATGTCAGGGAATGAGAAATGCTCTATATGATAAACTGGATGATGATGGTATTATTGCTCCAGGCATAAGAGTTTCTGGTGATGATGTTGTTATTGGTAAAACAATTACTTTACCAGAAAACGATGATGAATTAGAAGGAACAACTAAACGTTATAGTAAACGTGATGCCTCTACCTTCTTACGTAATAGTGAGACTGGTATTGTTGACCAAGTTATGCTTACCCTAAACAGTGAGGGATACAAGTTCTGTAAAATCCGTGTGAGATCAGTACGTATTCCACAAATTGGAGATAAATTCGCTTCTCGCCATGGACAAAAAGGAACTTGTGGAATCCAGTATAGGCAAGAAGACATGCCATTCACTTGTGAAGGATTAACTCCTGATATTATAATTAATCCACATGCTATCCCATCTCGAATGACAATTGGTCACTTGATTGAATGTATTCAAGGGAAAGTTTCATCAAATAAAGGTGAGATTGGTGATGCAACACCATTTAATGATGCTGTGAATGTGCAGAAAATTTCTTCACTACTTCAAGAGTATGGATATCACTTACGTGGAAATGAAGTAATGTACAATGGCCACACGGGTAGAAAAATTAATGCTCAAGTATTCTTAGGTCCTACCTATTATCAACGTCTAAAACACATGGTGGATGATAAAATTCATTCAAGGGCAAGAGGTCCAGTGCAAATACTGGTGAGACAACCTATGGAAGGTAGGGCCCGTGATGGGGGTTTACGTTTTGGAGAAATGGAACGTGACTGTCAAATAGCTCATGGAGCTGCCCAATTTCTAAGAGAACGCTTATTTGAAGTTTCGGATCCTTACCGTATACATGTTTGCAACTTTTGTGGTTTAATTGCAATAGCAAATTTGCGTAATAATACATTTGAATGTAAAGGATGCAAAAACAAAACGCAGATATCTCAAGTTCGTTTACCTTATGCTGCAAAATTACTTTTCCAGGAACTTATGTCGATGAATATTGCTCCTAGACTAATGGTTGTAAATTAATGATCTATTACAATATTTCATTTTTTTGTTCTAGAATAAGGGAATACTTTATAATAAATAAATGGCTATTATTTATGAGTTTTATTTTATCACAAAACAACATTAAATGCAGCTTAAAGTAACAATCACATTACAAAATGTACACATAATTACTTATAAATTCCCAATAAATTGTAAAATATCAAAAGTGCATTTAAATTAACATGATGAGGTATAAGGTATGCAACATAATTATAACAATATATTTAAATAATTGTCATGTAATATCAATAACACTGATATAATTTATATCTCATAAAGGAATCATATATGCAACAATAACATATGTATATCTAAAAAAAATTACTATGTATGCAGTTTGAATAAATTAACGATTGTAATATATAATATTTTTTATTCTCTTAAAATCGGTAGAAAATATTTATACTATCTATATTACTTTTATAGGACGAGCTATTTATCGACTTCTTGCTCTTCTATAATCAACACAACACAATATCTGTCTAATCAATTGTGCGCTTATAATTTGTGAACCTTTGGTTAAATTGACACAATTCTCTAAAAAAAGGAAATGTTTGATATATGAGTTTATTTTAAATCTAATTAGCTTAATAGCTAAAGCGCGTATAGTTCAAGCCTAACAGTTAAAGCTATATCAACTTTAATTTCTTCGGAATTTAACAGACCGTAAGCAATAGAAGAGATTGATTTATGTCAATTTCACAAAGTAAAACATTTTAAGATCGACAAATCTTATTTATGTGACTGAACTCGTAAATGGTTGGGTTGATTTTTATAAAGTACTTTGTGTGTGTTCAGGTAAATTTAAATTGACATTTCCGATAAATAGCGGATTTCACATATTACCTCGGCATCACGCACTACGCGGGTGACAACCCCAAAAATTTATATAAAAGGATAAGAAGGCAATCTAGTAATATTTTAATGAAATTTAAGGCAATCATGACGCTGTTGTCATAGATTATGTGATATATTGCGTACGGGAAAATTTAATTTTCTTATAGCCAATAAATAATATATATGTAATGTATTATACTTACGAACGTAAATATGGAGGGGTAAAAAATTTGTGTACTTGTTGCAAAATTACACTAATGTTACACGAAAACAATTTCAATAGGTTAATACAAATATAAGAGAGCATAAATTATACGGTATTTTAGCGTTGAATGTTATTATATTAAGTACAAATTGACTATACGTATGCATGTGGCAGTGGGTTATATACGCGTTCCTCGACTTACGAATATTTTAGGCTGTATCAGCACTTCACATCAGGTGAGATCACTTTGACGCATTAAAGAAAAGCCTACACTTTATGTATTATATTATGTATTTTAATCTTTTTAACTACGATTTTTTTATAGGTTTAGACCCAAAGTCCCAAAATGGAAGTGTAGTGTTTTAAAATATCCTTAAGTAAATATTGCAACTCTCAAGCACCGCGATTATTCTTACGTTACGTTACAAATATTTACTGTACATCTTACGTATCTATTGTAATAACAATTTATTTGCATGTGTAAATACATAAACGCCACAGTTTTATATTGTAATTGAACTAATTACTGTAATATTAACACAGATTATAAATGTAAAATTTTAAATAGCCGTAAAAATGATTATACAAGTTTACGACACCCATTGATTAAGTTAATTTGATTGTAACTGTATTAGAGACGTAAGTGTTATATAATACAGATAGACAAATTAGCCCTTATTAATGAGAAAAAGGGACATCTTTGTTGACCGTTTGTAAATACCCACAGAGCATATTTTTTTTAAAACACATGTAATCTAATTAAAATGTAATATCATTAAAACTCTATATCTCTAATACAAAAGGTGTAGAAAATTGTAAGACGTTTAAGAATTGTAAAGAACATCTTTAACTAGGTTGTGTGAATCTGTGGCATTATAAGTTGGCGCTGTTTTGTATAAAAAAATCCTAATAAAATTGTATTAAGGCTTTCATTGCGGTGCCGGTAAAGCCCTCTGCTCTTGACTATCTTCATCCTTCGGCCGGCTCCATTTGATCATAGTCTCCGGAGAGCGATACAAGAATACGAGTTTCGCGAACAAGTCCTCTTCTAGTGCTAGTTCTAAAGCTTCACGTACCTATATGGCAGAATTAAAAAAAAATATTAATAACAAAATTAAACAGAATAACCAAATTTCTAAAAATTATAACATGTCAAAATACCTAACTGTGGCTAAAGAATTTTATTCACGTAAGAATTTAAAAAATACAAATTCGGTTAGAGGAAGGAAGAAGAAGCGAGTTAGCAAGAAAGAGAAATAAACGTCCATCCATAAACTAAGTCGCACAAGAATTACGCTTTTTGAGCCCAAGCCTTTGTCACACTTATACAAGGTTCACCCTTTGGAATCTTAAAACTTATAATAACACATTGAACAAGTAACACCTATCTATTTTTTACAAAAAATATTTCAGTTTTAGTACGAGTATTTTAGCATTGACGTCATAAAACCTTTGAATCCCCAGTTCCCCGTCATACCATATTGCATTCGTTGTCCCCTTGCTACTTTAAGCTTGTTCCTAGAAAATGTGTTATCGAATATACAATTTAATTGCACACAAAGAATTACACAAATAAAAGATAATAATAGTATATAAATATACAGAGAATATATGTACCAAGTAGATGTCAAGACACAGCTGCAAAACACGATCGACATTTGGCAAGTCGTCAAACATAATCTTCGTGTAGATACCAGAGAAGAAGCCTCTCAGGACTCGGGAAGCCAAGAACACGAACGTTGTGTACAATCCAATTATACTAAGAAATAGATAAAACAATTAATTATTCAAAATTTATCATAATAGGTATAAATTTCGATGTAAAAATATGCCTTCTAAAATGTTTAAGGCACTAAATAAATACGTTTCATGACTCGCGTATTTTTTAATAATGACTGCGAAAAAATTAAGTTGTAATTCTAAAACTCGTTATGACAAAATCAGATCTCATTTGCTTCCGATGACAGATGTAGCGTTAAACGAATTATCGATTTTATAACCAAACAGAAGATATTTGGCAGCGTCTCTTTTACACCAAATCGGTTTCTTTTTGCTTGGCGGCAAATCTCTGCTAGTAAGGCGGCAACTAGCCAAGGCAGAAGTCTTCCACCAGAAAATACAATTTCTTAAATTTGCCCTGCCAGGAATCGGACCCAGAAACTCTACTAGAGAAGCGAAAACTCAATATGGCGACTTGACTTTAAGGTATATCTTCTTAAATTTATGTAGTGCTTTCTTATGAAGCTCTAAGGGAATAGGGCCAGCTATGGAATGAGTGTATAATAACGCAATAGTAAACAATTTTTTTAAGTCTTCTGGTATGTTTAAAATACACAGTATATATTGAATTGAAACTGAATAGCTTTAAAAAAGGTGTCCCTAATGGTCCTTTGAGCCAAACCCGAGCTGGGCTGTACGTTCATTTCGATAACGCTTAATAATAATTAATGAACTTACCCGCCTCCTGATATGAAGTTAAGGGTCTCCGGGAATAGCTTGTCGTTAAAAGTGTACATAACAAGCATATCACAGTTATTCATTGGGATCGTTGCCAGGGGATCCTGTAATAAAAACAGTATTGTATCATGAAGTGACAATACACTAGAAAATTCTGACTATCCATCCATATTATTCTATAATAGTAATCACCAAAGCCAATAAAAACATAAGCAGAGAATTAGTTTATTTCGTTCATATACCTGCCTCATAAATCTTCCGTTAACAACATGAAGTATCTGATGACAAAAGGGATAATGAAATAGACAGTGAAATCGGTTAAATGTTGTTAAGTGCATGTTAAAATAGTTTCTTTTATCACACAAATTTTACGATTTAAATTCTGATAAAAGGACAATTTAAATGTTACAGTAACTTACTTTCTTACGTTTTTACAAGGCATTATACAGGACACTACTGAAGGCTAATATTTTAAACTTTTACTTCCATATGGTTAAACGTTTGATCTTATTAGATTGTAAGAGGCGATATAGTCTTAGATGATATAATACGTTAAGATCTTTTATTGCTGACAAGTCAGCGCTTGACTGTAATCTAACCAGATGATAAGCGATGATATACGCATTAACCTGGTAAAAGATAATTTACTCAATCATGACTTTTACACGCTACCGTGCTACCATGCCAATGCGTTGCTAGGTGGCATTTTTATGCCGGTACGATTCCATTTGTCTATATTCAAATTCTAATATATATTACAAAATTGAGTGTACAACCATAAAATGGCGTACAACAGTTATAATAACATAGAAAAAGTAATTTTTAAGTAATTGTTCTATCCTTGGTTATTTGCTTACGTCATATAACGTTTATATAACTCAAATGAATGATAAGTTGTTATATAGACATATGACTAAAAAGTGGAAAATACATTTTTTCCCTAATTTTGCCAAGAGAAAAAATGCCCTGCTAAGCGGTTAGTAAAGCGAATAATTGTACCAACGTGTTACAGTAAGTATGTAGCAGCCCATTATCGTTCCACTGCTAGGCACTGGCCTCTTCACTCCTAGGAGAGAGGGTTTTTAGACCATAGACCCACCACGCTGCAGATTGGCAGGCATAGTACACAAGTGCACTTTCTAGTCCTTCACTCTCATAGTTTAATCTGACGGGAATCCGACTGGACTGGAGAGAGACCAGGCGTAAGAGCAAGGTCGGTGTGCTCCAACCGACAAATTACCAACTTCGGCCAATTAATGAGAAAATTTGTATAGAAAACACAACATTGATTTTAGAGTTGGCTCGACCCGGGACTCAATCCCAGTACCTCATATCTGCAGTCAAACATGCTAACCAATATAGAATAGACCAATGAGGCAGACTATGAGCTATAGTGAGGTGGACAATTAATTGAATGGCAAAATCTTACTCGCTCTTGGCATGACTCCCTTACACGCCAGTACATAGTTCCACCTTCACGCTCGAGGCGTAGTTGTACATCTCGATAGTATCTTGCGTCGTCGAGCTCTATAAATTAAAGTAATGAAAACCCAATTTAATCCAAGAATTTATGGCGCGTATATTATTGGAATATATATGTTGATGTCTATTATTTTTAAAATTTATAGTTTCATATGTTAATCCCGGTCGGTGTTTTGTCTGTAACCTTGATTTTTAATCTGTACTCCTTGCCTATTTTAAATCTGTTTGTTAAAATTTAAATGTGAAAATTTAGTTTTCTATAGTCATTCTATCATCTACTATCAGAAGCAGGTTCTAAGTTTGGCTAGTTACCAATAATAAGATAAAATATAGATTTATGAATATTATTAAAAAAAAATAATTATTTATATTTGAAAATATGTAAGATTGTATTTGAAAATATAGAATAATAATGGTATTATACTCACATTTATAATGTGTGTAGAAGTATTTATATTAACACGTTTTTTAAAAGAGTTGTTTAAAAACTTAAAACTTCTTACCTTCTGCCGTGATTGGTGGCATCAACTGGTATGCTGGTTTCGAAGTACCTTTGTTGAACACTTTCACAAACTTTGGAAACAGCAAGTTCACATTTAACCTGCGTTGACATTACAATTTTTAGTGAAATACTATAGATGTGTCACATCAAAAAAGTCGTTGGACAATTTGTAGAAACTATATCATTCTTAACATATTCAAAAGTGATGTAATAGCCTACTTGAAAAAAATTCAGAAGACACGTTACAACATCTAAATATTACAATCGCAATCGGTAAAATTGAAATTATTTTTGTAGAAACAAACAGGTGTAAGTGATTAATCAATGTGCCACGAGATAGTACCAAAGTATTATCCTTAAAGAAATAAAATCTTTAAGCTACTTTCCTTGATTATCTTAATACTCTAATATTTTATATTCTATCATGGCCTCATTAATAAATGCCAATTAAAAGCAACAGTTTATAGGAGATCTAAGGTTTGAAAAAGCTTTCAGTACGTTAGATGCTAGAAATCGTAAATTGTAGTAAGATTTGCAAGTGGTGCGTTTTTACAGAAAAAAAGAACTTTATAAGTTTGGTTGCTATTAAAGTGTTCGTTTTTAATTACTTAAAGTATTACTTATTTTCGGTTTTGATTTTTATTAAAACAATAGTTCCTATTAAATTACCCATCCCTAGCGGAGGTAGGGGTGCATGGAGAGGGAGGTTAATGAAAGTAAAAAATTACGGGACAATAGGGGTATTAATTATTGTATTGTCGTCGTTCTATAACAAATATACATAATTTCAAAAGAAATTTATCTTTTCAAGCGCATTAAAATAGATTGAAAAATTTCCAATACAACAAGTATACAACAGAAACAATTAACCTGGTGTTAAAAAAGAAACTAAGTTCAGTTGGAAGTTTCTAACACATACCAGATTTGAGAAGAAGCTGTTCCAGTCAACATTTCGAGTAAGGTCTTCCTTTCAGGATTAGGTTTGCCTTCGATAAAAGAGTCCAACAGCACCTCGCGATTGTTCTCTATAGTCGGAGGGTTTTGTGCATTGTTACTGGGATGTGTGATCACATACGTGAACTTCACAGACAACGAGGCATCTGTAAATAGAAATACTACTTTTAAACCTCACATACTTTTTTATGATGGTATATAACTTAAATCACGAATAGCGCTTACAACGTAGCAAGATTTATCGGACTAATATATAACTTTTTTTTTAATACTGCACCTGATGTTAAGTAAGTGGCGCTACCGAAGACGGGTAGATGTTAAGATATTTTTCTGACTGTTTTACACTACAATCTCTTTGTTTTTTTGTGTGCTACAAAGTATTACTTGACAATAATCCCACCTGATTGTAAATAGTGATACAGTCTGAAATGTTAGTGCGCTAACCTGGTAAAAGAGCTCTTACTGATTTCTACACATCACAGCATTTAGCGGCAAGTCTTTACTGGTAATTAACTATGGTTGAACCCACTCAACAGTCCAGACCTAGACAATTAGAAAACACAATTTCCTAAATTTGCTCTACGGGATTTGCCAGCGGATATACTGGGTTCACCTGAACCCAGTATATCCGCTGGCGAAACGAGTACTATATTATTCGACCTGCGGGGCCATCGTGCCTCAGCGAAACCCAGTAAGACAATGTTAGTACTTCACTATTATTATATTCTGTACGGACGTGGTACTTCCCCAATCTGGTTACCACACTATTTGCGACTGACGAGTTTGATAAGCATATCTTATTACCAAATAATTATACATTCTACATACACCACAATAATAATATTACAATAATAATAACATTACTTTCATTACTATGTATTTACTTAGACTGTCGACATCACACGTATCTCAGATTCCAAGAATGTCAGCATTTTGTTCAATCATAGTCAAATCTGGTGGTTTGGCTGGCTTAAAGATGTGAATACTTGTTTCGCTAGGTCTTGTGATCTATTTCCGCGGGGTAATTTAGAAAAATGCACTGAAATGTCTGAGTCTAAACGGTGGGAAGTTTGTAAGGTAAAGACGCCATGCAAAAAACTTGCGTATCGGTACGATGCTATGAAACCATAAGAGGTAAATTACCTCTTACCTGGTTAGCGAGATCACAGTCAAGCTAACCTGGCAGGAACAAAAAAAACTTTAATATCAGTCAAATACTTAAAGCAATATGACAAATATACTAGATTTGACCATTAAAAAGTGTTGTAAAAGACTGTTCAAATAAATAAATTTTGATGTAATTCGGTTTAATTCTTACTAGAAATGGCTTCCCGTTCGAGACGAGCTAGTTCAGGTGGGGAAATTTGCCATTTCATAGTGGAATTGGGGTTAATAGTGATGACAGCCACATCATTGTACATGTAGTTTGACAGGAATGTCTGAGCCGTGCGGTCGCGGGCGTACTGATTGCTTAGTTGCGTGTAATCAGCTTCTGTGTACCTGCAATTATCAAAAACCATTGTAATAAATTGGCCACAATCGCCTAGCAGTTACACATTTGTTAAGAGATGGGCAGGCGCATTTGAGTTTTGTTTGCTATTTCTTCAAAGCCAAATTCTTTGTTAATTTTGGGATACTTTACCTTGCAAAAACGCAAGGAAGCATAAATTGTGACAGCCAAAAGTAAAACATGATTTAAAAGATTTATAAAATTTTCTGTTTTAATATTAAAACCAATCCGAATATATTGTATTATTATGAGTGGAAATTGTAAATTATTTTGTGAATATTTAATATTTTGCACTTTTTAGGGTTTTGATGAGAAACACTGAAAATATAAATAAAAAAATATATGAAAAAACACAAAAAAATTCTCACACGTCAATGTTATGCGACTGTGCTGACATCTGGTATACAGGTAAGAAAGGGCCGATTCTAATTTTTACAGTCACATCAGTTGGTGGATTGGGTTGACCGACCTTAAAAAAACAATACAAAAAGTTTTATATCTTAGGCAAACCTAAAATAAATAAAGAATACGTATTTAAAAACCAGTTACATTTAAATTAAAAAAAATGTATTACGTAAACAGAAACCTTTTAATATTTACATGAGTTTTTAAAAATAATAGTATTAATAATAATTTAATAGATGGCGCTGTACAACTTTTCACAAATATAATATTAAATGACGTTCAGCAATAAAATTTTACTTAAACATGTGGAGTGAATGAATAAAAAGATTGTTATCAACAATTGAAAATTTTATATACATACATAGCATCACGCCTCATTCCCATAGGGGTAGACAGAGACCACATCGTTCCACTTGCAACTATCCTTCCATATATCCTTCGCTTCTTTCATTCTTATTAAACCTTACATACAAGTTGGTCGGTTTAGAGTACTCTTGACCTGGCCCTTAAATAAAATGTCCTGGATTTGATCCAGGAATGTTCGCCTTGGTCTTCCCCTTCTAACTTTCGCATTCACTTTTGACTCATAAATCCTTTTTTGCAGTCTCCTTTCATTTTATCTCTCTACATGCCCAAACCATCTCAGCATACCTTTTTCAATTTTAGTCACTACATCTTCTTTTATACCACAACGTTCTCTTATCACACCATTTATTACTCTGTCACTCAGTTTTAATCTACACATACTTCTCAACGCTCTCATCTCTACCGCATTTATTTTACTTATGTGATTCTTCTGCTATACCCAACTTTCACTACCATACATAAGTGTTGGTACCAACACTCCTGCATGAACAGCCAGTCTGGCCCTTTGAGACACCGTCTGGCTATTCATAAAGGCGTACGATATCACTCTCACATGTTCCATGTTTTGTAAATTTAGATCCCAAATATACAAATTCTTTCACCTCTTGAACTTGTTCCCCATCTATCAAAATATTGCCATTAATTATAGATTCATCTCTTTAAAAAGCATAACTTTCGATTCGTTTACATTCACTTTCATTCCTTTCCTTTTCAAAGCTTGATTCATAATACATACCATCTCCTGTAGCTCAATTAGCGGATGATGCAAGTATTACTTGGTCATCAGCGTAGAGTAAACATTTGATGAGTAATTCATTCATTCTTAACCCATGCTATATCCATGAATAGGTTGAATAGCCATGGTGACGCAACACATCCCTGTTGAACACCTCTTTCGACAGGAAACCACTCCCTATACGTCCCATTTATTCTGATTCAAGCACTAGAACCCTCATAGTGAGACTTCAATGCTTGGATCAGGTTACCGCCCACCCCATACGTAAATAACGTTGAACACAGCTCATTCCATACCACTCGATTATAGGCCTTTTCTATATCTATGAAAGCGCAATAAACTTTTTTAACTACATTTATAGTAGGAATTTAATAATTTAAGAGAAACTTGTTATAAATTCTTTAAGGTGGTATGCAATTTAAAAGTTTCTTAATGTTAGTAAGCACTTACGGAATTTCCAAAAGCGAAGAAGACCAACGGGAACCAAATAATAGCTATCACAAAAGCAAGGACACCTCCGCCTAAGAGATATTTTGACGTAGTTGACTTTTTAGCACCGCGAGGTTGCGGGAATTCGTCTTCAACATAACGCGAGCACTGGAAACCGATTTTGTTTATTAAATAAATCCATAGACATTTGGCGACACTACCAAAGCATCGCCAATTAAAAATAATATGTTCTCCAACTCCACCCCATTCTAATTCCCTGAGATTCCCGAGCCCTTAGACGCTCAACAATATTCAGGAAAATAATGTTGCTATTTTTCGCTGGTATTGGAGATGGAACCAGAACTATTACTAGTAAAAGCTTATATATACAACTAGGTTCTAATATCCTTGTTTACTGATTGTTAGAAAAGAACGTTTGCAATATCTTAAATTGACTTGAACACACATAAAAAATTCAACAAAATCATTCTAGCCCTTCAGGGGGACTTCAGTCACAAACACACTTACAGAAGATTAATATATGTAATCTGTAATATTATATTAAATAATTAATGAAGTAAAGCAGTGACGCGCTGAACTCTCTCATTTAGTCGAATTTACTGCGTTATATAGCGAAGTCGTTCCAATCGTATACAAAATGTAATATTGATCTTATTAGTCAGATCTTATTCGTACGTTTTTTAATGCTAAGAATTCGTTTACCTTAAGTAAGAAGACGCTGGCAAAAATGTCTTCCATTTTAAGCCAATCCATAAGTGTCATTGACGTATCCGTCCAGATCCAATCCATCAGTGTCCGCAGTTCGAAGAGGAATGGCACTGCCATAAAGCTGTGACAAAAATTGGTATAAAAATTATTTGTTTTCAAATATACAGAGGAATGGATCATCGACGGCAGAACCATGGGGAACCTCAACTCCCACCCACCCAAATCACCCGTTTAAAAGTTATTCGGATTGTCATGAAATTTTGAGCAAAAGTCGGCTAATTATTTAACTAAATAACAACAGAGTTTTTAATCCAGCCATTGACTTTTAAATATGTCAAATAATTGTACTAATTGTAATTGTATAAAAAATAATTGTAATTGTACTTGTTTTAGTTTAAAAATAGAAGAATATAATAGGAAATATATAGGATTGGAATGGAAGTTGTATTATATTGGAAATGATATGAAGTTAATAAAGAATTATTGGTGAAAAGTAGAAATGTTTTCTACTTTAAATGCAATAGCAAACAAAACTGAAAATATAGAGATTTGAAGCGAGCAGTTTTGAATTATAATATATTAAACTTTGAATGAAAATCTTTATACTCAATGCCCTTTTAGACACTTACCCAATTGTAATTATTTGATAAAACTCCTAAATAAAATAAAACTTTAAATCAGATTGATTATGTACTAAACAGACTAAATAGATTTCACAATGTGATTAATATTTACTCACCCTCTGAAGCAGATCATGTTTATGAAATGATAGGATTTGCAGAGGAAATTGCCGATAATTCTTCGCGGATAGCCACATCGGATTTGATAAGCTGACAGCAACAAATATATGCATTTAATCATGTACCACATTGGCGGCGGTAACAATGTGTTAAATGTCCTGAAAGAGGATTTGCAAAATAAATACAAAAGCTTAGTAATTATGGTAAAGACTATCAATATAAAATAATTACAAGGAATACCCCTTCAAAATAACAATAAACGTATAGCGTTTTGTATAACTTGATAATGATTTTTCATATTTCAATATCTTCATTGAGTGTTTATAACAGTTTTACACTACCTTTCAGTGATGAACGGTAGTACGAAGAACATCCAAATATGCACACCGATGATTAGCATATATTGGAAAAGGATTTTTCCAAGCATGAACTTTCGTAAGTACAAAGCGCGGTCAATGACAATAAGGACAAATTGCAGGATAAGCATCACAAGAAATGGTATCGGCACTTTATTCTCCTCTAGATACGCCTGGACACCACCATCGCCTTGATGGGTCTGAAATATTCAATCACATAATCAAATAAAGTAAGCAAGATAATTTAATAGCCTATTAAGTTCTCACTGCTGGGCATAGGTCTCCTCAATAATCCTCGGTTATACCCCAGAACTAGGTTCAGGGATGATGATATTTTAGTCCACCGAAAAGCACAAGGATGAATTTTAAACAATAATTTGGCATATAAATTTTATAAAAGGAAAATATTGGGGCCTGTTCATATTATCTGCTGTTGCACTCAGGGTAGATATTAAAAAGTTAATTTGCCTCCTCTCTATAAAGACAAATGTAACATTATAGATTTTACACCTAAATAGAATATAATTTTAAACAAAGAAAATAGTATTTCTTACACCGAAGGCTGCAAAACCAAATATGACGACGAGGAAGTTGAAGAAGTCGCAAAGGAACATGTAGGCATAGATGTCCGCAGTGACACGAGCTCCTGGCGCCAACATTCGTTCAAAGAAATGCTTTGTGGGGCGTAAGTATCGTTTAATCCTGCCGAAAAGATCACAAGTTATAATACAACATTGAATATATGTATATAGATGTTAAAGAAGAATTCGTTTAAATATAAACATACATTTATATAATATAAATAAAAATTTTAACAAAAAAAGAACCGCCTTCAAAACAGACTTAGAAATATATTAATATGCTCTAAAAAGTAAGAAATAATTGCATATTCTTCTATAGTTCTGTTCTTTTATATTTGTAAGTCTGTTTTGAAGGCGGTTCTTTTTTTGTTAAAATTTTTATTTATTTTTTGATTTTTAGTGAATCTGAAGTAAACGTGTTGCAATGCAGCAACAAACGTAAGCTCATTGCTATTTGATCACAGACACTTATATTTTCTGCCTTAAACCGCACCCTTACTGTAAACCGTTGAGGAGTTCCATTGATCTTCATAATTAACTACGACTAGCAGTTGACCATACCGAAGTTATGGTAGGCAACTCAAATATCTGGATAGCCTATAGAAGATTCTGTTGAGTGTCGTTCATTTGCTCTTAAGAATTGAAGAGTTCCGTCACTTTATCATGCAATTCATCATCACAACCAAACTCACAAATCAGAACATCACAAAACAACCCTTGAATTATATACTTTCCAATAAAAAAAGAATCATCGAAATCGGTTCGCGTGATCTTGAGTTATTCGTCCATTTGTCGCGCACATGTATAATGCAAATTTAACACTTATCCCGTTTTCTCACGGATGCCCTCATCAGAACTGGATTTAAAAAAATGGGACCCTATGACGAGCTCCACCTTTCATTTAAAAAAAAAATCATCAAGGTCGGTCCCCCCCGTCGGGAGATATGAGGTAACAAACAAAAAAAATAAATACAGACGAATTGATAACCTCCTCCTTTTATTGAAGTCAGGAATGGGAAATATAAAATATAAACATAAAATGGGAAACAACTAAATTGTGGTAATTAAGCATAATGATATGCTTGATAAATACGATTAATTTGTTATTTTTAAATATATTATCATATACTCACGATAGTAACATCACCTGAGGGTAATGCGCGTAAGTGTCTTCAATGTTTGTCGTTACAGCAATTATCGGCTCTTGGTCATCATTTACTCTACAAAATGATACAATTGAGGAAAACTTTAGTCTAGAACTTTTATTTTTTAATTAAGTCTCAATGACAGACAAACCCATACAGAAAATGCTAAGTACTTTCAGATATATTTAATATTGTGCGCTTATCTTACCTTTTGATTTACATCATCTGTACTTTTATGTAGGTATATTAATAATCGCATTATAAAAAACTATGAATTTCTAACGGACTCTCATTATTTTTAACATAATAATTGTTTAAATATTTTGAGGGCGTATAAGATAAATATACTTGTAATGGTCATCGTCGCCTGCGTTCGAAGGTCCTGGTTGTTGTTCCCTGTCAGCGCGTTCTTCGGGAGGCTCTTGGGTCTCTTCATCTGTTTGCGGAACAGTGAACTGATTATTTGGTTCACCATCTGAAGCCCTGGTAATAATTAACAAAAATTACGTTTCCACATTTTTCTGAGAAAAACTCTTCTAGAGCCGCGGTATTCATTTTTGTCACAAAGTTATATTTTTCCAAAATAAATTTTTTTGGTATTACACTTCTTGTTAAATTTACCTTCTACATAACTTCAATTGATTATTTCTAATATACTGACTACTAATTTTTAAAATTAATCCACTAATCACAATCACTTACTTTCTTTGCAATCTAAAACAACAGTTTCACTAATTCAAATGAAGTATGCGTGTTTTAGATACCGAAACAACGAATATTTATAATAATAGTTGTTTTCATGAAGCTACAACTACTAAATTAGATAGAAGACCAGAAAACAACTTGAAAAATGATTTTTCTGTGCTTAACGCGAAGATTTACCTAACTATATACTTACAGCATGAGATTGTTTTAGATATAGTTTAAGATGAAAGCGAACTAAACCAGTACGAGGCAATTCACCTCTTAGTGGTTTCTGCACTGCATCGTACCGGAACGCAATTTTTTAACCCTCTTGTAAGTAGCACCGGCTGAAGCGTCCGAACCGACTGGTTGGACGCTTCAGACCTAAATAAATTAGAAACTATAATTTCCTAAACTTCCCTGCCGGGTATCGAAACCTAGTGAAGCGAGTACTCGTACCGTTACCGTCCATTATTATAATATTATAATGCTTTGTGCTCAAATTGTTCGCCTGACAGTACAAATAAGGGAAACGTTCTACTTAGTAAATAAGAATTATAAACCAAAATAGTGTTCAAAAATATAGCTAATCTTGCAATAATAACAACAGTGATGGCAATCCTAAGCAATTACTGATATCTAATAGGTTAAAATTAAACTGTTATAAGTCTATGTGATAAATACCAAGATGGAAATAAGTTTTGCTTTGCATACTGTTGCCGTTCCTGCTGTCCAGTAAATGCACGTACAAAAGTGTGTAGATGTTCGACTAAACTGCGACGAGGGACTGTACGCGTTTCGTTTTCATTTGCAACAGGTACAGAATCGCTCGTTGTTACAGAATACAGGGCTTGCTGAGCTCTAGTCGAGGCAGTGGTGACAGGGTAAGCGATACTCGGCCGCACTTTATATGCGGAGTGCCGCAATGTTTCCCCCGACCGAGCAGTACTGTCTGCCCGCATACAAAATATTTAGGAACTCATGCTTAACCGATCGAGAAGTACAACTTGAGTGTGTTAATATATATACCCACAAAAAATTGTTGTAATTCTTTTTGTAAAACTTTTGAGTGAACTAAGAATTCTCAACGCTCATTTAAATTTTACTGTCGACTAGTTAACCCGGCAAACTTCGTACTGCCTCAAAAAATTATAAATCTGAATGATAATTGCAGAATGTTGTAACTTTGGTTAAAACAAAATCGGCACTAACATAACAATTCGAAATAACAAAAAAAAAAACGTGACCTTTACCTTTACCCGCCAAAACCCGTAAAATTTTATACTCACGATCAGAAATTGCGGCCAGCCTGTTTTTAAATTTAATTTAATTTCTAAACGACGGGACGATCATCAAACGTTTGACATTCAAATCAAGAAAATAAAAAAGAAAAATTTCACTTTTAAAAAATAATTCGATTTCTGAATGACTTTTAAATATTCATTGACTTTAATGTGTGGCAGTTAGGAATACTTTTTAAGTTAAGCGATATTGTTGTTTTTAATACATATATTCCAAGCATTTTTTTCATATTTACTCACATTTTGAACCTTCCCTGAACTTCCTTGAACACAAGTAATTCATAACCAGAATTACCCATATCAGTCTAGCCATTCTCGACTTTTAGCAGGATTAACGAATAGCAATTGATTTTTATGTATATAAATTGTTTATAGCCACTTTTCAGTTTCGATAGATTTCTTGTCAAATAACAAAGCAGCACCCTTAATATACTCACGGGCTGGAACGTTCGTGGATCTTGAGGAATTTTCGTCCGACCTCTGTTCCTCTACCTTCAACTAGCAATTGTACATCATCAGAACTTAAAGGGTATTCCATGTCCTCTCGCACTTCTGCTTCTGGTGTTGATTCTTTCCATAATCCCAGTGATTTTAACATAAACCTAAAAATAAAACATAAATGAGTGAAGAGAGTTCTATTCGAACACCCTGGTATTTACAGCGTATTATGGAATATATACTCGTATTATAAAATCAGAAAAACAGTACAGATACGTTGTTTGAAAGACAAAAATTAGACTACAAAAATAAGGGTTATTTGAAAGAATAAAATGAAAGCGTACCTATGCAAAAATATAATAAGCAGAAGAAGCAAGTCGTAAAGAGCGTAGTTAAATTTTCTTTCGATGCCAATTATCCTTGGCGCCGTGAATGGCATATTAGCTGGTATAGCTTTTTGATTCCATGGCAATATTTCAAATTGAAACATGCTTTTTATAAGTACTATCACCTGAAATTAAACCATAAATCAGTAATGTAATACAAATATAGCTTTTGAATATCAAATAGAGGATTCTTACCTCAGTGTACGCAATAAGCGTTACCCAAAACGTTTTCGTAGGCCGCGGTATTGTTAATGTACCCCACAAAAATACCATAAGTGGTAACGGTATTGAAAGAATCGTGGCCGATTGGATCTAAAATAAAATTATTTAACATTTTTAAAAATGAGTGCGCTTTTGATGACACGGTAGAAGTGAGACATATATTATTTAATTTAAATTTATTATCTTCGGCGTCTGTCCGCCTCGCCAGATAACAATTTTCGTAACTCTCTCGTCACGCATTCACCAGTTTAATTACCAAGTCAAGCGTGGGTAAAATGTTTTACTTCAAAATATATGACTGGTTTATTTTGTAACACTAATTATAATAACGTGTGTATGAATGAAGTGTGTGAGAATACAAAGTTTAAGCAAATATTCGCATTATCTCAAATAAATTTCTTTTCGTTTATTATTAAACACATAAAATATATTCCTTACCTGATTAATAAATACCATAATATAACAAACAATGTCTGTATGTGCTAAAACAGCGTACCATAAAGCATACGCTAGATGCAAAAGTGGAGATTTCCTTTGTTTAAACATGGAATCATCTTGTTCTTCTAACATTGTGACGTCCTTGCTGTAAATTAAGTATTCATGCATTTTATTCATGCACTCGAATCCTACTCGAGTTTATTCTTCGAAAATTATAGGTACGTAGTACAATAGTTATATACATGAACAAGTTTTACAGAATAGGCGTGTACAACATTATAGAAACATTTAAGTTAATTATTATAAAGTGGAGAATAAAGGTCATTACGATAAGTGCATAAATTATTAATAAAGTAATAGGAAACATTTTAATAGGTATACTTTTAAGTTTGGATATGTTGTAGAGATTTAGAAGAAACAATAATAGTACAACAATATTACAGTATTTAAATCAAAAAGTGATATTTATTTACACATGGATGGAGTACATAAAGATAATTAATTTAAAAAGCCCATCAAGAAGCGACGACAACAACAAACATTTAGAGTATATACTGAGCACAGAAAAGAAATTTGATGATAAAAACTCTATTTTTGATAACGTTGTAACATCATAAAACGGATTCAATTAATACAAGTTAGGAATAATCATAAACAGTATGAATCTATTTTATTCAGACTTGTAATATGAATATAAATTGTAAGACATAAATAAACACAGTAATCATTAGGAAATTAAAAAAAGGCATACCTTTTTGATTATAAAAAATGTTAATTCAAATTCTCTTCAAGATTTGTGACCTTTCGTTGTTGTATTTTAGAAAACGGAGAAAGTATGATAAATAGTCATGCTATAGAATAAAATAAAGTGCTTTTAATCCTCTAAATTATTCGAAGGTGACTTTTAGATACAGTGTATACTCTAAAGCTGGACTAAAGACTAGACCTTTCGGTGGATTGTAAACTAAAGGCGCTCTCGTGTTCAGAGGTGTCATCGGAGAGCTCCGGGGAAGCGGATCGCGAAGCATCCAACCCGTGCTCCATACTCGCTGCCAAGATACGGATCTCCGGTACGCTTATTTCACTAAGCTTACGGCTGTAAACATCCCGGATTAAATCAATTTTGAACCCCAAATCCAAAAGTTAGTTTCCGGGATGTTTATAAAATACTATAAGCGGCTACAGTATCAAAAACTACCGATAGTAATAATTAAAAGGAATTTTACAATTTATCTGACGTAATGGAAGGCAACCGCGAAAAAAAGTGAATAAAAATTGGTTACTCATATAAGACATTAACAAGCCGAAAAACATCTCTTTAGAAATATTTAAGCCCCAACATGTGGCGTCTAAGACAAAATTAACAGAATTGTTATTTTATCTCTTAATATGAAATTGTTATCGAATACCTATGTATTGGAGCACCATTATTTTACATCGTTATTTGGATGTATTAAAAGATATTGAAGTGTATCACTGTGACCAAACATGTTGCTTTTATTAAGACTAATTTTTTCGGCGGCCAACTAAAAATTTGTGCACATGATCACTATTGCTATTTCTAAAATAATCTAATGTTATACATCTAGTAAACTAGCTACCATCACGATTTACAAATCAGTGTTAAATATATACCAAATACTATGCTAATTTCTAACACTAAAATTTTTCTAAATAATTAATTGTGCAATATTTGAAGTGCAATAGTTAGTATTGTAGTAATACCTACCCCATGTCTACTGGCGGAGCCAGTAGGTTGTTGTTAGACTGCTCTAAGTGTTCCATCTCCCTATTAATAAAAGCCGCATGCAAAAAATTTACTCTTAAATACTAATAATAACCCAATGGAAGCGGACACTAGAAAAACATCTACATGAATAGTCGATACTATAAAATACTTATAAAAAACAAATCTAAACAAATTAAGCTAAGAAATACTGGCGCGTCGAATTATGCTTTTGATTTAGTTAAAAGAGCTACTAATTGTAATACTACAAAAAATATTATTAAATTTAAACTACATTATGAATAAAAATACTCACTGATGTAAGAGTGTCTCCGGAAGTGGTTCCCAAATCATTTGGGAGCCTTCCCTCAAACCAATTCCGAAACCTTCTTTTTCCTGTAAGTTTAGAATGGATAAATTACTTCAAAGGTATCTTTAAGTTTCTCATTATGAAAAGTATCTTTGGTTCTTGTTTGTTCTCTCTAATCCAACATTGTGCTCTGAGGTATGTTTTGTCTTCCAATCCGCAGCGTGGTGGTCTATAAACCCTCTTTCGTATGAATGAGGTCGCCTGTGCTCAGCAGTGAGACGTTAAAAGGCTGCTACTTAAACTACTTTAAAACAAGATAGTTTCCGTGAAAAAATATATCATGTGGCACGATGTATTTTATAAGATATAATTGAATTAAAATAACGTTATTTGCTAATAGATTTTTTGGAGTAGGTATATATTATATTGCAGTTTTAGAAAAGAAAAAGATATCATTTATGTAAAATTGTTAATTTTCATTCAACTATTGTTTACAGTAATAAACTACCAGACCTATCTGTAAAGCTTGATCACATCTTCGTGAGTGGAATATGTGAAATATATTAAAATGTAATATAACATTTACACTACTTAAATTATAACAATGCATTTTATTATGTAGATATTACCAATATAAAAACAAACAATTTTTTTTATGAATTACATTGATTACTTCTTTTGCAGTACATGTAAAACGAACAAAGAATATAATATAGTTAAAAACGTATTACCGGATAAGAGTCTGTTCTCACAGATCGGTTCGGACAGAAGAGCAGATTTTGATGGCGATTAAATGTTTAAGCCTTCAAAAACAAAAGAGGTAAAATATAAAAATAAACTTTATTTCAACTATCCAACACATCAAATCGGTCTTCTGTCCGAGCTGGTTTGTGTGAACGGATACTTTGGCAACGTAAAAATTTCCGTATGAGAAAATATTCGAATATTACTTAAAATCAACTATTACATTAGTAAAACCACTGAAACTCACCTTTAATCTCTTCTTTTCGACAGAAAGCGTTCGAGATACGTATCTGTAGTCGCGGGAGTATTTCATGAGATGTCTCGTTAGGGACACTAGAATGCTTGATATAAATTCTCCAGCAGTATCCAAGAAACCCTTTACTTTATCTATTAAAGTTTCTTGTTCTGTATAATAAATCCTCAGTTAAATATAAACGTTCATTAATTAAAGTTTTATATATAAATGTATACATTCGAAACGCTTGTCTCTTCAAAGCCAGAAAAGTAGTCAATAGCTTCTACCAGGGGTCGGCTACCCGCGACCCGGGCCAAAAAAGCCGTTCAAGTTACAATAAAGACAATTATGCTCAAAAATAGAAAAGGATATTTATGTGTGTGTTGTGGTCTGCATTAATATCCTCATAAAAATTGATACATGTAACAAGGATAAGCTTTGCGATCGAAATTGAAAGTGACAAATTTCTGTCGGACCGAAATACTTAGGATAATTTAAAAAAATAAAAGTGCATACAAAGTACACACGTCGGAATTGAAACTTCTTTGACAAACCTATTATTAAGTCTTGTTTATATTGAAACAAATCTGAAACTTTAGATTTCCGAGACATAAAGTTAGAGAAAAAGGAAGATATCTTAGGAATTTAATAATTTAAATTGTCATTAAAATATTAATGTGTCGTCAATTAAAACAAATAATTTATTGAAATCTTAAATGACGTATTGTAAATAAAAAGCCATGTGTTTTTGTCAATATTAGAAATTATTAATTAAATTTTGTTTTTGAATTACAAATTTAGAAAAGATAACTTATAAAAATGATTGTTTTTTTATATTTTATGAAAAATAGTATATTAAATGATTAAATGACGAGTGGCAATCTGAAATGCCACATGTTATTTGAAATATTAAAACTACCTAACCTTCAAACGCATTAGCATAAAATACGCTACACATCTTCGTGACGCTAACCATACGATCCATTCATTCATTCCATCAAAAAAGTTTCACTTAAGATAGTTTAAAACCAGTGAAGGCGGTAACATACCTGGCGGTGGAGCAAACTCGTCAATATCGTCGGGTCTGGGTCTGTCTGGTTCTTGTAGCTTTACTTCTACATCTGCAGGGCGAACGCTTTCTGATCTAGGGGACGTGTCCATCTAGACATAAGTAAGTAACAGCTTTTTAAAGTCTCAGTACTGGGTACATTTACTATTAACACATAAGAGTGTTACATAACAATACGATGTTTTCCTTTAAATTTTAAATAACAATTAAGCACATAAGTTTTTTATAAAGCTGAACTTAGTGCTTAAGTCAGTCGGTTTTCTCTGAGAAGTTCCGCCGCATCCTTCCATATCACGTCCTCGTATAAGGAGACCATCACTTCCCAGCAGGCTTCTCGGCCGATCATTGCACTGATCACAGCATTCCGAAAAAGATTGTCCCGAACCAAATTCTTCTCTCTCCTCACAAGCGGCGCAGTAGTGCGAGTATGCGCTGTGCTAGCAGAAGTCCTAGGTTCGATTTCGGTTAGCGGAATTTAAGAGATCGCATTTTCTAATTTATCTGTCTGGACTGGTGGAAGCCTTCGGTCATGGCTAGTTATAACCTCACCGGCAATGACGTACCGCCAAGCAAGAAGATGTGTTCTGGTACGTGTACTAACAATAAGAGATAAAAAGTAGAGCTCTAACTCCTTTATTTTTTAATGAAATTACAAATGTTCCACTTATAGGAAGTAGTTACCACATTCAACTAACAAATACCTTAAGATTTACCAAAATATATAAATCAAAACTCGATATTCTAATACATAAAAATATATATGTAAAAAAAATGCATATGAAAACCACAAACACAACATGCAATACGAACAACAATATTTTGAATGGCCTTTATATTAAATATTAAAACGTTTGTGTCCATATAATAAAAGGTCTTAGATGATATATTATTTTGAAAATGACTATGTTTTAAGTAGGCTTTTGTTTCAACTTCAGTATCATTCCGATATTCACATTTGTTGGAATGAGCCAAAAATTAAAATCCATCTCGGAAAAAGGTGATACATGTTTTCAGTAGGATACTTATAGTCAAACAATTTAGCATAGAACAAAGATTAGACTCAGATCCTTGAGCTCAGAGAATGGTCGCAATTGTAGGACATCATTTTTAAGTACGAAGCTTGTTAGAATACAGACTATACGTCATTTGATATTAACAATAGCCTAGGTGTTTTAAACCTTTATGCTTAATAGCCATTACGACTTAAAATCTCGTATTTTCGATTTCATAAGTGACTGTTACATCAAAACATAGCTTATATTAGTTATTTTAGCATTCTTGATTTATTTTGCTTTCCTTGTTCCAAGAGGCATAAAGAATTTCAAGAACAAAAATCAAAACAGTTTTGATAGTCGTCGGTTTTCGTGGTAGGAATTTTACTGATCTATTCCAAGAGGTTATATTTAGGAACTTGTTTATTCGTGGTCAATGTTAAACTTTTATAACCACGTCTGTTTTTTGAATGTTTAGAAACGATAAAAATAAGCCAACAATATTCAAAGTGCATATTTATATGTAAAAATCATATGCATATTTGAATTTCTTATATAAAGTAAATTAATTTTGTTTGGGATTTGAGGTTTTATAAAAGCGAGTAATGTTTTATGGACCACTATGTTTTGCTACTCAATTAGCTTCGAATTTTATCTGAATATTTGTCGCTCGTCTAACCAAATATAAAGCATTTTGTGTTGAAGATAGTATCGGCTTATAATAACATCAAAGTTAAGACATACACACTAATTAGAGGATATAAAAGGCGTAGTTTTAGAAAAACTCTTTAAAATAGGTATTAATTAGCCATATACGCCATATACAATCAAATTTTTATAAAATACATAAAACTACTTGTTGATAAGAATTTAAATCGCATGGTTGTATTACGGAAATTTAAATAAAAATAATAGGTAATAGAACGTTCATGGGCCTGTTATAGTATCTATATTTAGACCGTTAATATTAATTAAGCTATCATATCTTCGTTCTTTGGTAACTGGTTGGCAATGCACCAGACGAGAAACGTAAATTATTGAATTGTTTTAAATTTTTAAGTATGAATTTGAATTTCATTTTTTCTTAATTTTAAACTAAATTTAATTTTGAAATTTCTTTTTGAGTTTATATGTAGATTTTTATTTTTGTAAAATTAAAAAGAATTTTTTTCTACGTACCCCAACCCGAATTAAGTAATTTTATGTTCAAGGAAATTGAACTCGAGCTAAGAGAGTGAAAACATCACGGTACTCTTAGCAAATTGTCGCCATAATAAACATACGAGTATATGTACCATTTAATATATAGTTATAAACTCCTACATCTTAACAGTGCCACTAAGTACAGTTACACATATGGCAAAATAAATAATTTACATACGATTGCTTTTTACTATTTTACAATAGTTAGAAGAACGCGATCATATTACCTGGTGGGGATAGGAGAAGGGGTAAGTAACGGAAGATGCGCGTGTTCGAGCACGCGGACGCACTGCAGGCGCCGAAGCGCGGCGTAACGACACAGCGCGCCGTACGTCAGTCTTGATTGCAGTCGACACCAGCTGCCACATACCACCACTATCCGTACACTAAGCTTCTCGATATAATTTTTAACTAATTTCATAACTGTGAGCTGTCTCCTCTACTTTTAGAAAATTATATAAGTAACAGTAGTAGTAATATATGTATAAATCACTGGTACAATCGATCTTCAAAATATTTTTTACTATGGAGAATTGGTTAACGGGCCATATTTCACATGATAATATAATAAAAAAACAATGGATGAACAATTGTTGTTGTAATAGACAGTGGAGTCACGTCGGAAAAATATTTGAAAAGTAATAGTTATTTAAAGTGATTGATAAGGATAATATTTATATTCATTAACGAAAAGCTTCAACACTCACGGGTTTAAACAGGGTATTATGTCAGTCAACCAATATAATACTTTTAAAAGATGATATGCTAGTAACTATTAAAAATAATTCTATTCTTTCAAAAGATCGAGAAGCAAAATGTACTCTCCAATAGCCGTGCAATTTTATTGTTAGTCACCATAAGCTCCCCGAAGTTATACCAATCCTTAAGCATTGCCAATGATTAAATAAAACAACACAAAAGAGATTTTTCTTGTTAACTTTAGAAACAGGTGCAGATATAAGAAATTACGCTTTTTTACCGAACGAGTAACTATTCTTTATATTAATTATTTTTCCTCTTACACAACAAACAGCTATTAAAACATTGCTTGTACCTTAATTAACCACATTCCCATGCCCCTATCAATAATAAAGCTCCAATGACAATGTAAGATATATAAGAACTTTCGGACGGTATTATTATTACATTACCTTCCCAAAACCCATTGTTTTAGGCGCATCTTCATCCGAACTAGATTCTTCATCTTTCAAATGGACATCAGTGTCATCGAATTCATCAAACATGTAGTAGTCTCCGGAACGTACAGCTAAATCAAAATAAAAATTATAAACAAAAAATTCTTTTGATAGTAACATCAGAAGCCAGCATATTTAACAATGCCATAAAATTAGGATTTTTACATTTCAGATATTATAAAAAAATGTATTAATCCAAATTGTACATCCAAACTGAGAATAAAATAATTTTCACAAATCCTTCAATGTGAGTATTAATTGTTAAAAAGGATTTCAAGAAAAAAAATGTATAAAGTTTTACTTTGTTAGGATTTTTGCGTGGAAATATTTAGGAATGATCACACATGAATTTATAATCGAATTCTCTTATAATCCAACGTTGCAAGGAAGTCGGTATAAATATATTAGAAGAAATTTATAAAATCTAGACCAAACTAAAATATGTGTCAAATTTTTTATACGAAACATATCGAAATGTCTGATTTTTTTTATTTTCAGTGTCGATGTATTCGCGGATATAAGTGATATAAGTTTGTATAAAAATTTTAAGCCCATAATTATCCCAAAATTTAATTATGTAATATTTAAATATAAATATACTTTTCAAGGTAAAAAAGCATTATATACAATATAGCAAATAAAAAAAAATAAGTAATAAATATTAACCTTGTACTTAACAGTTAATAAAAACAAAAATAATTATTCTGAAACCATCAGTTCATAGCTCATTACTTCTTTGATTCCTAAATCACTTACTAAAATTTTTGTAGTTTTATAAAATTTAGAATATGCGACATTTAGATAGGGTGAGTTGACAGATGGCCAAAATAGAAACCAACTAATACGAAGATCAAATTGGGATCAAATCAAAGGAACTCTTTTATTTAAATAAAAATAACGGAAATAATAATAGTTGTACATTACGCTTTCATTTACTTAATTTGATTTCTTTTGAAGTATTTATTACATTTGCATGTTTCGAATTTGGCCCCCCATAAACAACACTTGGGAATATTAAACATAAAACATCAAGCGATCTAATAAATAACACAAAGCATGACATAATACACAAACACAAAACGTGAAACCATATCACAACAAACAATGCATTCGAGATCAAACCTGCAAGAAAATTTCTTTTTCGAAATTTCAAAAGCCGTGCATGTGCTAAGCCCATTCTAAAATTACCGTACAACAAATAATATATACAATTTTTACATGCTGCAACATTATTATCTTCGCCATTCGATTGCCTAGATACGATAAGAAGCTGCAGAGGGGGGTTAGTAAAAAATTTTCAAGATTAGGCCGAAGATACTTATTACTAAACATTACCCTTCTGATGGCTTGCGGGCGGCTTATACGGTGGCCTCGCACGCGCTACAAACAAAGGCAAAACTCAACACCATTCTCACACCACAGAGAAGCGATTGGAACTCAAAGACTCGACGAAAAGAAATATTATATTATACTGTTAAAAAGGAGTCACTCAGACGAGGACAATAGTTAATAACAGAAGCGCTTACTAACAATTAGTGAAACTTTTCATTTGTCATTCACAAGGGCTATAACGATTTTAGGGAAGTGATGTAAGTTTATTAAAACAAAACCCTCATAATTGGAACTTAATGTGGTATGTCAATAAATGTTCATTAAATGTATGGACAAGGCTGATTCATTGAATTTCCTTCTATTTATTTATTTAAGGTCGTTAATAAGAGAAGTGTCACCCGCCACCAAGAAAAATATAAACTATACCTCTGTGTCTTTTTGTGACAGCCGCCGAATCGCTTCCTATACATAAATAGAATAAAAAATTAAATTATCAATTTTTTAAAACTTTTTACAATTGTAAAAATGCTGTACAATATTTACAACTGCGAAACATAGTTAGCGTTCTAATAAGTGAATATCTTAATAACAACACAAATACTATTGTCAGGATTATTTTAAAAACTGAGTTTAAAAGAGAATAAATTGTATGTAAAGACATATTTAAAACAAATTGAACATACAATCGCATACTAAACAACATATTATATCCAATCGCCTTGTTGTTATTAAGTAAATATTAATATAATAGTTTTCTAAAAATATTTCTGTTCTGTAGTTACAAGTATGATGTGAATTAGGCTCGGCGCGGCTTGAATGGGATATGATGGAGGTCCTCTGCAGTAAGCTGGGGCTTGCTACTGTATGTCTTCGGCGAATCGGAGGTGGAGAAAACACTGGATAAGATTCTTCAGGACTTTGTGCGCGAGGAAGTAATTCGGATGATGGAGGTGACTCGAAGGAGATGCGACGTGGTTCGAGGTATGCGTCAAGAGAAACTGTCATAAGTGCGGAGGATGGCGATGGTGGGCCACCTTGTGAAGGAGGTGCCGTTAATGGAGGAGGTATCGGCGCAGGTAAAGTTGGTCTTACGGGTGTAGGTGGAGCAGACGCTTCACTGAGAGGAGTATGAAAACCGCGTGGTGAAGCCGGAGTTGAAGGAGAGGTTGGAGAACCAGGTGGTGAAGGAGAAGCAGGAGTATGGTATCCTCGACGAGACTCTTCTGAGTCACCCCGAACAAGCGGCACTTGTTCTGATTCTCCTGGCTGCGTTTCCTCTTCTTCATCATCCTCATCCTCGTCTAGTTTTAGGTCAGCATGACAAGTAACACTTTACATAATATTTTTTAAGTAAAACAGTCAGCAAACGTGATTATATTAACAGACAGTCTTTCCTATATCCTATATTTATATATATGAAAGAGATATCCAGGTATCTATTGACTCATCGCGTTATCTCTGGAACCGTAAGGCGTAGAGACTTGAAATTTGGTAGGAATATTCCATTTGCCGAGTAAAACTTATTTGAGCTAACGAGACTTTTCAAAAAATTTGTAATCTCCCTACATTAATTGTTTAAAAATTAATAGGCTTATAAAATATAACCACCTCTCTACAAACAGTATCATAATTGATGAAATGCTTGCCAATAACCCCATTTCTGTTTAACAACCCCTCATGTGCGTTTAATGGGTATCCTAGTGTTTTATTTGACACAATGGAATAGAAGAAATAAAAAAATTATTGATGACAACATAAAGAGTAATTACCTTCCAAGTTTTGTTTAAAAACAATAATTTACAATATTTGTTTTTTTTTACCTGCGTCATGATGTTCAGGTTCTTTAGACATTACTCCATGAATTTTCTTTTGATTTGCTTTAATTCTCTCCATCTTGACTTTTATCTTCTCCAATATTTTCACCTCTTGATCCTCCTGTATCATCATTTGTTTTTGTCGTAATTCTTCTATTAAATCAGCTCCCCTGAATGTTTAAATTTAATAATGCCATTTTTAATGAGTATGTATGTTATGAAACTATATACACATATAAAATATAAGTTAAATAAAGATATTACCTAGACGCAAGGACAGTAGTTGCTTTGCTCTCATCAATCACCCTATAAAAATAGTAACTATGGAATAATCGCCTCTGTAGTATCAGAAAAGCGAAACACACTCCATCCCACGCTAGGCCAATATCCTCTTGGGGTACCGAACATACTGAATCCTAGCAATAAGAGAGGTAACGTTAAAATTTATACAAGTGGTGATTTATCAATAAAAATATTAGATCTGCAAGGATTATTTAGGATCAACGTGTTACTATGCGAGTACCGTTGTAGCAGAGATCCCTGGTTCGATCCCCTATCAGCAAAGATATACCGCCAACAAACAGATTTGTGTTCCGGTACGATGCTGTGTAGAAACCATAAGACGAAAATTGCCTTTTACCAGATTAGTGCGCTTCCTGTAGATTTGTGCGCTAGACTTATCATCAAACGTGAGAACATAGTCAAACGATAACATATACGCCATAAAATAATATACTTACTTTATCATAACGCATCTTTAGAAATCTTGCAATATTACCGCCTGCGAATTTGTCAACACATCCGATGCCGAGTAACTGAACCAGCCAGCAAGCATGTTGCTGCATTACTCTACTAAATATGCACCCTGGGATTTGGAGTAGAGCTTTAATAACTACAACAGCCACGTTATAGCGAACAAGCCACGACCACCTGTAAAACAGTTTAATAGTTTGTGGTATTTCATGAAGTAAAGTACATTTTGCACAAATATTAGGGAGAAAAATAAAAAAAAATTTACCTTCTTATTAAGATTATTATTACAGGGTAATCGTAAAAAAAACTGTGGCTTTGCTTAATTTCTCCTAAAGGTTAAAAAGTAATAGTCTTGAATATTAAATAATGCTTTGTTTACGTTTTTGACTTAGATATAGAAATCAAAATCGGGTAAATTTTTTTATAGCCTTCATTTTTGTGAAAAGAGAATTGGCAGCCTGTTATCCGTTTTATCATTACTTAGGTCTTCTCACTTATAGAAATTAATTAATCGATACATTTAATAAGAAATAATTGTATATTAACCACCAAAACTGCATCCTCACAGGCAAACGCCCTCACACAAGCATGCAAATATACACACACATATAAACATAAACATACATCAAAATTTGTAGATTATCTTAACTTAATTACTGTAGGTGTTTTGTTTTGTTATATATTGATGCAATATATTGTTACAGAGGGAAGGCAACTAATGTTTATAGGACAAGGTAACCTCGTTTAGGCATCCAATAATAAGCCAAACAAATATTTATTTATGTCTTAGGAAATATTGTATTGATCCTTTAATATTTTGTAAATCCTACGATTAATGAAAAAGTTACATTATTTTTTTAACTATGTTTTCTATGTTCTATTAAAACACAAATTTGTCTTTCATATGGATTAAGCAATGTTCCGTATATAGTTAGTGAACTACACTTATACTTACCATTGTAATATAGCTTCTTTCGGTCGCAAATAAAAGTCAGTCCCTTGCCAAAGGAATATAAAGGATCCAATTAGATATCCCATAGAAAATAGGTTAACACGGTTCGTTCCCGTCATAAACATAATGGCAAGTGTCACCCATAGCATGCCCAAGAATATCATACGTTTTATTACGTCCAACCATGACCTGTAAAATATTTAAATAACTGCACAAACTGAATAATGGGATATTACAAACTACGTCTTATTTAATGATGTATACATATGTATCAATGGTTTTTTACAATTATCTAAGAAAATCTAATCTATGATGAATGGCAATATTTTGAGAGATGGGGAACAAGTGGAAGAGGTGAAAGAATTTGTATACTTAGGATCTAAATTTACAAAGATTGAAAATGTGAAAGTGATATTGAAACGAGAGTGACTGCAGGGAATATGGTAAATGGTGCCCTGTTAGCCTTTATGAATAGCCAGATGGTGTCTCGAAGGGCTAGTCTGGCTGTGCATGCTGTATTAGAGATGAGAGCGTTGAGAAGTATGTGTAGATTAAAACTGAGTGACAGAGTAATAAATGGTGTGATAAGAGAACGTTGTGGTATAAAAGAAGATGTAGTGACTAAAATTGAAAAAGGTATGCTGAGGTGGTTTGGGCATGTAGAGAGAATGAATGAAAGGAGACTGAAAAAAAGGATTCATGAGTCAAAAGTGAATGCGAAAGTTGGAAGGGGAAGACCAAGGCGAACATTCCTGGATCAAATCCAGGACATTTTTATTAAGGGCCAAGTCAAGAGTACTCTAAACCGACGAACTTGTATGAAAGGTTTAATAAGAATGAAAGAAGCGGAGGAGATATGCAAGGATCGTGGCAAGTGGAAGGATGTTGTCTTTGCCTACCCCTATGGGAATGAGGCGTGATGCTATGTTAGTATATATGTTTCTATAAAAATATAAAAATACATGTAAATTAATTCCACTGTAAAAAATACATGTAAAAAACGACAATTTTCTCTTTATATGTCGGGAATAACAATTTCCATTTTAGTATATTCAGTTAATTATTTGTTTGTGTTTAAGGATTTCAGAATGATATGGTGTTATTAATTACCTTTTTATTGTTGAATTTCTACCATTAGCTCAAACTCTCCCTATCTTGTTAAAATTTTCAATTAAAATTTTTTAGTCATTTTAATTGAAAATTTTAACAAGATAGGGAGAGTTTGAGCTAATGGTTCAAAGTTCAAATACATTTAGATTATCATTGAAGATTTCTTTCCATTTAATGACTCAAATTAATATAAGAAATTCATGTTAGATGGCCTAGGAGTTGACTTTATTTTCTTATATTACTTGTATAGATGTAAATATATTCAGTTAAAATTCACTATATTATGTGTATCGTCATTAATCATTAAGATGAAAGAGCAATGCGAAAAAATCGTTTTTTATTTTCTTTTAAATTTCATTATCAGCTTCCTTCCAATGATACTATATCGCGGCATAAGCCACCTTTGGTTCCAATTGATTTTAGATATAATGCGTGTTATTTTGTGGTAAATTCCGTCATATCTTTAGGAATAAGTGATTGTTTGTCGCATAATAACATATACATACCCGACGTAACCTAAGAAATCTGGCACTGGGTTTACGAAATTGGGGGTCTCCCAATCTTTGCCGATGTCTTCGCTGTTGGATCCTCCCGGGTACAGCTCACCCTGGGCTTTCTCTATGCGGAACACTCTCAACTGCCGCGAAGCGAATAATAGCAGGAAAAAGTCAAATATGAGTTTGACAGCGTGAGGCGGTTCATCATTGTATGGAAGGAACAGCCAAGTACGGATATGTTTCATTTGCTGCAAAAAGATATTTCGAATAGATATATTTAATATTTTTTTATTGTACTACAAAAGCATGTAATGTACAACATAAATCTGTATTATTTGATACAGAATGAAACTTAATCGTCTCGTAGATATACGTGACCATGCCTCGTCTCGGGTTAGGGAGATTATATAAAGTGAAAAGAGTAAGTGGTGTCGACTAAAATATATCGACGCTGAAAAGTAAACACATAGCAACAAAATATAAATATGGTATCCAAAAAGGGTAAGTCTAGTCGATAATTACGAGAGCTGTAATTTTTTGTTTAAATAAGAAGTTTTCTGTTCCCATAAATAATCTTGGATTTTGGGGTTACGTGTTTTCATTCCAGCGTCGATATGTATAGATAAATCTTAAAGTACATATAATAATTAGATACATACTATATAGCAAGTGCAAGCTCAGTGCTATAAATAGATTGGTTCTCTGTTAATGAGATCATTCTTATAGATCATGCTTATGTCAGACATTTTGTTGTTATAACAGTCATTAAATAATTGTGATATTTTTGTTATTTTGAAATAGTGAATATTGAGAAAGTTACTTTAAATATAATTATTAAATGAGTTTATACAAGTAATTTGGTGTATTGATTGCCTCCGCTTTTGGCCACGCGCGACGAAATATACTATGACATAAATGAAATTATATTAAAATTACGATGATAAAGAAGGATGACCGATTTATTTTTTCGTGACTACTTCTCGGGGTAGGACGCAAAGGAATGCCCATAGTTTTCGATTTCAAGTCGTTCATTAATATGATCATTAGTCTTACATTAGCTTAATATTATGTAATAGCTGAAACTGACGACCCAAATGTGTTATAAAAGCCTACTTGTATACAGTTTTTGGTTTGATTTAAATTCAATGTAAAATTGTCTAATGGTTAGACCCGTGAATTTGAGCTGAGAGAATCACAAGATCGTATCTTGGAGAGGAAACACTAACACTAACTTTTTCTTCACAAAAACTATATGAAAGATACAGATATCAATGTAGTGATCACTAGCAAGTATTATATATAAAAACCTTATTTGTCCATCAGTGTATATTTTATCAGGATTATTCTTTAAACTTTTGTGTAAATAAATTTTGTAAAACTTACCTGCGAGTCTCCACTCCAAGGGAAATGAATGCATAAGTAAGGCATAAAACCAACTGCAATCATATATTGTACTGGTACCAGTATTGTAACGCAGATTGTAAAAGTAGGCCATAGTTTTGCAAGGAAAGCTCTTTTAGTAGCCACTAGGGCTAGAAGCCAGCCAGAATATATCACCGCATATACATCCATACGGGACCCGATGACACCCATTAAACACATCAAAGATATCTGTGAATAACATACAACAGATAATATTGCGTTTACAAAAGTAGATACAGAAGGCGAAAAGTAAATACGTAGTAACCTGCAAAATATTGTTTTAACAAAGCTTGATGCTAATGATGCTAACGTTAAAACTGTTTAGGGACAAAATATAAATGTAGTATCTAAAAATGATTGAACTGCCTCATTGGTCTAGTGGTTAGCATGTTCGACTACAGACATGAGGTCCTGGGTTCGAGTCCCGGGTCGAGCCAGTTCGAAATCGATATTGAGTTTTCTATTAAGATTTTCTCAATATTTGCCCGAAGTTGGGAAGTTGGCGGTGTGATTCACCCCCGTGCCTCGGAGAGCACGTTAAGCCGTCGGTCCTGCGCCTGATCTCTCTCCGCGGTCGTGTCGGATTGCCGTCATGTCGGACTATGAGAGTGAAGGAATAGAGAGTGCACTTGTGNCTCCCCTAATAGTTTCGTGCATCTATTTAATAGTTATATTATTATTTACAATGTATTTAAAATAAAATATACTTACTATATATATATATATATATATATATTATATATATATATTTTATATATATATATATATATATATATATATATATATATATATATATATTAATTAAAGAAAGTTTTTCGGTTTTGTTTAAGAATGTTGGTATTGCAGGTACTACTTTAAAACTTTTAAACCAACAAATTCTTTAGCTGCTTCAATTACATTTCAACTTCATTTCTTAACAAAAACCAACAATAGAATAGCAAATATAACTATATGTAAGTGCACTAAGAAAATCTCTAATTTTCAGATAATTTCATGCTCCGATGGAACAAATAGCATACCTACAAAATGTTTACAATAATTTGTTAAAATTTAAATTTTACCTCCACGCCAAACTTATAAAAGCCATAATTGACCAAGTATTTAATGCAATGTATCAAATCCTTGTCCGCTTCTTTACGAGTAATATCTGGGAACATCATCTTTTCCTTATTATTTGGCAACAATCCCAGTTCCCTACAGAAAAAAAAATAAACAGCATTTATAAAATAGAATAAGTGCCCCATTTGCGTAAACATTTTGGATTACAGATTATTAAAGGCCCGCTTCCCGTTATCTGTGTTTAATACAAACGTAGGACGCCAATTACTCCTCCAACTAACATTACAAAATGTTCACAATTAACGAGCAACATACCTACAAAAACCATGATGGCCTAGAAGTGAAACACGTGTATTCTCGTTCAAAGAAGTTGCGAGTCCTAATCCTGGTCAGGCACTACTAAACATTTCTTTAAAAAAAGTAATTACGTACATGATAGATTATTCTCAATCGATCATTGTGCTTTTCGGTGAACGGAAATGTCGCGAAGAACCCGCATATCCCGGGAGCAATTCTGTGGTATGTGTACCTCCGAGCCGCAGTGGAGACATGTAAATCTACACTCTAAAAACCCTCTTTCCTGGGAGTGAGAACGTCTGTGCCCTACAGTGGGATGATCACGATTGCTACTTAGCTTACCTTTTCACCTATACCTAAAAATGGGCGATAATAAATCGATTTAATTTTTAATATACTATAAAATGATTGAGTAATTTTCCAGTAAAATTTGTATTGATAAAAGAGCAACCTAAACCGCTTGTTTTAAGATGACTGTAAATATATAAAAATTAGTAATTTACCTTATAGTCTGTTGTCGATAGGTTACCAATGAATAAAAAGTAAATACAGCGATGAGACCAATGTATCCCTTCAGTAATACGACTAAAGGGCGATCAGATGTCGCTTTACGGAAACCAACCCATTCCGCGTCATTGTATGTCGTGATATTTTCTGAATCACCGTCCTAGAAAATTTAAAATTCGTTACCATTGAGGTTGAGGTAGAGATAAAGATATTGTCCTTTTCTATTGAAGGAATTAGCATAAAAGTTTAATTAAAGAGATGTAGTAAAATATTATATTGTCACGTGTCAACTAAAAAATAAAGTAGTTTTAATATATAAAGAAATTGGAAGTTAAACCAAAATAAGTATGTAACGAGCAGTTTTTTGCATTTATTGCTTCTTTTATTAAAGGTATCACATTTAAATTTACATCCCTTATTTAAAAAGAGGTATATGAGGAAACGTACTATACTTTGAAGAATTTCTCGATAAAAGAGCGTGGCAGTGAATGCATTGCTCTAATCACAATAAAATAAACAAAAATTATATGGTAATGATAAGTTGTGCGCATCGGAAATTGCGTACCTTAAAATTTTTCTTTACTATCATCTTCAGTCGTACAATGTAAATAATACATGGAAAAAAAGGTATTTGCCAAATCAAAAGCGCTACCAAAGCCTACTGGAATAAGGATTTTTTGAATTTGAAAAATGTTTAGTCTGTATGTTTGAATGTTAATTACTCGGTGATATTAATTATATTATCGGCTTAACAATTGGATAAAATGTGACATAGAGGAGAAAGACATGTAATAAATGGATACTTTATTATCCTGGAAAAATAATCTGGATTAACTAACTAACTTTTATTCTCATGAGTCATACAGGTGGGCCTGTAGCAGTAGAGTTGTTTTTCGATTAACTTAGAAGGAATTACCACCTATTTATTTCTGTCTTATCTAATTCTAATAAATAGTCCAAAATATAATTAAGAGAAAAATACATTCCTATTTGGAAACAATACTTACTTGGGTACAGTTAACTTCAAAATAGCTGTGTTTTATATACTCTATTTGATAAATCATCTTAGCCATAAAATATATACTTATAAGGGTTGATATGAAGAGTATACACAAGCGTTGTTTACGAGAACTTATCAAAAGGACGGGCGAAATTATTATCATTATAGGAACGTGCATAGCGCAAACCTGCAAAACAAAATATTTTCAGTTATAATCATTACACAATATCATTTCCAGAGTTTCACAATCATAAAATTGTATATTGCTTTATATGGCATATATATTAGCGTTTGATACTGGTTTCGCCTGACGGTATGTCGTGATACAATCCTAAATTGTATCGCGTTAAACTGAGAGTCGTCGCTTCAATCGATGGACGTCCACTGCTGTACGTAGGTCTCACGACCTATACTGAAAGTAGAAGGCTTATAACCTTTTGAGAGTTTGAGCTCAAGTAAAATCCCACCTAGTCTTTAGGAGAGAGGGTTTTGAGTATAGACTTACCAGGTTGCACCAATGCGTTTTAACAGAGAACACACAGAATACTCTCAGACTATGCACTTCGCGATATTTTCTAACATTTAAATGCACAATAATCAATTTTAAAAGACAATTAAGCACATATGTTCACATATAGTGCTTTTGGAGGATCTTGAGAATTCCTTAAAAATATCAATATGACTAGCTAACTAGACCACAAAAATGTATGTGACACCAAAGAAAATTGTCTATTATCACGCAGTTTTCTCAACAAAACAGACACAAAAATATTTTAAACAGTTTCATCTTGTGATAAATTACGATTTTCGTAATTATAGTTTATATATACTATATACATATATATATATATATATATATATATATATATACAAGCTAACTAAAAACTATTAAATCGCTGTATAGAATAACACACCCAACCAGATCGTAAACCAACGTATATAACCATACGATTACGACCATATTATTCGATTGTGAGTCAGCAAGAACAAATAAATAGATAATCCATTTATAATATTTGTATTAAAACAATTGTCGATTTGTTTTTGTAGTTTTACTCACATTGAATACGCAGAGTAGCATTAGTGATATGAAGATAATTTTAACAAGATGTATATCGAGAAACACGAATGCTTTGTCCGTCCATTCCTGGAGACTGCGACGTATGGCACCGAATTTCTTTGTAAGAAGTGTACGCAATGCGGACAATAATGATGCGCGCTCCGTTATAGTGGGAGCGTATGAACGACTGCGAGATGATTTTCTGCCGAAAAAATGTTCTTTTTTTTAAACATGCATACGGTTCGCCTTTTGTTAAGTGAACCTCGTTGTCTATGCACTCATAAGAAATATCTTTGAAAGATAATTCTATTCTCTACAATAATGCTTCTTAAAAATCGTCAAAAGGTTTTTGAGATAAATAATTTGATATTTTTTTAGTCTTACTGCGGGATGCAAAGTGCTACGTTCTCAGTCAATATAGCAGGCGAAAACCGTCGATTTTTCACCCTACGTGCGTAATATACTATTTCTAATGCTAATACTATAGAAATTGAACATTCTGCAACTGCCCTGAAACTATTCTGGGTGGGGGCTATTTACCACGCTACCAAGAATAACGTGTAGCCAAGCAAGAAATATCCGGAGAGTACAATACTGGCAAAAATTCATTAAGAAGTAAATTAACTCATTACCAGGTTAGCACGCTATCATCTAATATCACTAACAAGGGGAACCTGTTAGTATAAAAAAACACTAAAAAGAGAACCTGAATTCTGAGAACACTTGTTTAACATTCACGAAATGACACGTATGCATTAAATTGTATATCTAACCTGTACATAGATCGCTTGGCGGCGGTGTTAAAAGAAGTCGTCCCTATAGATTGTTCAGCCTCTGTGTCGCTGTTAGAATGCGGCTCAGCGGACGCTGGGCGGCCTTCTAACGGTAGTGGCGGCAACTGAAATATTTTCGTAGATTTACGCAACAATCATGCCAAAGCAGCAATTCCGAGTTCATCGTATAATACTTTATAGTCAATCTATCTGTAAATGGAGGAATAATCCCACAATACAAAATTTTAGTTACGGACACAGCATTTTGCAAAATATTTATTTTCTTAGGTCAAAAATTAATATTAAATTCGGAATAAACATAAACACATACATACATACATAGCGTCACGCCTCATTCCCATAGGGGTAGGCAGAGACAACATCCTTCCACTTGCCACGATCCTTGCATATCTCCTTCGCTTCTGGATTTGGACCAGGAACGTTCGCCTTGGTCTTCCCCCTCCAACTTTCGCATTCACTCTTGACTTATAAATCCTTATTGTCAGTCTCCTTTCATTCATTCTCTCTACATGCCCAAACCAACTAAGCATACCTTTCTCAATTTTAGTCACTACGTCTTCTTTTATACTACAACATTCTCTTATCACACTATTTCTTACTTTGTCACTCAGTTTCAATCCACTCATACTTCTCAACGCTCTCATCTCTACCGCATTTATTTTACTTTTGTGATTCTTCTGCCATACCCAACTTTCACTACCATACATAAGTATTGGCACCAACCCTCCAGCTTGCACAGCCAGTCTAGCCCTTTGAGACATCATCTGGCTATTCATAAAGGCGTGCAGAGCACCATTTACCATATTCCCTGCATTTACTCTTCTTTCAATATCACTTTCACATGTCCCATCTTTTATAAATTTAGATCCCAAGTATACAAATTCTTTCACCTCTTCCATTTGTTTTCCATCTATCAAAGTTTTGCCATTAATCATAGATTCATCTCGTTCAAAAAGAATAACTTTCGTTTTGTTTACATTCACTTTCATTCCTTTCCCTTTCAAAGCTTCATTCATAATATTTAGCATCTCCTGTAGGTCATTAGCGGATGACGCAAGTATTACTTGATCATCAGCGTAGAGTAAACGTTTGATGAGTAATTCATTCATTCTCAGCCCATACATACTTTCTTTTAAATCTGTCAAACATTTATCCATGAATAGGTTGAACAGCCATGGTGACGCAACACATCCCTGTCGAACACCTCTTTCGACAGGAAACCACACCGTGTACGCTCCGTTTATTCTGACACAAGCACTAGAACCCTCATAGAGAGACTTCAATGCTTGAATCAGACAACCGCTCACCCCATACGTAGATAACGTTGACCACAGCTCATTCTCATAAACACAATTTAAACATAAACACGGCTCTCCTAAAAACCAATATTTTTGGATTGTCTCACTATTCTCTTTTAATCCTACTATTCGGTTTTAATCTTATCTACATATTTGAATGTATGGTATTTTATAGTGATTCTGATTTTGACGGCCCCGCTGGCGTAGTGGTGCAAATACTCGCTGTGCTAGCAGAGGTCCCGGGTTCGATCCCCGCTAGGGCGAATTTTATAAAATTCTATTTTCTAATATGACTGCAGGGAGGCTTGGGCCGCGGCTAGTTACCACCCTACCAGACGTACCACTAGACAAAGAGATTTGTGTTCCAGTACGATCCTGTGAAGAAACCATAAGAGGTATTTCGCCTCTTACCAGATTAGCGCGCTTCTATCTAAGACTATACCATCAGGTGAGATCACAGTCAAGCGTTAACCTGTGAGCAATAAAAAAATCTCTAAAATTAAACCATAGATAGCTACTAAGAAATCATCATTATTTGCTACTTTTATTTTAGAGTAGCTCATCAGAATTACCTTCGTTGTTTTTACTATTTTTATTCGTTTACATCATTTTCAATTTTTATATTTTAAACGTTTTAGACACTATAGTTTTGTAGTTTGACTGTAATAATATCTATGTAATAGTTAAACAATATAAATGACATACATTCATAAATAATTCACAGAGCGAGGCATAATTTAATCATTTCAGGTACAAGGTATGTACCTTGTACGTGGAATGATGGAATGGAATTGAGTTCCACAAAGTTGTGGAACTCGCTTCCATTAAGTATAAGGTAATCTCGATGTTGTGTAAAAAAAATATTATTTGCAGCAGCTTTAGACGACACCTTATGTACTTCATATTTTTATTTATTTGTATTTAGTTATATTGTACGCTGTACTTATTAGTATGTAAGCCCATATCTACGTTAATATATAGTTTTCTCTGCTACCACTATTCCTATACCAAAGGTTGTCTGGTAGCAATCGCTATCAAGCGATAAGACCGCCTATTATGTTCTGCCTTCTTATATTAGTCGAATACTTGTTATTATTTATATGTATATACAGAAAGTAATAAATAAAATATACACACCGGCATACTTAGCGGAACATAATTTATTGTATACAATAATAAATACAATTGGTCAAATAGACCCAATGACAACAAAAAAATGTAGACAATTAACTCACATCGTCTTTCATAGTTGAAGCGGCTCCTTGGCTAGGTCTGCTTGATTCAGCGTCTCTAGCAATGCTATTTGTCCTACAAACATATTTTTCTTGAAGTAATGGACAATAGAATATTACGGTAGAACTGAAAACTGCTGAAGAATGGAATAACGATAGAGAAAGATACAGAAATTACCTCACAGAGTTTTCGGTAACGAGCTAACAATACTGCCTTACTTAATACAACTTTAAATAAGTATTTCACCACGGTCATGTTTTCTTTAGTGTTAAATTTAGCCAAGAATTGGCTAAATGTAACACTAAAGAGGTCTTGTTTGAATTAAAAAGAGTCAATAAAACCAAAAGTGGACTCAAAAAGAATATCACAATCCAAAAAAATAACTCTAAAATTAAATTATTTCTACAGTATACCAGATATCATGAAGACATTTTATTTTAAATTTTCATTTCAATTATACCTATTAATAAATGATAAATAACAAAAATATTTATTACATTTCCTTATAACAATAGTAATTTGCCCAATATAATTTATCAATATACTAGCCGAACCCGCGACTTCGTCTGCGTGAAATGTTTTTTTTTTGGTAGCATTTTCATCATAATTTAGGCAAATTGTTTTACAAATAAGAAACATACCCGCCTTTGAGGGTAGAATATCCTAAAATTTACTTTTTATAGTTTCCATTATGTCAAAAAAAATTCTGACCAAGTTTTACATACCATAAAAGATGTAGTTTGTAAATGTGAAATTTTGATTTTTTTTTAATGTGACATTTTGATTTTTTTTTTAATGTGGAAATATGTTTTGTTTTTTAATAACATCTCCGCTTATAGGTGGAATTTCGTATAACGAGTTCTTAGCTGACCTGTACTCGGCAACGGGAATATTCCTACCAAATTTCAAGTCTTTACGTCTTACGGTTCCAGAGATATCGTGATGAGTCAATAGATACCGATTTTAAGCTGGCAACGCATCAGCGGTTCTTATGATATTGCATGTGTTCATGAGCCTGCCGCCCTTAATCACTTAACTTTAGGTGATCCGCCACCTTATATATATTAAATAGCTTACCTTGTTTTTGGATCGGATAGTGCCATAAAATCTTTATGAAAGTAATGCACCTGCATTATTGTGATAATAAGAAACAAAGTTGGGGTCAAAAGTTTGACGAATAAATCGGCCGGATGGTAAGGTTCCAGACCCAAATCGTGTTGTCTGAAAAGGAATAAATACAGTATAAAATGTAATTTGTGGTTTTTTTTTAATTCTGATATGTTAGCCTTTGACTTTTATTGCACCTGTAAATGATGATATAGTCTAAGATGGTTGTGCGCAAACCCGCTAAAAAGGCGATTTACCGCATAATGGTATTTAAACAGTACAGTTTTACAGGAGGCACGTTTTTGGCTGGTAGGATGGTAACAAGTCACCGCCCAAGCTTTCCACCAGTCCGACTCAGACAAATTAGATAACGGAATTTTTATTATTTTTGCTTTTCGCAGAGAAACATTTTTACGTACGACACAAAGGTCCGGAGTATCGGACTCGGCGAGGGCCAGAGGCTTAGGCCGTGGCTAGTTACCACACTACCAGCAAAGACAAACAAAGAGATTTGTGTTCAAGTAGGATGCTGTATTGAAACCTTAAGAGGTAAATTGAATCTCATTAGCGCGCTTCTATTTTAGATTGTATCATTACTTACCATTAGGTGTGATCACAAACACTCATCTAGCAGCCATTTAAAAAACTAGTCTCAGTTCCAATTGGTTCGGATAATCGAGTTTCTCTACTCAAATGACGTTTTATATTGAATTGTAATTTGTGACTAAGAAGCATATAACATGTTTACATGATAAGAACTCATATGACTCGTACTTACAATTTTACGTTAATCAATAGGTAAGTTTCAATTGTTTTCGAGAAATTATCGAACTGGTATATGTATATAAGAATTAGATTAATCATAGAGTATATGATCACTGTAATCCAAAACACGTACATCAAACGTCGCCACCAGTACCAACTTATCTGAAAGGAGAACATCACATTTTCCACAATTCGTATTTTAATTTTTATAAAAAATATACTATAAGTTCCGAAATTGTGCGGAAATAAATGCGAATTATTTTTCCATAATATTTTAAAATGTCCATGTCCCCATTTTCATTTCTATTACTCATATAAATACTGGAAATAAAAATGACTATTTCGTTAACGTTGCCGGCCCAAGTGGGGGATTTGATATACCCATGAATGAGTTGTAATTTATTTAAAAAATTAATAAGATTAGATGAGAGTCTATAAAAGTTACTTTCTGAATATTTTTTTTACAAAGAAACCCATGTCTTTATTTTTTAAAAGCGCAAATCGTTAAAAATATTTATTTTGGAAACAAATAGTCCATCCAATTAATTGATGCGCAACATACCAGCACGTTTTGTTTTCATCTGCTAGTGACATTTTATTTCTCTCACTCAAAAGAACGCGGTACGATCGTAAGGAAAGAGCGAGACCAATGTTTGGTTTCGTTTTCGCCGATATGTACGGACGAGTATGTCGCTCAGTCTTATCATGGAAGCGGAACAGTATGTACGTGATATTCCGATTACTCTGATTTAGATTTCCATGCATTTGAACTGGGGTCATTTCGTACCCCAATTCGGATTACGCGTAATTTTTTGATGCTTCTAACCGGAAAGATTAAAAAATTTCAATCAAATGATATAAGTAAGATTCACATACCTGGAACATTAAGATAAATACGAGAAATAGTAACATGTATATGATTCGGAAGATTGTCATACGGTCGCCCGTGATTCCGATTACAAAAAGCATAATGACAACCACGTATATCCAATAACGAGCGCAAGCTGCCCTCATCCATACGCCAAGGGCCGCGAGCAATCGAGAACGTCGCTCCTCATCGCGGGAACCCTCAGCTGCTAAGAGTTTACACATGAAACATTTTTTTTTAATTAATTTATTAGTAGGATACAGCAATTCTCTCTCTCCACAAAATGATGCATGAGTATGTGCATGCGGCAACCTTTCAGTCACGTGGCTCTCGAAATTGGAAATAAATGATTACTACTATAGAGTACATAATTATAATGGTCGATGGCAATTGAAATGCTTGACTGGAGAGCCTGCACTGCAAAACGCCATGATAGTAAATCGCACTAGATTGTCAAACGATATGAAGCCGTCTGGCATCCCCTGATATTTAAGGAGCACAAGAAGGGACTTTGTAGAAGTGATTAAGCGATGTCTATGTCTAGCAGTGGACTTGCATCAGTTAAAACGACAGCTAACAGACTGGTACCCGTGACCCCATCTGCGTGCAATCAATTGATAATCATACCTCTGAAGTATTTATATCTACAAAAATACCATGAGAAAATCTCTGGGCGATTTGTATGGATAAATCATAATATTCACTTGAATATTATACTCATTCTTATTTAATGAGTATACAAAATGAATCATCTCCTATATTACCGTGTCGATTTTTGCTTTGTAATTATTGCTTTGTTCTATTTCATGTGTTATAAAATAAAATTTGAGAAAAGAAACATTATTTATTATTTTACCAGGATGAATATCTAAACGTCTTGATAACATTTATTTCATATTTATGATAAATTATTTTTAACCGCATACAAGAGAAATTATTAGCAAATACACTAACCGCTGGCAGCCATAGAGATAGGGAGATGCAGTGGCGCGGCTATATCTGTGATAGCAGCAGACTGGCGGCGTTGACGCATTTCCTGCACTCGCTGTCTTAAAGTAACCCAAAACATAAAGGTGAATAATGATTTGATCAATAAAGGCACGCATGGCTCACCATCTGTTCGGCCTAGTCCTATTTGACGCAGGTTTACCTCCTAAAATGGGAAAAGACTTTCTTGAAAATGAATAACTTCGAATAAAATCCATAATGCACTTATATGCGCGCGCACACACACAACGTAAACATATGCGCAGACAAGAAAACACGCACGCTCACATGTATAAGAATCACTCTTACGAACTTATCCAAAGTTAATAATTAACTACTTACCGTTATATTAGAAGGTAATTCATCCTCGGTGAGATTCATTCCATAAATATATTGCGCTATAAGTAGCAACATTGCATAGCAGACAAGCACTGGACTTGTTTTTAACATGAAAGACCGCT
Source organism: Elymnias hypermnestra (assembly GCA_015832385.1). Lineage (NCBI taxonomy): Eukaryota > Metazoa > Arthropoda > Insecta > Lepidoptera > Nymphalidae > Elymnias > Elymnias hypermnestra. The sequence continues at coordinate 4,849,865 of JACTOM010000028.1, forward strand.
GATCTTGACATAACCATACAATATTTGCCCACATCAGAAATACAAACGTGAGCCAAGAATGGAACATTATACTCCAAGCCATCATCGTTATAGTTGTCGCTATATATGAAGACCTAAAAGAAATTGTTAGCTAGCAAACAGTAATATAAATAGAATATTACATTGGTTAAATACTTGCTATTAGAACCTGATTAACATTTGGAAGAAATCCACAATAGCAGCGACAATATCATCCATTAAAGTAGACTCTTCTACTTCTATTATGGACTCTGTAAAAAATATTATACAATGTTTTTATGAGAAAGTAATGTAAAACTTAACTATAGGATATGATATTTTATTTTATATTAGTTTATGTGTAACTGATCGAATCAAAGTTTACTGTGAACATGAAAAAATACTTGGTCGAAGTCAGTTCAGCCAAGGGCGTGAATTACTATTGAACTCTCTTCGAAATCAAATACAGAATTTTTTTTTATATAAGTGTTGAATTATTAAATAAACCAATGATAGAAGTTATTAAAAAAAATTACCATCATCAGGAACGACGACAGAACCCGTGGAGTCTTGGTGAAGAGCACGTGAAACCGAACCTCCACGGACGCTCGACCATCGCTTGCTTGGACTCATATTGCGCAATAACTATGGTATTAAGGAGAAAATTTTAAAAAATATTCTGTAAGGGTTATTACTTCTATGTCCAATGAATATGGTGCTTTAGTGGTAAATTGCGTATCTTCACACGGTCTATATAATGGAGTTAAACGTAATAATTCTAGATAAGTCGAGTAAGAGTTTAAAATTTAACAAATCAACGTTGCACTAAAGTGTTAAAATTTCCCCAAAAGGGGTCTCGATATATGCAAATAATTTATTAATAAAGGTAGACAAATGAAATGATGTTTTCTTTTAACATTTTTAAATCATATATAAGAGCGTAAGGAACCTAAACCTCCTATGGTTTAGATAACTAATAAATCCAAACAATAACACATCTCATCAGTAGAATGTAACAGTGCAATAGAGTTAGCTGTGATTTCCAGTGAATTTTTAAACAAAGTGTGCTTTAACTTTTTTACCACTAAAGTATAGGAGTGTGCTGTAACCGATATATAAAATAAGCTTAGTAATATTTGAATCAAAAAATTTAAAATACACTAAATTATGTTCTTCAAACGTTTTTAAATTATATATTGAAATTAGCATTGATAAAACAGATGGAAATAAAAATCTAATATAAAACATTTCCTTGTCACAATGTTAGTTACCATACTCCTCCGAAACGGCTTTACCAATTTATACGAAATATATGCGTATTCAACAGGTCTGAAAATCGGCTACTATCTATTTTTCATACCCCTAAGTGATGAGGGTTGTTCACCCTTAAATTTATTTTTAATTTTTGGACGTAATTTTTTGTTTTTATTTTTTTGTGATACAGCATACTAAAATACATACAACCCTAAATTTTCACCTTTCTATCACCACCCCTTATTTTTTAATAGCGATAATAGTAATTATATGGCAAAACAACGTTTGCTGGGTCAGCTAGTATTTATATATATGTGTCACTTTAAAACAATTATAATTTAATATGTTTTATTAATTAACTGTTACAGTTTAAATTAAATAGACACAGTTATCATGATTTTAATTCAATATGTTCAAACTATCAAAGTGTACTAATAAATTTGCTATTTATGCAATATAATAACAATCTCTTTGTAATGTTCAACATGCTTCGCATTGTCCCATTATGTGGACACGTCAGAAATTTTCATGAAAATGCCAATAATAACTTTTTATCACAATCTTATGAATCATATAGGAATGCACAAGCATCTAACATAGATTTTTTATATATAAATAATAAAATCAATTAAGTTTTAACAAATACACCTAAGACACATACATGCGCGGGTGCATTTTGTGCAAGATAGCTACATTACAAGGTGTAAAGACATAGAAAGCTTTCAAATAATAAATAAAGATAATATACACAATGTTTATATGTATAATAAAACAAAACTGCACTCGATTTAAACAATAAGCATTAAAGGAAATATATAACTAATAAGTATAAAGTGTTGCTCCCAAGAGTCATAGGAAAATTATGTATTATGTAAGCAGATGTCTAAGCTTTGATATTGATTAAAGAATACCTACAGGATCATTCTCGTCGGCGTCCCGGCGAAGTGCTTTGGAATTTATGTATGAATATGCAACCTATAAAAGAACGAAAGCAGGTTGCAAAAATAAAATTGTATTAATCAACAAAATGCCAAAAATCAATGAAAAATGTTTTTATTTAATAGTTAGTAGCATAAGCGACATGCTTTGTGATCTGTACATTATTAGATCGTACTAGTGAATAATGTGTTTTGTAAAAATTTAATACTGACAAAGAAGTTAAAGCATATATCTTAATGTGCAAAAGTGAGTTTCACAGGTATAAATATTACTGTTAGATAACGAAAACAAGGTAAAAGAGGTATAAAATTATAATAATATACATAATTATATTATTTTGGTTTGTAGTACATACCTACTGAAGAAGCTTGCTATGTACAAACTCTACTTTTGCAACAAATAAAAAGTGATAGACGTGAATAGTAAAAAGATACAACCTCTTTTTAATTTACCATAAAATAATAAACTATCACTAATAGACTATTTAAATAATAACTACGTTTACACAAATCCAATTGAAGGAAAATATATATGCTAGGTAATAAAAAACAGTGCAGAACGTAAACTCGTTGGCTTACGCGAACTTTCTTGGTTGCATTCTTCCACTTGTCCTGGGGAGCATGGCGGCTGTTTCGATGGAAGGATACACCTCGAACTAAGGAACCATTCACCTTTCCCGCTTCCAAACCAGTTAACATACTTTTTTTCTTTGCCTAACCATCCCAGCAAAAATGTCAAAAAATGCAAAATGTTCGATCTAAAGACAGCTTACGACCCGTAAAAATCTAAGGTTCTATAGTTTAAAAAGTCAGCCAAATCCAACTACATTTTTAAAGCATATTTTAGTTAGTTCGTTAGTAACAAAATAAGGAATTATATTAAAAAAAATTCCGAAACAGTAATTTGCTAATACATACCTTGGGCTTAAATAATTCTCGTGTTTCAATAGCAAGGAAGAAATAAGAGAACAAAATAACTAGAGGGCTAGCCAGAGTAGCCCACATGTGATCATCCGTCACTTCATATGCGAAACTCGAGGAATCCGTCTCATTGAGTATTACCAATTTTGTAAGACCGAAATATCTGATAACAAATGAACATCATTTTAACTAATCTATTATAATAATACTTTTTTAAACAAATTGACAATACGTACCTTGCAAAATCTTCTGAGGGTGGATATATTTCTATAATCCAAGAACATTGGTATACGAGTAGTACTATCATATGAACTCCCATAATAGCCATAATACAACGGCTTACTACAGCAAAGCCCCGTTTTAAAGGTTTACCCACAGCCCACGCAGTAGCGGCTCCCATGAACACCAGAAAATATATTCCTGATGTGACACTCGGGCGCATTATACCCGAGAACATTAGTAGAAATAAAGCCATGTATTTACCTGCATATTGAAAAAATATGTATGTGTAGAGCAACAGTACTTTTTGGTTACTTCATTAAAATATATTTTGTATTGAAGATACCTGCACTGGTAAGAAGAGGATATCGTTGATGCTTTGAATCTTTTCGCACAACCTCGTCGTTAGGAGATCCAATAAGAAGGGTGCGAACAATTAAATATATAGCCAGTGATACACCCATAACGACTAACTGAAACAAATATTGACAAGTTTCACGCACAGCCAATATGTTATATAATTTGTAATCGCGCTAATTGTAACAGTACCCGGCGCAAAACCTAGCTAAGTACGTCCAGAATTCTAATTATAATCTTTTTAATATTATATTATTCATTTATATTTACAATTCATTATTATGGCACACAATAAAGAAATGAGAAAATCTTCATACATTGTGAGCAACTCCAGGCTCATTACTTGCTACCAATTCCACTACCGTTGTAGTAAATAAAGTAAACAATTTTTTATATATATACCATGTAAAAGTCACGTCGAAATGGGTAAGAACCTAAAAAAAATTGCGCAAAGAATCTCACAACAAAATGCCCAAATTCGGGTATTAAGATTATAACAACGTACATTTACTTTAACGCAACACTTTAATATAACATCAAAATGCTCAATTAAGATTTCATCCAAATTCATGAAGAATTTGAAGATATTGCTGTTCAATTAACGATTAAATTTATCATACACAGTAAGAATTACCTCAGGTGCTAAATAATGGATAGCCATTAATGGGTCTATGCCATTATAAGACACAAGGCCAAGGTTGTGTCCAATTTTCTGTATTATTGGATAATCTTCGAGAAGCTGACCATATGGTGCAAATCCTGCTAGGACACTGTGCCATATTGCATGAACTAATAACAACAATGACGATGCCGCAAGATTAAGTTGCAGATATTTTCCACGGAAACCTGCAAATAAATGAACAAAGTAATTTTGGGATCTAAGTTTATTTTGTAAACTAGACTCGTAGTTTATATTGCGAAAATATATACTTAAGATTAAAAAACCACACCGATTTCTTTACCTTGAAACGTCTTAGAATCCGGGACTTGTGGAAACGGAGCTATTAAATACAACAGCAAATATATTAGTGAAAGGCCAAAAGGACGAAGTGCAATTCCTGAAAAAAAGAAATTTTGTTTTAGAAAATGTACCATTTACTTTATCGGTGCATTTCGTACACAAGTATAGATAACGGAAGTGTGTTTTGATAACTGAGATATCATTACATACTAGTCCTAAAATCAACAATCTTTAAATAATTGCAGTATTTTAAGAGGAATCATTACACATTTGTAAAATCAATATGCGTTCTCGATATCCTTCAATAACTAAAGGATAAGCAATATTTTATTAAGTGAATTACTAGGCATTGGAAAATATTTTGGAGTAAACAATGTGTTTGGACATGTTGCCAGATACAACTAACCATTTAGAACATTTACTTTATTTTGTCTTACCTGAATATTTATTATATCGATATTATTCTAGCATTTAGAAGTTAAGCATTTTACTAAAAAAAAACGATTGAAATGTTTCAAAGCACTGCCAAAATTTTAGAAGTTTTTTTGAAGTTTTAGAATCTATTGATTATCCTTGTTACTCATATTCCCTTAGTATCATCTCATATACTCAGACTTTTACACGGTAATTTGATTTTAATGGAAGTAATGTAAAAAAAATAGGGTACATGTAAATGAGATTTGGTCTGATACTAGATTTGTAACAGAGATTAGACATCTCAGTGTAAAATAATGCATTACAATGTACGTCTTTACCGAACCGAACCAATTATACATTGATTATATTATCCGGCGATGCTTTGCTTCGCAATAAAGCATGAGCGATTAGATACCACCTGCTATATTCAGAGAATACTGTCGGAAACCTTCATGAAAGCATTAACAACTGAACAAAGTCAATCAGCACACATAAACGAGAAGATATATGTTGTATATTCTTCATAACTTACAGTTTTCGTAAGTAATATAAAAAAATAACAGTCGATTCCCTGACTATCTAAGAAGAGTTTCTTAAACTTATTACAAAGAAGCCTTTAAAACTTATATGGGAGGTTTCAACAGATGACGCTGTAGAACTTTTCCTAAAATAAATTTAACTATTTAACCATTACAAGATTTACTAAATGTATTTGGACTTCAGTAGGCAAATAATAAAATATTTTTAGACCGATTGAAAATTTGAAAAAAGTAGATAAGGAGAGTGGCAGTTCACAGTAGGAATTGAAATACTAATAAAAGGGGAGAAATAAATAAAATAATAAAACTAAATCACGGTGAGCAAATGTCACCTTAACATTTAGCTGTTATATTGGCGGGTCGGTCGCCCTAATTTTAGCACACCGAGGCCTCAAAAAGAGTCACTTTAACTGCTTTATCCATCATCAAAACCAGATAAAATTAACTGACCTCATTTTAGGGAGTCGTTTTGAAGTTTTCCTTATTTACGACGCTTAACGTCTCTGAGCGGAAGAGATTGAGGAATCTCATTCACTCATAAAGTGGTTCATCATTGTTGCAAAATAGCGTCAATGTTATTTTAAGCTGATGAAGATACGAAGAGATAACCTCTTTACACTATAAGTTATGATACCAGATAAGTCACGTCATATCACGTCTTTAATTAGTTGTTGTTTTTTAATCGATCATTAGCTATTCCCGGCAGTCCCCCACTTAGTCTCTTATTCAGAGGAAGCATGGGCAATTACAAATTAATTTTATGATGCTATTACCGCTTTTAAAGAAAAATTAACATTCTTGATATTATAAACGCAAAAGAAACTTATTGACAATACTAAAGGAACTTTAAGCAGTAAGACAGTAATGCTTCCAGCATCAACGTCAACTCGCCTCATAGTCAAAATATCTTTATTCGAGTAGGCTTATTACAGCACTTTTGAATCGTCAAATATCGTTTTTTTTTCTCATATAATATTTAAATGTATGACTGATGATAACATTAAAGAACGACTTACAATCTAAAGTTATGAGGGTTGATCTAAGAAGAGCCCACAACAAACTCAGTCGGGAGTACGTTTTTTTTATGTCATCATCATTACAATATAATATATTTTTAATTTATTCTCTTTCAAGATAGATATACAGCACTTTATTCACTCCCACGCTTTTTTGTCTTCCAAGTATTCCTTCAAATTATAAAACGATTTCTCTATTAGCTTTCTTTTAATGAAAGATTTAAATTTAATCAGAGACATCATTGTATTTCTTCAAGGAGCTTGTTATAGAACCGTATACAGTTACCCTTAAATGACTTGTCAATCTTATGTAGCCTAGCCTAGAATTTACAGCAATTTTATTTTTATTTCTTAAGTTATATGAGGTGCATTCACTTTTCTTCCGTAAGAGTCAAAATTTTTATGGACGTACAACAAGTTTTCTAATATATATACGCCGTGAACTGTCATTATTTTCACTGCTCTGAATTTCTTTCTTAGCGACTCTCTTAGACCCTGGGAATTTAAATCGCATGAACAGCCCTTTTCTGCGGTACAAATATTGCATCTATATCAGCAGCATTACCCCAAAGTAAAAAACCATATGTCATAATGCTATGAAAGTAACTGAAATAGATTACTCTGGCAGTTTCAACGTCCGTAAGATGGCGATTTTTTTTAACCGCGTAAGCCGCAGAGCTGAGCCTATTTGACAGACCGCGAATATGGGGCCCCCACTGTAGTTTACTATCTAACGTAATGCTTAAGAAAACGGTACTATCTACCACATCCTGTTCCCTATTATTAAGTTTAACAATGGTTTTCAGTTGCTTTACGTTAGGCAGTGTGAATTTAATACATTTGTTTTTTTCCGTTGAGTAATAAGTTGTTTGCTTCAAACCTTTGTACTACTTTATTCAGTGAGTTGTTTACGTCGCCAAAATCTGTTCGTTGTTGTTTAACTTTGAATATTAGAGAAGTGTCATCAGCATAGAAAACTATCTCATGACTGTCCTTGACAAAACAAGGGAGGTCATTAATGTAAATGAGGAACAAAAATGGTCCTAATATGGAACCCTATGGGACACCTAGTTTCGTTACAGACCCTTCTGAAACTTTGCATTAACACAGACCTTTTGTGTTCTATTGGTTAAATAGGAACTCATCAGGTCTATTGCTGTGTTTGTGATGCCATAATGACGAAATTTCCCGATCAGAGTTTTATACTGAACACAGTCGAAGGCCTTAGGCAAATCACAGAAAACACTAAGCGCGTCTCGTGATTCCTCCCAGGCTTCGTAAATACTATGTAAAAGGAGTGTCCTCCATATCCACAAGGAGTGTCTTCTAGTTTTGTAAAAGCGAACTATTAGTTATAGTAATCGCGATACAAAGAGAGAAATGTATTTAACGTAAGTATTTTCATTTTATCACTTTTTCCCTTTCAGTTACCATGTTTTAATCGATTTACTGCTATTACACCTCAAAATCATAAGAACAGAAACAATTTTCATAATGTACAACTTAAATGTAGAAATTAAAGACTCGATATAATTTTGAGGACGACAGTCAATACAGTGTTCATAAAACTGGCGTAATACCAATCCGGTGGCGCTGGTACAAACTTAATATTCTAATCATTCAAAAAAAGTAAACAAATGGCATCATGCACCAATATTTCATTATTAAGAATACATCTGTATTCAATCGTGTAACCTGTTTAGAACAACATTTATTAAATTCAAAATATTTTATTTTGTAATTGTATAACCTTAATGTATATAATTCTTACGTTCGTGTGTATATCACTGAACCTCCAAAAAGAAAAGACTGAATTTGTTAAAAATGTTGTATGTCTTCAGGCGGATTCGAGAATGGTTTAGATTGACAAATACATCCGATAAATAAGGTATTTACTGGGTAAATACCTTAAAAAGCAAAGTGGAACAATGTGAAAAACTTTAAACCAAACCGAAAAAATTATAAGAAGGTAGCGCTATCACGTACTGGCTTCTTATAATTTTATCGGTCTGTTTCTGGTTCCAATCAGGTCAGTCCGAGTGTTAGTCAAATCCGGGTTATTCCACTGCCGTCGCGTATCAACGCCATCTTCACCTACACGTGGTGATGGTAGCAGCAAGAACTCATGAGGTAGTAGATGTCTAGTGCTTTCAGATCTAGGATGCTGGCTGGCATTACTGTGGAAATGTGTATGCGGGTAAATGTCAGCGTGGCGGAACATGCTCCTCTACAACTGCCGGACGAACACATCCACAATGGGCGTCTTTGCGTCAGGATGAATTATGTAATTTCGAGTCTGCGGCCTCTTTCTTTGGTACCTTGAGAAGGAAGCTGCAGACCTAGCAGCCATAAACAATCCTTTATATATTTTACGTGAGAGATCAATAGAGGACGCTAAAAAAATTTTCGCAGAATATACTTAATTAAATAATTAATATATGTAAGTGTTTTCCTTTACTAATTAAAAATATATATTTCAATTTGAATTGATGACTAAAAAAATAAAATTTATTCAGAATTGAAAACTTCAACAAGATACGTAAAAGAGAGTGTAAACTAATAGTAGGAATTGTAAAAACAACAACATTCACTTTTAACAAACGCCATATACATAACACATTGTTAATATTCATAAATTTTCTTTAAATTAATGTTACCGTCCTGGCCTATCCGTAATAATTACAATGAAAATGGGTAAAGTATGTTTCCCGTAATACAAATGGCAAGAGATGTTTTTGTTACTTTAAAGAGTTGTGTTCCCCGTTACTTTTCGTAACAAAGAATATGTACTTATTAGATATCTGTGCAGTTTCTATGATAATTACTCTATTATGGGTTATGTTGTACGGAGTAAAAATAAATAGAAGAGAACGAAAACTTAAATTGTTATCTAACGTAAAATTTATTTTATTACTTTAAAACCTTATTGCAGCAGTAAGAGCAATTAGGATATGAATTTACAACGACACCATTCAGCTATGACGGATGTGGAATTGTTACTATGACATTTACAAGAATTATTAGGAGTGTGGGACTCGGCGAGGAAGCAGACCTCGCAATACCTACTAAAATCCAGCTTCACCCTTGTGCCAATCAAAAGAAAAACCTTTAAATCGAATTCGTTTAACGCAGAAGTGGCGTCTACCTATCGACAGCAAATCCTTCATATCTGAATAAGTAACAATAATAATTATTTATTTATTTAGCAAAATACAAGGTTTTGTTACAAATTTTTTTTGCTTAAAATTTTTTAGGCGTATCCATATAACGTTCTGTAGCAGAACTAGGTGAAACCTGTGTTGCAATTGCCGGTGCCGACTTTCTATGGCGTATTGTTATAAAGAAGCCCTTATTATATGTCGTGTTTCAAGTAAAATTTATTATTGTTTAATTAAATTTGGTAAATATTACTGAGTACATATATATATATATATATATATATATATATTGTATGATATTTTTCAGGTATAATATGTTCATAGATTAAATATTTGTGTAATGCATAGCCGTACGTATGTGTAAAACTGATGTGGGTAAGCGTGTGGATATTTGTGACTTATAGGAGGGTGTGTAAAAAAAGGTTGTATAACTTATGTTGTTACTTTAAGCAGACTTCCAGTTTCTTCATATCTTAGCTTTTGGAAGTAGGAAACGACTACTTTTTTGAATATTGTTTTATTTATTGGGTAAATTTGTATTTCTTTATTTATTTTATTACATAAGTAAGGTCCGAGGAAGCAATAAAATTTATTTATAAAGCTAGTGGTTAAATTTTCTGGTCTCTTATTACAAAATGGATGTTACGTTTTTCTAAAATAGTTATATCATAGACCAATTCATTATGTTGTTTGAATAATGTGTAAAGTATAAATAATTCTCTTATTGTAAGTTACATTGTTTATATAGAAAATTGGCTGGATATAGAATATAATATATATAATAGTCCGTTGTGATACTTCTATGTTTTTTAACATAGTTTTTGGAACCCCGTTCCATGATGAAATGCAGTAGGTAATTAAAGATTCCATTTATGCAATTCACTTGGTAGTTTTCTGCGCGTTAAAACAGCTAATTTTACTATACACACCGGCATTTTTAGCGGAACATAAAAAAATATTTGATATCAGTTTTATATAAGGTTAGGATACTGATATGAAACCTATACTTTAATTTTTTTTATGTTCCGCCAAATATGCTGGTGTGTATATTTACACCATGTTAAACCCACGATATGAGGAATCGATGTCATTCGAGACGTAAGTCGTAAACGGGGCAATGACCCAGTTATATCGCGGCTGTAAATCACATACTGGGGCAAACTAGAACCCGACCTACAAAATTTCGGTGAGTGCCTATTGTTTTTTAGGACAAATTTACAAATATCGCTGCTTTGGAAGGATAATCCAAAAGTCAATTAAGGGCACGGCAGTATCCAGAATATGGTTTTAAATTTCCTAGTCTTAAAAATACATATTCCAAATACGCAAAAATGATGCTGTTAAACCACAAAATGCCATTATGACATTATTTTAAACGTATTTAATTATCAAACGTATTTTATTTTTCCTGTAAAATTTGAATTGTATTCGTCCAATGCAGAGACGTCATTTAGAAAGGACATTGCATTGATTCTTACATTATCTGGATCCGGCCAGGTCTTGCTACTATTATTCTATAGCTCAGTCTGATATGTGTAAGATATAGCTTACGAAGGCCTTAAAGAAATTTCAGTTTTATTTTCACAAAAATAAGTGGCCTATGTGTAGGGCACATCCAAAACGTTATGAAATTATGTATAAAAAAGCACTAGGAATCTAAAGTAATTTAATGGTTTTTAATTTTTCCTCATCAATACAGCCACCTCATAATCTATTCTGTCGAATACAAGATTATAAACGATTTATTCATTTTCAAGTAAAAGAAGTCAATCCAACAATCTTTTACTGAAGTTAGCTTGTCTTAACTTAGGTTTTTAAAGATTCATTTAAATGTATTATTTCATTTCCGTATATCTTGATTTTATTTCAAGAAAATCACACATGTGCTTATGATCATTCCGTGATTTAGGTTATACAAATGAGGTCAATGGTATTACCTAAAACCAATTTGAATTAGGTCCTTTAAACCTGATAATATAACTTAACTTGATATATACACATATAGACAAATTTTGTAATTATAACTATTTGATTCCCCGCTATTATTTTCTTTTTTTACATATGACTATAGATAAAGGTAGGGCCATTTTGGTACACAAACACAGAATATTGATATCAAGACTGAAATTTTAAAATTATTTAATATTCGAGATTGGGCCCCATAGCACTCATTTAGTATAGAAGGCCTTATATTTTAATAAGTTTCAAAAAATCATTCTATTCACATTTAAAACATTAATATTTGAAAACTTTATACCTAAAAGTAAGTTTTTTTTATACTTAATTCACATGAAAACCTCTTAAGTAATTTGACGGATAATTGTGGGAATTAGCACTCATGTAATAATATGGTCACGGTAAATAAGTTTACACTAATTGCCAAACATTCGATATGTTTACATGAAAATTGAAACATACTTCAGAAAAAGAATTTCTCTACAACTAAGCATTTTTGCAAATTAATATATTTCTATATTTATACCATTTAACTTAAGTTTCACTTTCAAGCTTATTCACTCGACGGTACCGTTCGATAAGAGATAATTAGCCACTATTGAAGTACAATATTCCTATCCCAGACCTAAAAAAAGTTTATCAATAAAAAAATATTTTTATATCATATTCGAATAATAAGCCGCAGTTGAAGTATACGCTGTAGGTGACAAATCAATGAAAATTCAGAAATTTCTCCTCGCGTGTATTGAGGACATCTATATAAAACTTCTAGTTCTCTAAATAAGTGATAGAGCACCAATATTAATCACAAACGAAATCATAAACAATGGCCTTCCTAAGATATGCAAAGTATAATTACGAACTTTTCTTGTAGTACGAAATGTAAACAAATGTAAATCGATAATTTTTAAAATACAAAAATCTTGTTTTCAAAATTATTGATTACCAACCATTATTAGTCGCCAAGTCATTCGCATAAAATTGTTTGATTTCATATAGTAAAAATATCTTATATTTTTGAACGTTCAAGTATATTAAGAAATACGTATTGTTGATAATTACAGTAATCGTATAAACAAGAACAGACGGATTCAACGGAATGATGAGGTCATGTTTAATGTAGGTTACCACTACCAGTTAGCCAGTTGAACTACGGCGCGACCTTGTGAATCAGACATTCGATAAGGCAACGTATTCGCCGCCCGAATATTGTACCTTCCACGCCATAACGACTACCTTGCTATTTCCATCACTTTGCATATTACGCAGTCCTCTGTGTTGACTGTACTCGTCGAGTGGCAGTGCCTCTGCTATGATTAGATTTTATAACAAAAGTTAAGAGTACTACTTTTACTGCGACAGACAGCTATTATTAGGTGTTTGTTATAGCAACATAAAACGGATGGTAAGCTCAGGATTATGTATAACACGGTGACAATACTGAAATAAATCAATGGAATCAAATATCATATATATGTTTAAGTATATTACGGTCAACGACCGCATACCGCAACATTTGAGCACGATCAAAATACAGTCTCCTTATAATGAATTGCTAAGAATTGTCTTAGTATAAAAGAAATTATAACAAGGTGCAGCCGTCACATTATTATAATTATGATGTTCGTGTCGTGTCATATTATGTACATTACATTACAACAGGGTGTGTTTATGAATACCGGCACTGAACTTTATGTATGTAGAAATAAATATAAAAAATGTTGAGTGCGAATCAACTTCGCGTGATGTTGCTACAATTTAATTATTTTAAAAGCCAACATGTCCAACGAGTCCTTAATTAAGCAAAAATTCTATTCCATAATGTAAAAGTATACTGAAGACAGGTACATATCATATTGGTATTTGCACAAACGCTTTTACCGTTTTGTTGATCTGTTGTAAGGAGTCTTTAACTCCTTCTTGCCATTTAAGTTTTGGGTCAGCATTAACAAATTCAACATTACCGTGACTCAAAATTTTCAAACAATATAATATAATTCGGGTTCCCAGTAGTTGCTAGATTCAAAGGGAGCAAGATCCCGCGTGCCTTGTAGGCGTAGAGTGAGACATGTCTAGCAATGGACTTGTAACATTCGTATCATTTTTAATAATTAAGTACCTAACTGTATATTAGTATGTAAAGATATAAAATACCCCCGGCAATGTATCAAATACCAGAAGCCAGGGCACTTCAACACTTTACGAGTCAAAATGCCTATAATGTAAATTAATTTTGTCTATTTAGTAATATCTCTGTATACAACAGAGTTTAAAGAAAGAGAATTGCTAAACATTCCATGTATTAATAATGATCGGGCGGTTTATCTTACTGAAGTATTGCACGCGTGTGATGCCCTTTAGCCTGATATTTTGAATAGACAGCCTAGCTTAGAGAGGAAAGTTTGATGTATGAGATGAAATGCATTCGTTGTACTAATTTGAATAAAAGATTTAATTTAGTTAAAATATCCTTTTTCTTTTTATCGCTGTTTCATAAAATTGTTTCAATACATTGAAAATATATTTACATATACATACATACATAGCATCACGCCTCATTCCCATTGGGGTAGGCAGAGACAACGTCCTTCCACTTGCCACGATCCTTATAATATATATGTACATATCTATATGTTGATATTGAGAAAAAAATAAGACATTTTATATTGTACAATAATCATAACATATTTTAAGTACAGAGATTATATAAATATTATTGAACCCATTTATTATAAAATTTATAATTGTCGTGATTGCAAATGCAATCTTCTTGATGACAAAGATCAATTGTAATAGCTTCTTTATTGAATAAGCGCTCCATAAGTTCATTGCTGTAGAGGCCGAGTTAACCTTTATACTTTTATAGGGGTATGTTATAACTCAACAAAGTATATTTGTTCCTTAAATCTAAAACATTTCAAACAAAAAGTATAAATCTAAATTTATGTTGAGGGAGCGACAGTATGTCACCTCAGAACAACTTACAGAAAAAGCTGTGATTCTTGTAAATATTTTTTAAAAGTAGAATTAATTAATGGTGGCGAAGGGTGCGGCCCATTTAGTAGTGCAAACAACTACTTCGCTATTAAACTTCAATTCGCAGATCGAAACAGAAAAAAATGACACCATACCTTAAACTAATCACGATTCGGTGTGGCTCGCTCTGATATTTTATTAAAAGCGTGGTGTGCCCCGTTATTATGACATTACAATTATTTAATTAGTTTAGTACAGATATATCTGAATTAAACTATTAAAATAAAGTTACTGAAATTGCTTAACCAATTACGTTAGTAATTTTTTATGTCAGTCGGTACCAAAACAAAATATTGTGAATGTGACGAAATACAACAAATTATAATTAAAAATTACGTTATTTCATATATAAATTACCGAAGTTTAGCAAACGATTCAGCAATTACAGAAATTCTCCAAAAACCATCTTATTACCTGAATTGTAATTTGTACTGTAATTTATGAAAAGTACAATAAAAAGACTAGAGCAATTATTTTCTTAACGATATTTTATATCGCAAACGCCAAGGCACAGGATAAAAATCCATTGCTAAAATTTGATAGATACTGTTTATTGTTCCAATTTGTTTGTGTCACATATTAATGTGACACAAACAAATTGGAACAATAAACAGTATCTATCAAAAAATACTACATACACTATCTTGTATTTTTGAGCTTAAAAACAAATTTGAATTGCGTGATCGAATAACAATGGACCCACTAATACGAATAAAAATTTAAAAATAATATTTATAATAAATTTAAATATATTGTAAAGCAATTTCAATCTTACAACCTTTATAGACTATGTGGGGGTAGAAGACACATTGCCCTTTATAAATGTTTGAGTATTCCACGCGGAGTACAAACGGCGCAAGCTGCTTTGTTCACAAAAATGCATGAAAAAGGTTAGGCAATTTATACGCACAAGTTAAATGTAAATGCCCCGTTGTAGACTTAATAGACCCGTTTGGTAATGTATTACCAATTCACAATTGTTATAGGAACACTTCTTTGTGAAACTAATCGGAAAAAAAAATCATCCAAAAAAGCGTGAAGTTGGCAGTCTTATCACTATATAGTAATGTCTTCTAGACAAGCACTGTATATAAACTTGCAAATATCCGAATCTTTGTTGTGAAATACTACTAGGTCACATACTTATTTCATTAGAAATTTGGCTGGCCAATCAGATGATTACAAGAAAATACATCGCTTTCGGACCGAACAACAGTATAAAAAGGGACTAACATTACTTATTTTTCATTAAAAATGTTACAGAACTTTCACTTAATCAAAGTCGCTGGCGTGTTCAAAGGGCATGAGTATTTCTAACATCACAATCAAATACCTCCCTTCTATTGTGGAATTATACCGGTATGGAATCACCTTTACTACTAGGGCTTTAAAGCTTCTACAGTTCAATACATGAATATAATATTTTGTAACGGGTAATATGTTGATAACGTTTAAAAAACTATACTAAATATAAGATTAATTCCAAAACTATCTGTCATATCGTTGCTGAGTACGAATAATCTCAATCAAGCATATAAGGCATGTTGTTGTTATGAAAATGATATTTTAATAATTACAAAGACTATTAAAAAATTGAAAGAATATATTAAAATCAAATCTAGACAAAACTTTCAAGTAGAGCTATAATTGCTACACCGTTAACACGACCCCCTTCTGCAAACCTCTGAAATAATATCTCAGGGGACAAAAAAATTAATCATCGGGCAGCCCTAAGTATGAGGACGCGCCCAGACAGAGGCGTGCCCAGAGGATACATTACTCCTTGCCTGCAATGCGACGTTAAAATTATATCAATGCTTTTACCCTTACGGTTGTAATACCGTTAGACGAGATTTTTTAAACTATTGTGAACTATAAAACTGAACTGTAAGTTCTCTTTTATTATACTCGTACATACAAAAGAAATAAACTGCCCTGTGAACAAATTTTGTTATCATTTATGATATATTTGTACAGTTATTACTGTTACATTAACTATGGCTATTTTTAACAAGTTTCTCGTGTCTTTAATGTAAATAGAATATTATTCACCAGAGTCGCTCTATGATGTATGCCATAACGTTCTCTGTAATCTATATTCTATTGAGAGCGTTATTTGTCTAAATAAAGTCATATAATGAAATTAACGTCTGCACTAAACAAAGCGAGCTTTACACAATTATAAAGAAAAAAGTAGAAGGAAAAACTTACTATACCATTTGTATTACTATTATTTTTGGCGATGGGGAAATGCAATTTACGCACTAACCATGACCGATGATCAGTCAGGAGTGCGGGACTCGGCGATGGGAGATCTCGCAATACCCACTAAGACCCAGCAGAACCCTATTCATCCATTAGTGAGACACCAGGTGTTCAGCTTTCGCATTCTGCCCTGGCGTCCTGCACGAGTCCGATGGAGAATTCACGGGAGGAGGTGCGCATACATGCGCCGCCTTGTATTCTGCCCCTTTCGGCGGTAAGGGGTTGCATCCATTGCATTCTCTCGCCCTCTCTCGTGGGCTTCCTTCACCGAGATTTCCGTCTCGCAAAAGAATGTCACTTCCGCCCACCATCTGGAGAGCATCGCGCCTACAATGCTCCCCAACGAGAGGTCGCCACCGATCGACGTCACCAGGAGGTGACGCTGAGGTCCCCAGGCCGCACAATCTGCCACAGTGTGATGCACTGAATCGACAGCCGCGCCACACTGATGAGAAGCGAGTGACTGCTTGGGCCAATTTGGTACAAGAATTTTCCGTGGCACCCATGTCCGAACTTGCACCAGTCTGTAGAAAAGCGTCAAATGCTCCCTGGAAAACCATTGTTCCAGGTGAGGACGGATCGCCGCCACAGTTGCCATGCCCGCTACTATCTGTAATGCCTACTGCAATGTAGAGATTATGCTTAGTTATCTAAAAATTACAAATTACCCATAATTATCGCTGTTTTCAGTCATCCATCAAACCAACTTAAATAAATGTTAGAAGAAAAATGAAATGAAAGCGACAGCAATACTTTCTCTATTTGAGAAAAAAAAATAAGATTGACCAATACAAAAGTTGGAGAATAATACGAAAAACAGAATTTGTCCTATTTTTGTAGGCGAAATTACTGCGAGTTGTCCTTTTCCTTAAACGAGCCTCCTACTTTTATTAAAAGAAATATATGTATTTTATTTGCTAGGAAATGTATATATCAACTTTTTGGCGCTGGTTTCTTGTATTAAACACAAATTATAGAAAATATCTTCAAAATTACTTAAGATTTCCACGACTCTCAATCTCCGGTTACGCTGTAAAAGCCAGTAGAGATAATAGCGAAATACACTCCGATCAAAAAAACTACTTTCAAAACAATACATTTTACAAACAAAACACCCTTATGTTCGAGACATAAAACCATAAACAGCATTGTTTTAACATACCGAAAATTATATTTTCAATTCATTTTAAATATTGACACTTAATCCAATAAATCGATGTTGTCCGCGTTAAATTCTGTAATTGTTAACCAACATTAATTACATTATGCAGCTCTGTCCAGCTAATGACATGATATGGGTGCTGGATTGTGCCATAGTCGAAATGTACACTTATTTCAATTTCTCGAAAAAACAAAGTCCATCAGGTTAGTCATTTATACACTGGTTATCGTACGTCTCTTCGCACTATTGGTACGGTGTTTTAAGACTTACGTTTTAATAGCAATATGATAAAATAAGCAAGGATCTAGGATGAAAAATGGTGTAATAAAATGATCAAAAGCACAAAAACATCAAAATGACTAAAGTGCAAGTTGGCCGTTTATACGTTCCTACGTATGTGCTTTTGTTCCTACCTATTTTGCTATATCTATAGCTCCCGCCATAACATAGCAAAATTTTATTTTTAAATAATTTAATTTAAATAACAGAAAATACCCAACATTGGACTCAGACGCTAATTTTTTAATGCGATTATTTATCAAGGTCTATTATATCGACATTTCAATCGTAATATCGTTGTTTTTATTATTTCAAATATGTGCGACCAATATAATATGCCCACTAAAACACCAAAAAAATTTTTACCTGATTAATTGTTACAATGATGACCTCCTTGTAAATGTAATAATAATAAATGTCATATCTTATTTTATTTATTCTGTTCACGAGTACACGTATTTCTGTTTCTTCATAAATTTTTGCAATGTCTTTTCATACTTCTAAATTTATTCCTATTGACTAAGTTAAGCATGGTATGTAAGTGACTCAGTGTTAAATTTCTATTAGTGTTAGATTTCTGAAAATAGATCAACCAAGACCCATGTGTTAACCGCAATACTGAACATTTATAGCTCTAGATAGCATTAATGTACTTGCAAACATGAAAAACAGTTGAAAATAATACTATTTCAATGACACGATACGATGGCTTGCTGGCTATCGGGCAGCCGGTTTCGGCGTATTACGTCACTGACACATTGGAAATATTTCAATATTCTGACTTTTCATTGAATGTTTCGAGAATTTTAGTTCACTTTATATTTTATGGAATAAAAAGAATAATAATATATAATCTAACAAGTAGATTATTTACAAATATAGAAAAACAGGCAGAAACAAATAGAAAATGATCCCTAGAATATCTAATGCGCCAAGACTTATTTAGACAGTCCCTACATATAAAGAGTCAAGTATAAAATCCTAAGACAGTGTTTCAAAAATAAATCATTTATTTCCTATCATACAAATGGTATATATATTTTATAAGCATCATGCTTTAATAGTTATATTATTAAAAAAACAATGTACTGGATTTATAAATGGAGTGATATAATCATAGAAATTACAAAAAGTAAAAAAATGCAAGTTGATCATTTATACATAGAGTGCATCCATAAATTATATACATATATTCTACAGATATCCTTTATAGACTATGAAATCACTTCACCAATATTCCATAAACCAGTTGCATTAGGGGCTGTGCAGAAGATTTTAGCCAAACACTTGCACATTTATTACACAATCTTCAAAACTACTTGGCCAATTAATTTGTAATTTTGAAAAGTGACTCTTTTTGCAACATAGTTCCCACAAATACTGGAGTGCCCGATATTCCATAGGGATCGATAAATATAATTTGTTTTACCAGATATCTTAGGTTATGACTTGGTAATTTTAGTTTTTTTTTCACCTGTTATTTATAATGATAATCATTATAAACCAACTGTATATTTCTAGAAATTGGATTAACTGTAACATTTATTTTCATATGAACAAATTAATAAAAGGTACAATTTAAAATAAAATTATTAATAACAAATTTATAATATAAAATAGTAAATTATATTGAGTACATAACAAAATGTGTATGCATTATGTTTTTGTACATTGTTATATGTTTTTGAAATTTGTTGCAATTAAGTTTGTAATTGTATACCTTAAAAGTGATAGAAATCTTTAAAAAATAATATTATACACAAATAAAATGCCACATAATTATACACAAATAAAATGTTTGAGTTCAACTTTTATTTGTTTTTTATTTATGAGCCTACTTCATTTTTAAACAAAGTGTTTACTTAAATCTTGTATTATAAGTTACTATATAAATTAAATACATAATATGTATATACTTACTACTAACAAGATTCTGCAACTACTAACTCATTAATTAGAATAAGGCAATTAAATGTCTTGTAGAATTTAAGCAAACTCCTATATGCTTGTTTGTTTGGTCAAATACACAAAAATAAAATTTATACCCTTATCACAGATTTCTATAAATACTACCTTCTCATGCTGCATTATGGGAGCATTTAGTTGGACTAGTCATAGGCCTTGCTAGGAAAAATCAATATCTAGTCAGACTAGGTATGGGATCACAAAGTCAAATCAATTCAATACTTAACTAATCGCCAAAAGAGCTAAATAGATTTCAGCAGCTAATACAACATTAAAACATATTTTGATGGAACTTTTTTATGTTCATGAAATACATTTTTTATACTGATGAAGTGATAATCTAATATTTCTTAACATAATACCTGGGTTTATGTAAAATGTACTAATACAGCTAACTTACCCAAAAGAAGTGACGCCGGTAGAACTAGGCGTACTAATAACAGTGAAATATAATATTTATGCATTGTCTGAAAAAAAAGAGAATTAATTTTATAGTCGCATTTTTATATGAAGTGATTATTTACTCATATACCAGTTACATATTACAAGTCATAATATATGAATACAAGTCGAATAATTTTAGTAATATTTAAGATACATGACTTCTCAATAAAAACAAGACTAATATAGATAAATTTATTTATATTACCTACCAACTTAAAATTAAAGAACAATAATACACACTTTGTTAGCACTTAGCCACTAAACACACAGGTAGATTTTAAAAGTTTATGATTATATAAACTTTCGCACTTTTCGCACATTTTCTACATTGTGAAAATTCGTAAAACCAAAACACGACCACTTCGTGCAAAACCCGATCTGACATATGACACATGAAAATAGACACTGGCTCATGTCACAAAAAAAACTTTGATATTTGGAAAATGTCGCCATAAAACAAAATCAAGCAATAGTAACGGCAAATTTAAATTACGTAAAAGGAATATTATATGTAGCATCTATATGCTGTAATTTTAAATCTTGAATAAATTTCCTATTCTCCTTCAAAATAATATTTCTCTTATAAAATGTGAATTAAATTTGCAATCTATAAACCCACAAAACTCGTAGCAAATAATTGTATTTGGTGTCTTTTTAAGTAAATATACGATATATGTAATCAAATAAATCAACAATGTAGACGTCCACATTTTTAATAAGTTAATTTTTAACAAGGTCGGTAAAATATAATATCGGATAGCAACACTGCAATTGTAGTGCATCCTCAACTATACAGATCATATTGTTCAGAAACTGCCGATTTTTATTGAAAAGTAAATATAAAAATATATTCTTAAATAACTTCAAAAATGATTAAAAAATTAAATTTTAAAATTACTCTCTTATATTATATCCCAGATAACATATTTTAATTATCATATTCAAAAAATTTTTAGTCTTCCATTAGTCACCACACTAATTTTATTTTTATTGCGAATTAATGGCGTAGCCAGGTGAGTTTTCTTGTTTATTTCTTATTTCGTTGTGTTCCATGGTTTTCAATTGTTTTGTCTAAATGATTTTCATTGAGTAAAATATCAGATTTCCTTCAAAGTCAAAATTTTTCCTTCTAACCGTTTATATTACATGAAAAATAAACTAATATAACGAGGAATGAACACGTATCGGGTTTGTTCCGAATTTATTCGCTAGGATCATTGTCATCACTTTCACTTTTCACGCGATTTGCTCTGTTAGTGGTACAAGTGGGTATCAAAAAGCTGTCGACATGGATGAGTGAGTTGCCCGTTTTCCTAAGCACTTCATTCTGTTATTGTCCCACCATAAATACATTGGCACCCCTTCACTAAATATGTAACCATCATCGGTCGTAATCATATCAATATTATTAATATACCAAGTCATTCAAATGTGTTAATAATATTGACTCCGCAATGTTTTGATTAGACATTGTGTATTTTTTGGACAGCACTATGTCGACTTTAACGAAAATGACCCGCACGGTTAAGAAACTTGAAGTTCCCAGACCTCTGAAATCAACGACCAGTTCTGCACATAACCGCAACTCTGTCTTAGATGTAAAAATAAATTCAGGTAAGTTATAGAACTAACTTCTAAATATATTGTTACAATTAAGCTTATTTTCTTTTCAAATTTGCTGGTTACTGAAGCATTGCAGTATTACACCTTTACTCAGTCATGTATAAATAAATGTTTTGTTCATGGCTTAGTATTCCATCTACAGTTAAACATTGTTTTGTACAATCCAATTAAAAATTAGTATATTTATATTATTATTCTGAATTTCCAATAGGAAAATAATATACATATAAGATTTTTTTTTAATAAAACATGCATTTCCATATGTATAATTACAAATACAGAAGAAATTGTGAAGCAAATTATTGTTTTACTGAACATTTTAATTATTTACTTTAATACTTTAAATAATGTCTTGTGAAGAAGATTGTGTAATTACGTGTTTATTACAGTTGATGACCTGATCATTTTGACCGAAGCAGTAGCTATACAAATGATGCAAGGGAGTTTTGACCGTGCTCTTCAAAGCAATGTGTCTACAATGTACTCTAACCTTAAACTCTATGGTGCTCAGCTTGAAGCACTCTATAAGGACTTTCTCGACAGGTATCCATTAAATGTCATTGAATTTAATTTGTGTAGTACAACTCCAATAAAAATGTCTGTGTAGTGCATAAACTTTAGTATTAAAATTATAATACTAACTGACCACCATGATTTTAAAATTGTGATTAAAATATGGTCTGTGGAGGAAATAGTTGAAAAACACTTTGACCTATTCTTATACTATCAAAAAAGTAATTCATATAAATTTTTTGTGCCATTGCAGGTTAGTGTGAACACAAATATTGTGATATGGTTTTTATGTATTGGATTTCATCCTAAAACAGTTTGCTACAAACATATAAGGGTCACACATCCACATTCATTCATCACATTGGAGCTTTTCCGTCCAAATGAGACACATTTTATACCTATAAATTATTTTTATAGATATATTTGAAGGTGATGATGTTTAGATGTATAATTAATATGGCCACATAAAACTACATTTATTTTATGAGTATCTATACTAAGAAAACATACACAAACAGGAAAATCAAACTGTTAATATTAGTATCAATAAAAAATTTATTTCCCGGAGCAGGTTATTAGAATAAAATTTCATGATAAGAGATTTATCTTTATATATAATTTTATAGAGAAAAACTAATTTATATTTTCATACAGCTCAATGAATATTTAGCAACATAAAGAATTTTTCCAACAGGTTCAATGGTTAAAATGACAACTAAAATTCAAGAAGTTAGTATGTTCTGAAAAATGATTATAATGTAAACATAGTTCAAAGTAATCAATTCAAACCTCCTAATATTTAAGTAAAGTATATCAATTAAATAATGTGTATTTGTACTAAAATTGTTGTTTGGGTTGAATAATTTCTCTAATCTAAATAAAATAATTAAATATTGTAATGGTAAAA
Organism: Elymnias hypermnestra; assembly: GCA_015832385.1. NCBI lineage: Eukaryota > Metazoa > Arthropoda > Insecta > Lepidoptera > Nymphalidae > Elymnias > Elymnias hypermnestra. The sequence goes on from JACTOM010000028.1 coordinate 4,873,792, forward strand.
AAAGGATACCCAGATTATTTTTTGTGGGCTATTATTTGGACAGTGTGTAAAGGAATCATTATAATATTAGATTTTAAGTAATTCTTCATAGTTGTACTATGGAAATAATGCATGGAAAAACCTATATTTGACAAATAAGAAGTGCTGTAATGGCATATATAAAGTGATATGTATTATTTTTAGATATTTTGTTGTGTTCCGCAATGGATCTCAGGATGAGCGTCTTGATAAAAAAACTAGACTTCATCTACTTGAACTCATAGAGTTGCGTGCTAAAAATTGGCAGGGTTCTGATTATATGAGTCAATACTACAGACACCGTGGCACACATGCTGAGGTAAGACAAATAAAAAGCGTTAACAAACTTGATTAATTTTTTTACATATACACACCAGCACATACATAGCATCGCGCTTCATTTCCATAGGGGTAGGCAGAGACAACATCCTTCCACTTGCCACGATCCTTGCATATCTCCTTCGCTTCTTTCAATCTCATTAAACCTTTCATACAAGTTCGTCGGTTTAGAGTACTCTTGACCTGGCCGTTATTTAAAATGTCCTGGATTTGGTCCAGGAACGTTCGCCTCGGTCTTCCCCTTCCAACTTTCGCATTCACTCTTGACTCATAAATCCTTTTTGTCAGTCTCCTTTCATTCATTCTCTCTACATGCCCAAACCATCTAAGCATACCTTTCTCAATTTTAGTCACTACGTCTTCTTTTATACCACAACGTTCTCTTATCACACTATTTCTCACTCTGTCACTCAGTTTTAATCCACTCATGCTTCTCAACGCTCTCATCTCTACCGCATTTATTTTACTTTTGTGATTCTTCTGCCATACCCAACTTTCACTACCATACATAAGTGTTGGCACCAACACTCCAGCATGCACTGCCAGTCTAGCCCTTTGAGACACCATCTGGCTATTCATAAAAGCATGCAGAGCACCATTTACCATATTCCCTGCATTCACTCTCCTTTCGATATCACTTTCACATGTTCCATCTTTTGTAAATTTAGATCCCAAGTATACAAATTCTTTCACCTCTTCCACTTGTTCCCCATCTATCAAAATATTGCCATTCATCATAGATTCATCTCGTTCAAAAAGCATAACTTTCGTTTTGTTTACATTCACTTTCATTCCTTTCCCTTTCAAAGCTTCATTCATAATATTTAGCATCTCCTGAAGCTCGTTAGCGGATGACGCAAGTATTACTTGATCATCAGCGTAGAGTAAACATTTGATGAGTAATTCATTCATTCTTAACCCATACATACATTCTTTTAAATCTGTCAAACATTTATCCATGAAAAGGTTGAACAGCCATGGTGACGCAACACATCCCTGTCGAACACCTCTTTCGACAGGAAACCACTCCGTGTACGCTCCGTTTATTCTGACACAGGCACTAGAACCCTCATAGAGAGACTTCAATGCTTGGATCAGACAACCGCTCACCCCATACGTAGATAACGTTGACCACAGCTCATTCCTCACCACTCGATCATAGGCCTTTTCTAAATCTACGAACGCGCAATAAACTTTTTGGTGTTTAGCCAAACATTTTTCAGTTATGCACCGTAAAGAAAAGACCTGATCCGTACATCCCATTCCTCTTCTAAATCCCGCTTGCACGTCCCATATTTTCCCATCAGTTTCATTAATCACCCTTTCAATTAATATCTTTGCATACAATTTGCCGACGACACTAAGAAGGCTGATACCGCGGTAATTTTTGCACTCCTGCTGTGACCCTTTTCCTTTATATAGAGGGACAATTACGGCCTTGCTCCAATCTCTTGGGACTTGACCTTTCTCCCAGCATATATTGAAAAGGCAGTACAGCTGAGCTACCACAATCCCGCGGCCAGCCTTCAGCATCTCGACTGACACTCTGTCATACCCAGCAGCCTTACCTGATTTCATACCTTTTATCGCTTTCATGATGTCATCCATACTAATCTCGCTATCACTTGTCTTACATTCATTGCTATCCGCAGAGGCCATATTTACCTCTGCTTCATTTCTTTCAAACAAACTTTCAAAATGATCCTTCCATCTCTTCAATATCCATTCTTCTCCTTTTATTAAACTTCCATCTAAACTTCTGATTTTACAAAGCTCCGAGGAAGTAGATCTCCCTCGGGCAAATTGTATTGATTTCCAGAAAAACTTTTTGTTTGACTGAAAATCATCAGAAAGTCTCCTATCATACATATCACTGTATTCTTCTTTTTTCTTTCTTACAGCTTCTTTCACGATTACTTTCACCCTTTTGTATTCCATTCTTGCCTTTTTTACGTCATCATTCGTTGCCTTTTGCATTCGTTGGTTCGCTTTTGTAGCCAACCAATCGGACCAAGCTTTCTTCTTTTCACACACAGCTGCTTGAACATTTTTGTCCATCCACAAATTCTTCTTTTTCTTACCTTTCCTCCTTTTAGACACTCCACATACATCAATAGCAGCACCAACCACACCATCTTTAAATTTATTCCATAAACTTTCAGTCAATATCTAGAATTAAATTTTCAATATCTAGAAATCAAAAAGGCGAAAGCAAGCATTTACCAATTTCACTTATTTTTCTTTACTTAAATTTTATAGCTTTACTCGCAAATCCTGCTGATATCAATGCAGGTGCAAAGCATGGGATATTTTACTGAGGTATTAGTCACATCACTTTGATGCATATATTAAAAATGTTTTAGGAATAAACTTATAACTATTTGTTCAAAATTGAAAAGAGAAAGCGTGCTGGTTTAATAGTACTTTCATTTCATGTTAAGTATATTCATGAGTTTCATGATGCAGTTTTAAATTGTTTTAATAAATTTATTTTCCTAACATACGCATGTGCTACATTTTAAACACCAGATTTATAGGGGACAATATATTGCTGCTAGTTATATGATCGAAAAAATATATCTTTACGAGAAATATATTTTATATAACTAGAGAGAAAGAAAATGTGTGTGCATCTCTCTCTCTCTCCCTTTCTCAATTTTCTCGTAACAGATTCAAAAGCTCATTTCACACTTCAAGCGTGCGTAAAGATGTTTTAATTCAAAAACTATTTTCTGTTCATGTCAGCCACTTTTGGTGCCGACCATGGAAGGATCAGGGTCGGGTGGCTCTGTGTCCCCAACGCTGGCTGCGCCCCCCGAGCCGCCCGCCCTACTGGGTCCCGGCGAAGTCATCAAGCCTTCTGGCAAGTTTCCCAAACCTACAAAGATTCCTGGCAAGAATTATTCCAAGGACGAGGTCGTCATTCGCAATGCTGACTCTGGAAAAGGTAACATACATTATATATATTATATATACAATGTAATACTTTTTTTTGTATACCATTTTGTAAGGTTGTCAGGTTAGGTGGTGTTCATTTGTTATGTGACTCAATTTGAAGGGAGTGGGGGTGGTCTTACGAAACCTTATGATGTGCTACAGAAACAGGAGGGGGATTGAACAACGAAACACATAAAGTTGCCTTTTGTAGTAAAACTTGTTTACATGCTTTATTTGGATAGTAAGCCGGTGAATGCTTAACGAGAGCGTTACGAAAAGTGTGATTGACCGAGGTGAACCGAAGAGCGGACATAACTTGAGCTACTAGGAAGACTGCACAATCCATACCTTTTTATATAAAACAGGTATTTGATTGTTATTGCGTTTTTATTAAGTGACTGCAGTCTAGACGGTAACCTGCTAACCTGGTAATAGTAGGTAGTCATTTACATTTTAATAGTTTCTGAATAGTATTATTTAGAAGACCATAACTAGCTCTTCTGTTCAAATGTAGAGAAGTTTTAAAATAAAATTTTCTAAATTTTCTTACCCAGTATTGGACTTAGGATCGTTACTAGCGAATTGGCTACCCAACAATGCTTACAACACAAATAATAGGTTGGTTACAACAAAAGGTTATTATATCTTTACTCGGGTGTTACTTTGAAACGGATTTAATATGCTGAATTATTAATTGAGGAAACTAATTATTTTGCAATAAGCTGCAAATAGTACATTTTCGTTTATTATTTGACGGCCTCATTGGTGCAGTAGGGCTAATTTACAAAATTACATTTCTAATTTGTCTGGGTCTGGAGTGGTAGGAGACCAGTTGCTATCCTACCAGCAAAGACATTCCGCAAACTTAAAGATTTGTGTTCTGGTATGATGCTTTGTGGAAACCATAAGAGATTGAGAAAACCCTTTATGGCACACTAGGTAAAAAGACATACATATTAGGAGACTTAGAACTATAATGTAAGTGTGAAAAGGTTGCTTCTTCCAGACAACTTTTGTATGATTAGAAGCTTAATAAAATAAACAGTAGAACAGAACAGTGCCAAAATCTTAAATATAAAATACTTAATAAATATATAAAGTAATTGTATATGAAATATCCAGCAATGTATGTAGAGACATATATACTGACATGTTGATTATATAAATAAGAAGTAAATTGTTCTCTTATCATATTTGCGCGCATCTATCTTAGACTGTATCATAACTTACCCTCTCAAAGTCAAGCGCTAACTTGTCAGCAATAAAAAAAAATAAAAGAGACTAATGTGAAAGAATTTTTCAATGTTTTAGTAGTTCATTATTCAAATTGATGTAGTATGAAATTTTATTTTAGACACCTTTTCATGTAACCTATTTAATATTTCGTCGTCGTCGTCGTCGCTTCAACCGATGGACGTCCACTGCTGGACATAGGTCACACGAAATGATGCCCACAAGACCCGATCTTGTGCCACCTGGCTCCAGCGGCTACCGGCGATCCTCCTTATATCGTCGGTCAACCTTGTGGGGGGTCTTCCTACACTGCGTCGTCCAGTGCGGGGTCGCCATTCCAGCACTTTCCGACCCCAACGTCCATCGGTTCGTCGGACTATGTGCCCCGCCCATTGCCACTTCAGGTTCGCGATTCGTAGAGCTATGTCGGTGACTTTGGTTCTGCTACGGATCTCCTCATTTCTGATTTGATCGCGTAGAGAAACTCCGAGCATAGCCCTCTCCATCGCACGCTGAGTGACTCTGAGCTTCCGCATGAGGCCCATAGTCAGCGACCACGTCTCAGAACCGTAGGTCATCACTGGCAACACGCACTGTTCGAAGACTTTGGTCTTCAGGCACTGAGGGATATTGGACGAAAAAGTCTTCCGGAACTTCCCGAACGCTGCCCAACCGAGTTGGATTCGGCGGTTGACCTCTTTCTCGAAATTGGACCTACCTAGCTGGACTATGTGTCCCAGGTATGTATACTCGTCAACAATTTCGAGTGTAGAGTTCTCAACGATGACTGGGTGGAGCGGAACATGGATATTGGACATAACTTTCGTCTTATCCATGTTCATTTTTAGGCCCACCTGTCGAGAAGCTCTGCTGAGGTCATCGAGCATTGCATTGAGATCTTCCAGAGTCTCTGCCATAATGACCACGTCGTCGGCAAACCGTAGATGAGTGATGTACTCGCCGTTGATGTTGATGCCCAGTCCGTTCCACTCCATAAGCTTAAACAGGTCCTCCAACGCCGCAGTAAAGAGCTTCGGGGAGATAACATCTCCCTGTCGCACTCCACGCTGCAGTTGGATAGACTCTGTGCTTTGGTCCTGTATACGGACTGACATAGTGGCGTTTTCGTACAAACACTTCAACACGTGTATGTACCGGTGGTCAATTCGGCATCTCTGCAAAGATCTCAACACGGCCCATGTTTCCATTTAATATTTGCCTATTTAAAATACATGCTTGATGATATCATGGGTGACTGACTAGTACTGAATATGTTAATATTATTTATTGAATAAGGGAATCTTTATATGGCATGTATTAGATATATATATATCTCAATGTTACCTATATTGGGTTTCATATGAGGACTTTATGCTTTTAAAGATAAATGGACTTCTAGTGTTGCATATTGTATTCATTATTAAGTCATATATTTATATTTAAAAATTTTATTCTAATATAATATTATAGTGAAATATTTTCTCTTAAAAGAATAGCAGTAGTACCATCATTTAATATCATTTGTTTTATTAAATATTTGTTATCTTACCTGTTATTTTATTTTTAATCATATCAATGTGTAAGCGAAGTATAAAAGTAATATTGCTTTTTAATTTTAGACTCATTATTTTATGAGGTCGCGTTACTTTATTTCATACTGGGTGTTTCAAACCATCTTGTCTAAAAGTTTTTGCCCAGTACACTTCCAAATTTACATTGCGATATTATTCCGTTCTATCAACGAACCCATAAATTATTAGTACTTTTTGCAGTTTGTTCCAATTTTTTTCATTCGTATGTCTTCAACGAATGATTAGAGAAAGAAAAGATACATGGCATGAAACAGTTTGCTTTTGTACCTAGACAAAACGTTTGAACAGCTATAATTACTATACAACCTATTATCTGAACAAAAAAGCAAATTTTATTGCAAAAAAGATATTTTCTTTTAGTTTTTGTGTCAAATAGGACAAAAAAAATTTTTTGTTGACTTGCATGAACCCAATTTTTGGGCAAAAATTTTACGTAAGCTAAGCTATTGGGGCGAATAAGTTGTTTAAATCAGTCTCAACGTGTGCGCACGTTCAAAGAAAACCATTTTCTACATATTTGTTTATAAAAACGTGGTTTAAATATTGAATGTGGGCTTAATCTTAGAATAGATAAGGCATGACTATTTGTAAGACATTGTGATTGCATCCAATTTATATTTGGTGCCAGTAGCTGTAGTACAGGAGGTGTGTGTTGAATCAAAGATCATTCTATGGTCTGAATTTGTATTGTGGTATTTACAGTGATGGGTATCAAGGGCAGACGGGTGCACATGATCGAGGAGCTAAGTGATACGATTATATCGTTTCAGAGAGGTATGAATGCACACGAGGACTAAAGGAAGCATGTTGTGCCGAACTCTTCTCAAATAATTTCCCCTCGAGCTGCATTAATTATAATCCAATCTGCACCATCTCTTTTGAAATATTCTATATTAGAAATAACAATTTCATTTGTACCATTTTAACTGCTTTTGGAGTATATAATCGGTTATGGTTTTTGTTACTTATTAAGCTGCCTGCCTACTTAACAGAATTTGGCTTAGAGCTTTCAGCAATAATGCAATGTTAATAGAGATTCTTTTAATAGTGATGTAAACTTTATAACCTTCTCAGTAAGCCCTGGAGCTAAGGAGCGTCTCGTGCAGATTACTGGACCTAACGAAGAGAATGTAAAGTAAGTGATCAATTTCACCAATTAAGGGAATTTAACATTGTTGAGATTTTTCTAGACAAGTACCTTTTCTTATTTCATGTAAGAATGAGATTGATATGAAGCAATTACTTGGCTTTTGGCAATTTCAAAGGTGTAAATAAATGTAAAACCTTACCCGATACTTACATTCAGGGAAAACCAGATCGTTAGATTTACATAAAATATACAACACAAAATAAATGATTACTATTAACATATATTTGAAATGAGTTATGTAGTTAGATTTAAGTATCACTTCAAGGTATTTTACTGCAGTTTTCAGTAATGAATATAATGATTCAAAAGGGCGGTTTATATGTATATTACAGTATTTTTATTATTGTACAGAAAACCGAAAATTTTCAATTACTGTTATTCCTTTTCCAATTAAATACATTACATGTCTTGTATATTTTATGTAAATCTAACCTGCCTTTAACAGCATTTTATTAAAATGGATACATATTTAAGTGTAGGCAGGTGCAGTTACACCGTTTAGCCAATAAGAATAAAGAAGGAAAAAGCCATGAGTAATTTCACAATACAATATAAAAATGTTGTTCTATTTTAAATACTAGTCTCTTTTGCGATTTTGAAAACTGATGTAATATTTTTTAGCCATGCAAAGCATCTCATTGGGGATACGATTCGACGCAATGCGTCTCCCGTCCGGCTGGAAGGAGCTTTGGAGGGCGGACCGCTGGCCGCTTCGCGTGCCTCTCTTGACTCCACCGGATCTGACGAGCGTCCGCGAGAGGTAATTCACGCAACTACGTCCAAGTAAGTAGTGGTCTGTTGCTGAAAGGCTACATTATTCATTCAGGATGCATAGTTAGGCGAACCTATCGAAATTGGGGTCCCAAGGTACTGTTGTGGCGACCACGTACCGGTAAACGCAGCGTTGGTAGACCCAATAAATGGTTACAAAGATCATGTATAATGGAAATGCTTAGAGGAGACCTACGTCCAACAGTCGGCGTCCATTGGTTGAGATAATGAAGGTCTTAGACCCAACACATTAACGCTCCACTACAAATTGACTAGCTACACGTACCCCAGAATTGGTCTTCTGGAATCCACGTTTATATGATAGATTAAGGAGGAAACTGAAGCGCTGAGACGAATCGCCATTTTTTTTTAATATCGTATTTTCACAAGTTCTTGCTTTTCAAATTTTGTAATGTTAATAACATTCGTCACATTCACACATATCTTTCATACTATGGTTTTACATATAGAGGAAACAAAATATATGGCAGTTTTTATTAAATTTACTCCACATTGTCACTCAAAATTACTATAATTGTTTGTGTTGGCATCAATATTGTAATGCATCGTAAATTTACGATTGTCATCTATAAATCAGATATATTTGACAAATTTATAATACAATGCTGTTGATTAACTAAATGTAGTGGATATCCACAAATTTCTTAAAAAGTTTTGCATTTCTACAAAACAAGAAAGGCGTTGGAGCTTCTAAATTGGTATTTTTAAGACTGTATTTTAAATGTGTCAATATATATATCAGGACCACGTCTCTTTTACAACGCGTATAAGAGCAAATCGCAAATAGTATAAGTAGTTAAACTGAGTATTAAACTTAACCTGTTAACCAAGTGGTACACGCACATATATATATATATATGTGTGATGCCTAATTAAAAAGGTAATTCCCCGGTTAATAGTTTAACAATGTCTAATGGCAAAACCAGTATATAAAAATACCAATGATAAATAAAGTCATAACTCATTTTTATTTGATATTTTTCAGCAAATTATGTAAATCACGATAAATAACGAGATAACATACTAACATTTGACACAATTTACATTACAGAAATCTCCTCACAACAATGCCAGACCTTTGCTACACAGTTTCTCAACAAACGATGCTGCATTAGGAGAGTATAAATACACAGTAACCTTTGGGCAACATTCCGTCAAGATCACTGGCAATAATTTGGATCTTGTAAAGGTATCTTAAAAATTAATATGCATGAATAGACGACAAAATCTGTTATTCTCATCTATTCAATGTTGAACATAACATATATATAATAACAAACAATTAGAACTTGATGTACAAAAAAGGTACTTTTTAATTATAGGTATCTACCCTTTTGCACTAAGAAGATATCATGTATTTTTATACTCTTCTGGACAAATCTATTGGCCCACCTTAGAGTTTAGGTTTCGATGGCCCCTACCGAAATATTATTGCTAGATTGAACAAAAACTATTGATGGTTTTAACCTGGTACTTTTTACCATCTTTTTCGATCCCAATGTTTTAAATTTGAATTCAGAATACCACACGACATTTTGACGGTCTCGCTGGCGCAGTGGTGCAAGTATTCGCTTTGCTAGCAGAGGTCCCGGGTTCGATCCCCGGTAGGACGAGTTTAGGAAATTTTATTTTCTAATTTGTCTGAGTCTGGACTGGCTTCGGCCGTGGCTAGTTACCACCCTACCAGGAAAAACGTACCGCCAAACAAAGAGATTTGTGTTCCGGTACGATGCTGTGTAGAAACCGTAAGGGGTATGTCGCCTCTTAACATATTAGCGCGCTTCCATCTTAGACTGTATCATCACTTACCATCAGGTGAGATCACAGTCAAGCACTAATCTGTCAACCTTCTATAATATTGTAAAACATTTTTTTATTCTATCTTTAATAGTTTTCGCAGCAAAGGCGGTAACAGATTTTTTGTTTCACTCTTTGGGTTACATTAACCCATTTTTCTCAGGGATCCCTATTTTTTTTAAGAAAGTTATATAGCCTATGTCGTTTAGTGTAAATGCAGCTTTCTATTGGTGTATAAATTGTTGAAAACGGTCCAGTAGTTTTTGTGTGAAAACGTTACAAACATAAATCCAAAAACAAATGTTTCCTCGTCATTATTATATAAAGTTATATCCAATCGGCAATATCCAACTAAAACCAAACTAGAAGGTTTTATAACGACTCAAATATACACTCGTATACCAAAGAATAAAGTTCACAAAGCAAACTATATTCAAGTTGGGTAACCGCGAAGCTATTCAAATGTGCAAGTCAATATTTGCAGCTGATTTAACCCAGAACTGGGACTGAATAAGTACGGGGAACTGCCGAACCGCAATCCTTGTTTGACGATTATCAAAGGATATGCCGATGACGGTTTTAACTCATATTTAATTGCAAAATTCGAGTGTATTTTGGATAACAAATTAGTGAAATTATTTGTAAGTGAAACTTCTGTAACACGAGAACTTTATTGTCTTCTTTTGGGGAGGGAGTCAGTCAGACGAATCCCCTCTGTGGGCTGTATGTGGTTCAGGTGCTCCGATCGTGCGGGTTCGGATCTTCGGTTCTTCTTGCGTGGATTCGAACGTTCAGTTGTGTCAGAATTCGGTTCTTCGTAATCACTGTCGGTGGTTCGGTTCGCAAAGCTCTGGTTCAACGGTTACAAGTCAAGCTTAGTACCTACCAGCCCTACTGGCTTTTACAGCGTAACCTGAGGAATGAAAGGCATTTAAGGAGACCTCCATTTTTGCAGTGCGNGTAAACCAATAAAATCAAGTTTTTTGTAGTATTCGATTGTTTGTTAACAACGAACAGGCTCCAAATTGTCTTTTGTTTCTTTAAATTCTGTGTTCGAAATTCAAAAAAAGACTATTGAATGAAATTATGAATGTGCCAGGTTCAAAACTGCAAAAAGACTTTTTGCTCGACCTAATATAAAATTTTAGCTTGGACCAAACGAAGCTGAAAATGCATGGTGGGCCAATAGATGTGTCCAGAAGTATAATATTGTAACTTACAATTGACGAACAGTTTACGTCTTAAAGATTACATTATTAGTAATTGCTTGGTCAGAAATCCTGGATTTGATTTCCGCTAGGGCAGATTATAAAAATTGCATTTTGTAATTTGTTTGAAGACTGGGAATTTGGTGAAGGCTATTTGTCACGCTACTAGCAAAGACGTGCCAAGAAACCAGAAGAGGTAATTGCCTCTTACCAGGTTAGCGCGCTTGCCTCTTAGTCTGGTTTCTATAATTCAGGTAAGATAAGAATCAAGTATTAAAAAATATATTAAAAAAATTGAGTTCTGGTTCCTAATATGCATGTACATGAAATCTAAAACAAAAAAACTATCTAATATGTTGCTCAATTATTACAGACAGCAAAATTAGTACTGGATGAATACTTCGACAGTGCTGGTGCTTTGGAAGCTATGGGGCTAGGTTCGGGCGACTTCTTCACGCTGTCTCAACGCCCGGCTGCGGCTTTGTTGCTTCGCGACGATGCTGCCCTCAATGGCGCGGATGATGAGGTGTTCGTGACGTCAACATCGAATAGTGTCAATGATGAACTAGGTAATTAGGTATTAGGTAAAAATACTTAAGAGCCATTTTTTATCCTTTTATAGAGCAGTGTTAAATATCACAACATAAAATAAATTATAACATTAAATTGTATTGACGTTGCATGGTAGGTTTTGCCGATACAATTGCCTATAATAATATAATGATACACAGAAAGCCATTTAAACAACGTTTGCTATTAGCGCTAACTTACATTTCGAGCGGGGTGTTTGACACTTTATTGAAAAGCATGAATATGAGATTTGAACTAAAATGTGTGTGTTGAATAAATCACGTGTGTGCCATGTATATATTTATACAAGGTATCATGGGCAAGTTTGACAGTTTTAAATGCCGACACAATTAACCTAGCCGGGCTGAAGTGGGGGATTTGAAATCCCTGTATGAGTTTTAATTTAATAACTTGATTAGATGAGTTACTTCAGACTTCGTAATCCGAAAAGCATTATAAAGAAACATTTTCCTGTTTTTTTATTTTCCAAAGAGCAAATAGTTTAAAAATATTGGTTTTTAAACCCAACTAGCAACATCTAGATTCATTAACACGTTATATTGTAGTCTGCTTGTGCCATGTTTTTCTCTCACTCCAACAAATGTGGCACCACAGTAAGGAAAGAGGGAGACATATGCGACACTGTTATCGTTCTCGGCGATTTGTACGGCTGCGAAAGTCGCTCAATCACTTCATGGAAGCGTAACGGTTTGCACGTGATGTGCTGATGACGCAGCTTCAGATTTTTAAGCAAATGACCTGTGATTTTTTGGTACCTCCGTTCCCATCACGTGTGATTTTTTTTGATACTTGGGCCAGAAATGTTAAAAAGGAAAGAAATTGCATAAATACATTACATTGAATTTGTCTATATTTCGACACGCCCTGAGTAAATCGTCACGTTTAAGATAGTAGCCATCAATATAATAAGACTAAAGTATCGCTGCTATCGTTTCTAAGGTGTATTTTGTATAATACTAAGTATGTCTTATCAGTCTTCTTATATTAAGAATCATTATGTCTGCATAAAAGGTATGCTGCCATTTTGGCAATTTACACCACATACAACCCTTTATGAAATGACTTATTTAGAATTGATATGAAGTAATTGATTTTTATTTTAAAAGAATTATTATTACGATCATTACATTATTATATTGGAGATTATGTTTTGCGTAATGTTATTATTATATATTTATGTATGTATAATTTGACCATTCCGAACCACGGTCGCAGCTGCCTTTTAAATTTTTATCTGTTGTTATAAATTTCTTATCATCTGTCTCTAACGTATTCATGATGATTGCAGAAAAAACTATCATTTTTCATCAAATTTCAATTTAACATAAATGACAGTAGCAAATCTTTTTTTAACATGATTATAATAGTGAAAATATTTCATTATTTTATACACGCGATACGACACAGTTCCGGTTTCTTTATATCGTTTAAAAATTTGCTTAAAATTTATATCTTGTTGTTGTGTTCAATCCTCCTTCGTAACAGACGAGAAAGCGTAGAGCTTAAATCCAACATGTTGCTTTATTTGCAAGCTATGATAATACTGCGTTATGTATCCGAGTTACCAGCCTATGATATGTAGGTTTCTCTCGACGTGCTCATTCAACAATGTGCTGTTGTTCTCATTATTATGGGAAAGTTAGCCAACGATTTATGAGCTATTGATACAATCGAACAATGGCTAGACTAAATATATATATACACACTCCATAAATTACCATCTCAGCATTTATAAAAAGACTAAAATTTATACATAAATGAAAAGAACGTCTGTTTGGTAATAATATATCGAATATCAAACTTTCATTTATCTCATTGCAAAAGTCACTTTAGAAAGAGCAAAGTATAGTTCGTTTTTATACCTATTGAAAATAATTCGATTATAATAAGTAAATCAATGCAATCAAATCAGATATGAATATCGACTTGACGTTTTTATGAAAAAATATATAATCGTTAGCAAAAAAAACTACTCGCTAGACAGGTATAAATTCAAGGTAGTATTTAAATTAAGCGAATGTTTGTGTTTTTCAATTTGGCGGTTATTTTGACAAATTGTGGTTTTATAAATGAAGATAAAATTGCGTATTTAATCTTCTCTTATATCAACTTTCCTTCTATAATAATATGTTGCTACAATTGAAGTTTTATAGAATGAACTCAAAGGCTGTAATGCAAGTTTTACTTTAAATGTAAAAATATACCTTCATAAATGTTTGAAGTGCGGCTTTATAACATACATTTTAAATAATACTATTAGACCACTTATTCTGTGTAAGGTGTTGCGGTATTATTTTATTTAAAGGATTAACTAAGTTGAAAATTCATTAAATTAGATGTTCATTACATATCATTCATTTAGTTAATATTTTCTGTTAACTTCTAATTAGGTCGTCTTTCTATTATAAAGTTTTTACAAAACCGGACTGCAACAGTTTCTAATGACAGTATAACAGCTACTAGACTACCGTTGGTCCTAATTGGCCATTAAAGGATACGAGGCGACATTTGGAAGCGCCCCTATGTCTTACGAAGTAAATCGGTGAACGCAAGAGTAAATATTGGATAGTTTATTCTGCATAAATCGTGATTTGGCCGTGGTCGGTGGTGGTGTAGCGGTGCGTTGTGTGCAGCGGCGGATGGCGAGGCCGTGCCGCGTAGACCGCGCTTCTCACGTGCCGCCTCCACCGATAAAAGTGCAGGTAAGCAATAACGAAGGGATATCTTTAATCCTCGCCTATCTCATCACTCACCTATTTAACACACGCCCTTTTGTGCGGTAAAAGCAAAGCTGTCCAGTCAAATTACATATTCTCACGGGATCCGGCCATGCGGGAGTGACTACGCCAGGCCTAGTTGACCACATAGGCAGTTCACGCTCTCACAGCTTCAATTATGAATTACATAGTCATTGCACTTAGCACCAGCTTCACAAGGGACTATCTGTTAGCCTATAAAAGTGATTTATTTAATTAAACATGACTATCAATTATGTTTTTGTAGATGTGGGTACTAGTTAAATGTTCATTAATTTATTTTTATTACATTTAAAATCAATATAAATTTTAAAATATTTTCTTTTTTATTTCATAAAAGATATTTCATTGTGTTGGTCTATATCTAAGTATAAAATCCTTTACTTAAGAATATTGTATAACAGTAATAACAGTACTACTAATGGGTAACAGTTTTAATACCATCTTTAAGTAAATTATCTATTACCGATTTTCTGATGATTTGATTCGACAACCTTGAATTTTTATTAGTTTTATTGATGTCTTAATACTAATGAACTCATTGTTACCAAAAAAATTCTAGCACTATCACTAATATTATTAAGTATCCAGTGACGTTCCCTTAAAATTAGTACATTCTTTGTGGTCTAATGTATGCAAATATTATATTAGATAAAACTTATAAATAGAAAACTCAAGAATTTTGTAAGCAATAAACATATCTTAAGCAAAATAAGATTTTATGATAAAAATGAAATTAAACTAGCATTAAAGGCGAAACCAAACTGTTTCAATACAATATTTATTTTTTATTACTTCTTTATCAGACTTTTCGTAATTAGAAATGGTTTCACAGCCACCAAATCTTCCATAAGAAGTCTTCAAACAGAAATCACATTTCTATTTTTCAATGCGGCCTTCCTTGCCAGTACCAACGCGCCTACCACTACATAACTAAGCACAAATTCTCTTTGGCTCACTGCATACCGTCTGCCCACTTGCTTGTCACTATAATATAATAACTATCGCACTCCACTACTAAAGCTGGATCCCAGGGCGCGTAACACTAGTATTATGGATCTTCGATTCCAAATAAAGATTTACTATCCCCGATTAAATTAAATCACTGTTGAAGTACGTTACATTCTGTAAATGAAGGGTTTTTTTTAATAAATGTATTTGTTACACGTTCCAGGATCAGGCATCATACTGCATTTTTAAATATATCATCATGGAAAGACTTGATTGTACAAAATCTTCTCACCACTTATAAGCACTTGTACTTTTTTTTAATAATAAAGAACATGCTTCCTTTTTTGCTCAGATTTAGTTACTTGTTTAAATCCCACATATTTATTGACGATCATCAAATTTCAAATTACATAATTTTAGTATATCCTGTCCCCTGATCTTAATATTTTTTACAATAAGTAAGTACTAATAACTCTATACATGTATATTGAAATATTAATAATTAGTTTTAACCTAAAGTCAGCTGCGAATTTGTCTTTTACATTTAGATTGCCGTTTTTATTCACTTTTTCGATCGAATATTTATTACCGTATTTATTCTATTATTATTATTATTCTATTAAACGTTAGAAATTTTATGTATTTGTGTGTTCCCTAGTGATGCTTACTATACGCCCAATAATTACTCAATATATAGGGTTGTGCTAATGTTTAATTTGCTTGCTTTCTAGCACGGTTATAAAAAAATGAATGCACGGGAATGTTTGTTGATAAGAAAAATGATAGTAACTCGACAAGGCATAGTTTTAGTATGGCTTTTGTGTAACCTTTATGAAATACACTAATATGCGTATGAATTCTCTACCGGCGATATTCCAAGCTACCTCTTATGCCCAATGTCACCAATCTCCCCTAAACTTTGTCCCTGGGTACATTTAGGGACCAGTTAGGAGATTGGTTTTACAGCTAAAGGGTCCCCGAACTATGTGATGCTTTAGAGAATGTTGGTGAAATCGGACATTAGTCTTTAAGGCTTTCGTTTGATGAGTTTGAAAAATCTCGTGTTATACGTCGAATGGCTAGCTTTTATCCTGTAGTGGTATTGTAAGTAATCGACACTTACACCATATTAGAAACAATCTGTAATTTGGAAATATTAATTTTTTTTTTTCTCAATAAATATAGTCGTCCTAATAGTAACGTAAATCTGTGTCATATTTTATTATATATGCTTATATGCAGAACTCACTTTATGAATTTACATTATGAAAATCTGCACAGAATAAGATTTATTTAGTTTTGAAACAAACTAAATGAAATTAGTAAAAATATATATTGAATATAGAAAAGAGGTATCTTGTGATAAAGTATGACATAATCTTCACCACAAAGTTGTTTATTATTTGCCGCCCAATCGCTAAAGTGCGGTTAGAATGGTACTGTTATTTCGTCGCTTTTGAGTTACATAACAGAATAAAACTTTTTCTATTATCTAATTTAGGGCTTGATATCTTTGATATCTATAAAACAAGTAAGATATATAAGTGGGATTTATTGAACTATAACAAAATGTGGTATAAAAATAAAGAACCACATCTATAGTTACATTTAATTCAAGAATACTGAAATGTTATCGCATGACGGAGTTTTAGTGTTTGGGCGGGGTTGTATATACATGTAAATAGCAGTATCAATATGATATTCTTATTGTATAATATTTTTTCCCCATACTGAAATACACCTGCGGGAGGTATAGTGCTGCACAAGTGCATCCGAAATAACTTTTTAAATTTCTTTACATTCATAGTCCTATGGAATGACGAATCCAACCGGCTCGAAAAGGCATAGGACAAATGGTTTTTTTATTACTGACAGGTAAGCTCTTGTAATCTCAACCGATGGTAAGTGACAATACAGTTTAAGATCGAAGCGGGCTTATCTGGTAAGAGGCAACTTAATTATCGCAAAACTTTTACTTTGCGGCACGGCTGCTGACACATCTCAGTCATCCAGTCGGGACTAATTGGAAAATTCCATTTAGTAAAATTTGCGGTCGGGAATCGAACCGAGCACTGCGCGAGTGAGGCCGTCTTATGCTAACGTAGTCGAAGGAACGCCGACTTTTCCACTTCTAACATGTAATAAGAATTGCTTAATAGAAAGACTCATATCAAAATTCAATGGAACCTGACTCTACCTGGGACTTCATGATCAGCAGCCGAACTAGGCCAATGTAACAGCTATTGTGTAACAATTGTTTTTAAATATATATGTCTTAATTTTTATTGTACTTATCTGTGATGTATAATCATTAGTGTATGTTTCTTTTGAGGAAATATGTTGGTTTGGTATGCAGGTGGCGGGTCGCGGCAGACTTATTCGTACGAGACACTGGTGCAGTACGCAGACTCCCCGCTGAGCAAGCTGCCGCCCGCCGGACTGGCCGCCTTCCCGCCAGAGCTGGCACGCAAGGTAACACTAGCCGCGCCTCCGCTGCGCACGTGGGCCCCCGCGCACCTCTCACACCACCCCCCGCACCGCCCTAACTACCTCGCAGCGCTTCTCTGCCGCAACTTCTACTAGCCCCTGTCCTATCAAATTTGTACCCCCAGCGCGACTCTTCTGCGAATTTCTACTAACGCCTGTCCCCTTAAAATTCACTACGCTGCTGTATTATTATTATGTGTCCCTTCGAATTCGCACCCCCACTGCTACTTCAACGCAATTTTACTAATCTATGCCCCCTCAAATTCATACCCATGCAGTGGTATTCCACTGCAACTTGAATTGATCTCTGTACCGCTTACATTTACCCCTGATGCTACTACGACGAAAATTTTACTAGCTCCTGTTGCCTACCTACACTAAAAGACTAAATTTGTGAACGTATAGTAAGCAACATGTTAGTTACTAAGTAGCTTATGTGTAGCTTATTATATAATGTAATTAAAATAAACACAGGCCAAACTGCCGTATGTAAATTCAAATGCTTGTAAAAAAGACAGTTCGACAAATAATTTGCAAGCTTCAAAAAACTGTTCGCTTCTTGCTTATAATGTTATATGTATGCACCTTAACTGACCAGCCCATCCGCCTCAAACGTTTATTTGCAAGTCTCAACTCACTCCATATCCAGCGAATAAAGTTTAACATTATTTGTTGATTACGTTTCAAATGCATTGATGCTTCGTTTTTGAACAATTATTTAGAGAAAATCAATTCATCCAGTTTCATTCTGTTCATAGAAACATACAATTCATAGTTATTTAATTCTGTTTGCCAATAAACCGGGCTGTTGATGTTATACTAGAATGCAGTCGACACAAATTTGTTTATTGTTCGTTAATTTAATAATGAAATGTTCGAAGAATTATTGTTCAACAGTTGTAGTTGCCACTAACATGTCGTATTTCGTGTCGCTTGCATTGTAGTGTCGGGCTTTGAGCATATTTTATAATTAACCAAATTATATGCATGCTGTGTATATGTGCTGTGCTGTGTATATATCATTTTGGGGCTATATAAGTACATAATAATCTTTCCGTTGTCTCAAATTCAAATTCCAGATAATTTAGAAATAATTAATCTCGTGGTAATTAGATGCTATATTTCCAAGTCATTTACTTAAGTATTATTAGATTAATCACTAAGCGTAAATTATGTCGTAAGTAAAATTTAGAAGAATAATATTAATGATCTCATAGCATAAGTAATACATAAACAATACGACGACTCCATTATTCGCATGGACCGGAACCATAGACAGAGGTTCAACAAATTACCAAAATATGTTGTATTTCCATTGTTAAGCGTTAATAGAACCGTAAATTTTATCTCACCGATTATTTAATTTAAGAGTGATTTTTTAAGACAAATATTGAAAAAAATATACAATATTCTTTGTTGATTGTTGATAAATTTTTTATGAGGGTTGTTTTGAAATGTTTACTGAAATGTTTTCTCCATGTCAAATTTTAATGTTCATGCTGCTTCGACAGAATGGATATTCAAGAGGGGTACATTCAGTACAGGTAGGCGACCACGGTGTCCCTCGAAGATAATTTTCGGTTAAATCGAAATGTTATAATATGGTGTTTGCATATTGTTGTTCTTTGTTTATAAATTGTCAGTGTTGATACTCATTGTCATTTTTTGATTTTTAAATATAAAATTTAAAAAATTAACGTGTCTTTGCTTGCTTGCTTCGAACCTACTAATAACTATACAACAATGTGCACTGCTAAACTTGCTTAAATGCTTTCCTAATTAACCTAGCCGGCCCGAAGCGGGGAATTTTAAATCCCTCATGTCATGTCCCTCATGAGTTTTAATTTATTAGCTTGACTATTAAAACAACTACTTTCTTAATATTTTTTGTTGAAAGCGGAAATCGTTATTGCAAGATATTGTTTTTGATATCAAATAATCCAAACAGTTGATACGCAACATCTACATTCCTATTATTATCTCTCAAACAAACGCAGCAGCACCGAAAGGAAAGAACGAGACAAATTTACGATATTGTTTTCGTGTCCGCTGTTGTGTACGGCAACGTATGTCTCACGGAAGCGCAACGGTATTCACGTGATGTTCCGATAACTCTGTTTCAAATTTCCATATAAAAGAACTGGGGTCTTTTGATACCCCGGTTCGGATCACGCATGATTTTTCGATACTTCGGGCCGGAAAGCTTTAAGTTAAAATTGACTTCGACTATTTAACACCTAAAATGTTTCTAATAGAAGCTAGCACAAAACTTACATTCTTTGCGGTACTTATCTTGTAAGATTTTGTTACATTTTACTTGAAATAAATTAATAGTATCGCTCAGAATATCTATAGCAAGGCTTCCAGGGTTTAAGGTGGATGGGTACTATTTTTATGCAATGTTTTATGTGCTGCCTTATGTTTTTGAACATCTACAGACACGTCCAAGTGGTTGAACCACGTTAATATATGCAACTATTCTCTATTTTACGCAATAGAATACCGAAATAATTTTTTATCAACCATACTAATAAATGCATGACTATAAAACACTGTTTATACTAATAAAATCGTGATGCCCAATAAAATGAATTTCCTTGTTTGAAAAGAATAAGGCATATTTGTCCGAATTGGATTGTTGTATTTATAACACACGCTGTATTAAACATGCATACAGCTACATTAATATTTTCATCGTTTCAGTTTTGTGCTTTTCGTCTGAATGTTTTAATATTCAAAAAAATCTGTTAAGAACATTTGATATCTATAAACTCTACGAATACACTTATATGATATAGTCTGGTATAAAAGAGACAATCCCCTTTCAGTATGATCTACAATTCCCTGAAAATACTTTTGTTTTAAAATGATGTAGAACAAAATTGGGTAACACCTGCTGTATAATATAGTATCAGCACTTATTACTCAAGACAAACTTCCATGTCTTTAATAGAAAAAGCCTTCACACGATACAATAGTACACTACTTAAAAACTTATTTGAGTGCTGTTCTTATTACAACCGGTTTTTTTTTTTTTTTTAAATTAAATAGAAAAACGATTATTTGCCGTCACATCACATTGATCAACTTACTCCCCAAATCAAGTGTGCGTAATGAAGTTTTACTTTAAAAATTTAGACTTCATTAAAAAGAAGAAAAAATCCTCCTTCTATATATACTTTGTTTATTAAAAAGAGTGAATTTAAAACTTAGACAAACATGTTTAATTTCACCAATATGGTACTAAGCGCGTAAAGCATAATCTTAGGCTTATCATTTACGATCAGATTCAAATTCAATTTATTTGCATATAATATATCTATCATAGGTCATATTATCTGATACATACATACAGGATCTGTTACACAAAATTTATGTTAGATTTAAGACTACACATAATATTAAAATCAATTTTGACAATTGAGGAAGTCGTCAATTATATAGAGTAATAGCACTTTTCGTTTAACCAGCGAAACAAATGTTTTTTTGAATTATTTAATTGGTATAGTTTGTTCGCGTTAAAATCTTGAACTGGTCTCTGTGTACTTGACCCTGTATTGTGAAAAGATTTGATTGGTTTGAGGGCGGGGCTCGATTGATGACTCACTGCATTCTTAACGCGAACAAACTGTTGTTCTTTGATTGTAGAGGGTAATTTGTTTAAGATTCACACCAACATATAATAGGAGCTGTGCGTGTATAGGGCCGTTTTGTAGTAAGGATAGCACAGCAGATGAGAAAGCAGTCAAATTCCTAACCTATAGGCTATAAAATTAAATAAACTAGCTCAAAAAAGCGAATCAAGCCAAATTGGTGTCGACAGAGTTGCCTGGAGTTCGACAGCGTCAGCTACTTGAAGAAAGTTCGTGCGGCTGGCATCACTGTCACCGTGTCACTGGATGCGCCCGAGTCACCCGAACCCGAGTGACGTCACCGCACCTCTATTTACGCCCTCTCGCCTCCTCTCGCACCACAACACATACGCACGATCAGCTCTATCCAATGACCAGCACATTCGCACTTTAAATATATAACTGTAAAATGGGCGAGCTTGGCGATATATTCAAATATAAAGTTAGATTATGCGAGGCAAATTTGCATGATGTGTATTATATGAAAATGAATGGCGGTTGTCTGTCATGAACCGCTGGTTAGGTATTGTTCAAGAATCAAAAGATACACTAAATAGTCAACGGCTGGTACTTCTATGTACTAAAACATATTTCATCCTTCTAATACATATGAGCGTTTCATATGAAAAAGTAAAATGACTGTGTAACTCAAATGAAATTGTACTAATTTACTCAAAAAACTACGCGTGATTATGCAGCGTCTAATCAATCGGCTTTATATTTTAAAAAATTAAAGGGAAGGTTTATGGTAGTATTGATAGGCAGCTATAAATGGGCGTCGCTTAGTACTGAAAATTATGCTCTTCTACAGGAATATTAATTATCAAACAAGCGTAAATGATTTTTTTATTTAAAACAGGTAGTGTCATGATTCGTGATTTTGATCGATATATAATAAATATATCGATCAAAATCACGAGTTTTGTAACCTATATTTTTAAAGAATTGCTTATAAAATATGACAAGAATTAATATCAATGTTGGTTTTTTAAATATTTTGCTTTGGATATATTAATTTATGTGCGTCTTGTACTTTTACGTGACACTAGCGAAGTAAATTGTGCCAGTCTGGCACAGGAGAAAGCCATTACTCCAAATAATAAAAGTAATAATAAAATGTCAATTGAATAATATCTTAGCGACTTGACATGGCAAGATTAAAAATTTGTTATAAATAATCGAACCTTATCTACATTATTTTAAAGTACATTTTAAAAAGTACTCCAAAATTGAAGTATGTATATAAGGTTTGAATTAAATTGTAATTCTTAGTAACAAATAAATATGACCTGGTTACTAGCGACGCCCACGCACCTCCTATTTGTTGTGTAGAACCGTCCGTATGTTTTATATTTTTATTGGTTTGTATTTTATTTAATGTGACTAATTTTAGCGGACTCACTACTAAAAAGTATTAGCTCACCAAAATTTTATTTATTCGGTATGATATACCTCGTTTTTATTTAAAGAATACTTTGTAACTTTGTATGGATCTATTTAAAGTTGTGATAGATATTTTCGAATATTACTTAAAGACACATTAATGTATACATATTAAATGAGTACAATCTGCTATGAATGATCTCTTAACAGGTACGTATGCAGCTTTACTTTATTGCGATATACTCATACAATCCTCTTGATAAATCTCTTAGTGAAAGCAAATTTAAATAGAGATCCAGTAGGTGTTTCGTATTAGTTTTCTTCTATTGTATATTTTGACTAAAAGAAACAACGTGTTTCAAATGTCACAGAGTGATTCCATTTATTTTAAGAAGAATGCCTGCATTTCTTTGTGTGTTTGTTTATTCATATTCAGATTTGTATCTAGGTGTCTAGTCCTGTGGGTAGGTATCGATTCTCACTATATCGTAAGCTTTTGTTTCTGAGAGCCTGCCAATCTTGAGTTTTTAATTAAGAAAAAGAATAATACTTATACTTATGTTGTTATCATTAGATTATTTTAAAATCGCTGTGCACTAAACCAAATAAAATTCGCATTAAAAATGTTATATGGAAATTATATTTTAACGTTATTGTCAGGCTGTCTCCTTTGACATGTTTATATGGTCCCATCAATAAAAATATTTCGCTTTCACGTCCTAATAGTTATATAATCTTTCTACTATCTCTAGTGCAGGTAACAAGTGACCAATAACCATTAATAATGTATTCTTCATTTACACTTTTAATTGCAAATGTAATTATTTCATATACTATTGTCGCTCTAATTGTGTCAATTTGTTCGCTTTTACGGTTCATTTATCATTTGACCCCGTTACCTGCACCTTTGAAGTCTGTCTCAGATTTTCTCTAGTGAAAGGGCAATATATTATATTTATGAGACCGCTAAATTATCTTATTATAACATAAATTATCACGTTAAGACTGTTAAAAAATTACCAGTAATGGTAGCCTTTATAAAAATATAAATATACAAACATATATCCAATGTGTGTTGAACATTGTGTTAAATTTTAGTTTATTTTACAAAGTTTATGTTTACACGTATATTAAATATTTTCGTGAATTTTACATTAAATTAATTTTATGGAAAATTTTAAGTAGACATGAAATGTTCGAAAAAAATTGTATTCGGTGCTCTTGAAAAAATATCAACTTTATATGAATTGTTCGTTGCTATATATTTGTTTTATATCCATCCAAAAGCAAGGCTATATTGTGAAAATTTATGAATTATACTAAATTTTAATAAAAGTTGTATTTTACTTACCCTGTCCATAAATTCCCGATCATACATTCTTGTTATACATAGTGAGTCTTCTAAAGCTTAGTAGATAGGTCGCATAAAACCAGTTACTATTTCAATATGAAAACCATTAATTTGTCTAAGTGATAAGTAACATTTGAGAATATTGGTAATACTTACACATTAAGAGAATGGCTCTTTAGTTGAAATGTAAAACGCCTATTATGAAGAGAAATTTTTAAGTAACTTTGCTGTCTAATCTATTGCTATTAAACCACGCTTTATAACGATATCCGATGTAAAATCGCTTGACAGACGATCATTTTACGTGATAAGGTCGTTAGAAAACATTTTTTTTGAATAATACATCTATATGGACGATAGATGCGACACAAGCTAAGCGCTTAGGTCGATCGCGCCTCTCTATCGCTAGTTTCGCACGCTCGGCTCAGGTGGCACGTAACAATGACTCATGCCTTTTTGTGCGTGCAGCCAGCAAATATAAATTTATAAGACGTTATCACGTTAAAAAATTTCCACTTTAGTACACAAAAGGAAATCTTAATATATAAAATTCTCGTGTCACAATGTTCGTTCCCATACTCCTCCGAAACCTCCCGATTCTTATAAATTTTTTTATGCATTTTCAGTAAGTCAGAATCGGCTAATATCTATTTTTCAAACCTCTAAATGTTAAGGGTGATGCGCCCACCCCAAAATTTATTTTTATTTTTGTGATACAGCACACAATAATACATACAACCCTAAATTTTCACCTTTCTATCACCAACCCCTATTTTTAAATAGCGATATTAGTAAATATTTGGCCAAACAACGTTTGCTGGATCAGCTAGTATTTTATAAATTTTAATTATCGTGGCAAACATTCCTTACGACTTTACATTAGGTGTATAGAATTATTAAAATACATGCTTATGTTTATGATAAATATATTTACAAGGATATAAATACAGATGTCAACGCTGTACAACACTAAGCTGCTGCTAATACACAGAAATAAATATTACTATTACAAGTCAGGAAAAGTTACTTGACCCAAATTCGAGTTAATTTATTTTTACAATTTAGGATAAGTTAATTATTTGTTATTATAATTGCAAGCTACTGAGCGAAATCAGGCAGATGTTATCAATTTTGTATAAAAATAAATTTTGTTTGCATTATGTTTAAACCATATCTACGTAATCTTTATATATATTATCAGGGGACGGCAACCTTTTCTAATAGCAGAGTTACAACGTAGCGCCTTAAGGGCCGCATGCGATTCGCGAGCCGGAGGTTGCCGAGCCCTGTCCTAAATGATACATAGGGCGTCCATAGCCCATACCGTGATATATCCTAACTATGCTCTTTATCTCGGCACCTACCGTTTACCTCGATTGACTATATAATTAAATAAACACTAGGTACCTATATAATTTGGGTTAAATAACCCTTCCCGCCTTACAAAAGTTAAACCATTCATAGTTGATTAATCCAATTCATATTACATTTTTTTGTTCTATAATTATTAACTTCCGTATTCTTTGATTTGATTCCAAATACTGATTTCTAAATTCTCTAATTTAGACACAAATAGTTTATAGTTTTGTCTAATTATAGACATTTAAGTAAAGTTTACATTCATAATTATATAATAAATATGCAAATAATGGTTAAAGTTCGATGAAAGTAATATATCTATGTAAAGATTTCTTTAATTATTCCAATTCAAATGAGGAAACTTACTAGGAATTTTGTACAAATACGCTATGGATACGAATTATAAACATTACTTATACATACAACTTTTATAATGTAACATGTATGTTGTATACATATTTTATTTTTATATGTAGGTCATTTAAGAGGAGGGTATCCGGAGCCACAGCCCCGAGTCATTCACAAGAGGGCCCCTGCCCTTTTGGAATAGTTTCGTAGTCTGTATGACTACGAAACTATTCCAAAAATGGAAATATGCATGAATTGAAATTTATTTCAACCGTTATTCACTAAACTAAATGAAGGATCCCTTGCTATTGCATTTTCAAACAAAATAAGCAAATATACATTCGGAAACCTGAAGGGAGAGAATATGATCTTTAAGTTCATGGACGTGATTGCTATCTGTGTGCCAAATTTAATTTCAAACATCGCAGTAGTTTTTAGGGCCGCGTTGGAGCAGTGGTGTAAGTACTCGCTTTGCTAGCAGAAATTCCGGGTTCGATACCCGGTGGGGCGAATTTAGAAAATTATATTTTCCAATGTGTCTGAGTCTGCTGGGAAGCTTCGGCATATATATATGAGTGTGTGTGTGTGTGTATGTTAAATGTTTAAAGATCTATTACTTTTGATACACTGTTTAATAAGAAATTCATTTGTGACCTTTTATGTCCCGGGGTCTCCAGATCTCTAAATTCGGCCCTGATATTGGTGTATGTATATATATTCTGTTCTTATATATTGATGTACATGAATATGTAAGTATTACTCTTTCGTACCACCTACCTATGCACTTTTGACTTTGTCTCCTTCCTTAACATTGTTTGAAAGAAATCGCATCAAAGCGATAAGACCACCTTTTGTATGTCACTAAGTTATTTAATTTATTTTTCCTCTTTATGTATACTCTACGTGTAGTGTGGTAAAAATGAAGAAATAAAAATAAGAATACTTAATAAGAGAAAAAACATCTGACAGTCATTTGTCCTGTATCTGGTAAAAATATAAGATAATCCCTTATTTATCGGGTTGAAATGTTTCTTTAAAGTTTAAAAGTTTAAAGACAGTCCCTATTCTTTTACACATTTTTACAATAATAATATTAGTTTAGCACTTTATTATCTAAAACCATTTACAATTTCAACGAGTTGGTATTTTTTTTCTGTAACCTACGGCAGGGGTCAGGAACAAGCCCGTAAGCCACTACGGTGCGGCCCGCGCAAATACAGTTCCACACTACTCCGTAATGGAGGCATATAGATGAGTGAAACGATAACTATGGTTCAAAATGTTACAATCAGTTTTATCAATAGCGCTTATTAAATTAAATGTTGCCCGTCATAATTTTCTTATTTGTGGCATTATAGAAGTATAAGAAAAGGTTGACGACCCCTGATCTACTATATTGACCCCATGTGTGATAATACAACACAATAACAATTTCTAATTAATTTTGTTCATATTGTGTATAATGACATTGTTATTATTACCACTTAACACAAACATTTGGCAAATCCTTCCTAATTAGAGAGATGCTTAGCATCTTATAAGTTAGTGTTAAAAGTAGACCTTTTTTAAATACAACCCACCAAATTATAGTCGTGTGAAGAATTACCATTTTTGTTAAATATTTTAAGCCTATTCCTAATTTGCTAAGACTAAATCGAAATTATTATTATTTAATACTTAAATTATATATAGGGGAGCAACACTAAGTGTTTCCCGCGGTATTACATACCTTTATTGGTAATCTCCAATTGCCTAGGCGACAGGGAAATCCATAATTAGTTATCGTTTACATTGCAAAAGGTATGGTAAAGTTTTAGAGAAATCACGATGAGTGTGTATCTTTTAATCCTTTGCACTCGAGACTTCATTATAACTCGAGAACTTGGACGTACTTTTTTTGCAAATTTGCATAAAATATTTAATAGGAAAAAAAGAGCAAAACGGCAAAATTAAAAAAAAACAATCAATAACTGTTTAGAATGGGTTGTTTAAGAAAAAAAGACAATTGGTTACTGTTTAACGGTACATAGTGGCGCAATATTGTCGCCGTTCAAGTTTAGTTCAAGGGAAATTATAATGTCGACATATTGCCGCCATTCGAGTGACAGAAATTTACCATGTCGACATATTGTCGTCATTCGAGTGACTGGGAAATTTACCATGTTGACATTTCTCCCCTTTCGAGTGACTGGGAAATGTACCATGTCGACATATTGACGCCATTCGAGTGACTGGGAAATGAAATGTACTATGTCGACCAATAGTCGCCATTCGAGTGACTGGTAAATTTACCATGTTGACATTTCTCCCCTTTCGAGTGACTGGGAAATTTACCATATCGACATATTGTCGCCATTCGAGTTAATGGGAAATATACCATGTCGACATATTGTCGCCATTCGAGTTAATGGGAAATGTACCATGTCGACATATTGTCGCGATTCGAGAGCAAAGGGTTATTAAATAATATTAAACAATAACTGTAATTAAGAGATTGCAGTAAACACCAATTTAACAAATAATTAAATTTTTGCACTATAATTCATGTTTTAAAATGCTTTACTTGCAAAATGTTGAATCAATTTTCGCGAAAACTATTTCCAAAGGGTGAATTCAGGCAAAATTGTATTTCCCAATCTGTGTGGGTCGTGTAGAAGGCCTCGGTTGTGGCTATCTACATATCAGTAAAGTACGTGTCGTCAAGCATAAAAATGTTTTCATTATCACGGATTAAAATCAGGATGATTTAGGTGGGATTACAGTGATCTAACAAAAACCAGGATATCTTAATAGTTGCAAATAAAGGCCTAAGTTACTTCAGAAAAAATTGCTAGTTGAAAATGAATGCCTAAGTTCTTGGAATAAAACTTGCAAGTTGCAAATAAAGATCTGACTTTATTGAGCAAATTTGCAAGTTCTACATAAAGACCTAAGTCCTATCAGCAGATCTTGCAAGTTGTAAATAGCGGCCTAAGTTCTTTCAGCAAGTTTATCAGTAATGTTGGTCGCTCGGCAGCGGGCGTGATGCATGATATCAATCGCAAGATCATCTACCACTGTGTATCTAATCTTCTGGAAACTAAACAGATCTGTTATAAAACCCACTATTTCTGATTGGAAAGTTTCACAAACGTTCCTCAAACGTTCACGGGGCCCTAAGAAACCCCATACAAGTACTGGTAAAAGATGTTCCGATATTGAATAGAAATGAGCCATAAAGCCATCTGGATATTGGAGATAACGTCGCTTCGCCTTAATAACTGACCAGACAGCTGTTGTTAATGCCTGAAAAGAAAACAATGGCTTATAGTTATAATATCGTTCATGTCTTTCATGATGGCCCAGTGATGAAGAGTTCGGGTGCTTAAGGTTATCTTTATAAAATTAAACTTAATTGCTTGATTGTTCTTTTCAATATATCATTGTGCTTTTCGATTAAGTAAAACATCGTAAGGAAACTTACATAACCCGGTAATGCTGGGGTATATGTAATCAGCCAATCTGCATGCATGGTGGGTCTGTGCACTTAAACCCTCTACCCTATGAGTGAAAAGGTCTTTGTTCAGCAGTGGCAGGTTAATAGACAAAATTTTATGGTTTCTTTTGTGTGTTAAATAAATAAATACCCAGAATATGCCCTTGTATTTTGATGGCCTCACGGTTGTAATGGCGCGAATGCTGGCTTTACCAGTAGAGGTCCCACCTACGATTCGCGGCGAGGTTTATATTTTATAATTAAACAAATAATATATTTTAATTTGTTTAAATGTGGATTTGTGTGTGGTTTCGGCCGTGGCTAGATATCATCCTGCCAACACAGAGTTACCGCCAAGTAAAGCAACAGATGCCTATACCTGTTTCATCAGCTTGGCGAGCCACCAATATAGACTACATATATCGTCACTTCCCGTTAGGTGACGCTTGCGTGATTGTGCGTGTATATATGTTCATATGTGTGCGAGTGTATGTCCTTTGACGGTCCCTACCTATAAAAAGTACAAAAAAAATCCTAATTTTGTAAGACCAAGTAACTAAGTATCTAATATTGTACTACCTTTTATACTGTTTTAAGCATTGTGTTTTAAAGAAATACCTAGTGGATAAATGGTGATATAACCGTCAAAAGTACAAAATATCTAACTTGCTAGTTGAAGCTGTATACGAAGGGGCCTCATTGCTCAAACTCATAAGTAATACAGTCCGGTTAGAGTATTGACTTACGCTCTCTTTAAATCCGTCGGAGAGCCATCGGTTACGTACTACGGCGAGAACGGAAGCCGGTGGCGTGGCCAAGTCTTCGAAGGCATCCAGCAATATGTAGTCAAGCACCACGTCATAGAACGACACCACCTGAATATCATATTAAAAAATTCACTATTCAAGTAGGTTTTTACAGCACTTGTTCTGGGAAACTCAGCAGCATCAGATGGTGTCACTGTTTGGGGGAGACATGTCGTTGACTTGTATAACAAATGCAATAGACCCACTAAAAGAGGATGGGGTAGCCATATGCTCCTGTTGTGTTACTAAAGGAGACACTTAAAAGTGAGCTTATGATGCCCTTTTTTCTCGCTGGGAAAAAGATCGCAACTTTCGCACTCTGAGGGAAGATACCTCTTAATACTCACTAATTCCCAGCGGAACCTTCTTTATCCATTATTGCGACATTCAAGGACCAAACCCTTGCTATGCTATCTGTCGCAGAAAATTGAGTGCCAGAAGGAGCGGATTTGTGCCGGTTGTTCGTTACTTAACATACACATATATACAAAATATGTTAATACCGATGTCCTTTTTGGACTTTATGAACTGCCCAACCGAGGTACTCCAAAACTGTGAAAAGGGTTTAGACCAATAAACTCTGAATGAGTTTGTTTCTGACTAGAGAGTCAGAAAATTTTAAGACAATCACTCAGTAGAGTGATTGTCTTAAAATTTTGCAATATTACCAAAATATATGTCTATTCGCCAGCGTTAAAAATAAAAAAGTTATTACATAAGCAAAACGTATTTTATTAAGTAAAAGCATACGCCGTATATCCAGTTAGGTTATCTACTCAGTGGCACCTCAACCAGTACTAATACACTAAAATCTCGACTTAAACCTTGTTAAGAAGAGTTTGAGTTTTAAAGCTTACCTTAACCCCTTTGCTGGTTAATTCATTCTCAATAGCGGGCCAATTGACCAAATCGTTCGTCCATGACACCATTTCTTCGTATGCCACTAAAAATTCTTTAGGTTCCTGAAAAGTTTCATTGAATCGAAAACAGCTAATTTAACAGAGTAAAAACATATAAATTTTATTGTAAACAGGCTCAATAGACTGTAGACCAATTAAAGTGATATAAAATAAAATACTTCATAAAACCCATTCAAAATGTAATTTATAAAAAAAAAAGTGAAAGTAGAAACTACTGGCTCCTTTACGATACGATATTGTAACTCTAAATAGTTCTTGTAAAGTTTGGGAAAACTTTCATGACATCTTATCACAGACTTTAATCGGTCTTTCTTTCTATGAGCTAGTGTCACGACATCAGAATCCTACAAATCAGGTGAAGGACATCGTATACAAATACCTTAACTTGTAAATAAAATGGCAAAAAATAAAATTTTGTGGTGTGTCATAAAACTTAGCAAACTGCTACTGCAGTGACATGTTAGAATCCAAATACGGTATCCAAAATCTATACGGCAGTAACTTAACTATCGTATAGATGCGGTCTCTAAGTCGGTGCAAGGCGTATTAATTATTATGTAGAATTTTTGACATCATATTTTAATATTAACTTGTTATTATGTATATAAGTTAGGGGCTCACGATATAGTATCGTAACTTTATACCTAATAACTCATGTTGCTATAGGCTAGGAGCTCCCGAAATAAAATAAGTCATAAATCGTCACAAATCGCTGCAGTACAGTTTTGCTGAGGTTTATGACATCATAACAAGACACAAATTTGCTATTAATATATGTTTTAAGTACCAAAGTGGACAATGTTAATAATTGGATAGGGATTATTATAAATGAAATCGAACCGTAAATCATTTATTTAAAGTACATTTTAAAATAAAACATCAGAATAACAATAACATATATCTTTGTTATCTTAAAAAGTACTTTAAATCATCTGATTTAAGGTTCGATTTCATTTACAACAATTTCTATCAAATTTGCCATCTTTATAAATACAGCACCTCATCTCACAATTGATATTGGGACAACTGATATTTAGCTGCTATTAGTGGAATTGATATCGTATCAAAATTGATTAGTCTCTGTAGCACAAATCAGCTAGATCCTTTGCTCCAGAGCCACCGTTCTAAAAACATTATGCATACACTTACTTTGTCCGCAAAAAGTAATAGGTCCGTAAGAACCTGTCGGCCCGCATCCACGAACCAAGCTCGTACATTTGCGTCTTTTAATACGTGTTGGAATCCTAACCTCAGGCAATGTAGTTTACAGAGAAACTCCGTGTCGGAAGCGCAATGAACAATCTCTGTCCTTAGAGTTCTAGAAAGATCCGTTGACATTCATTTAATCTTCTTTAAAAGCGTTTTTCACTACATACATACGTACACTTGGAAAATACTCTAAAAATCTTTCTTTAAATATTTTTTTTATCAATGTAAATATTTCTGAAAACCAACTAGCAAAGAAATGTAAAAATTAAAAATATCGTAAAGAATAATTATATATATTTTTTAATGAATCAATGTAAAAATATAACTGCTATTTCCTAGTCAATAGCAATATAAAGAATGAATCGTGTTTACTTTAAGCTTACCTGTATGGAATACCAATTTCTAACTGTTTTACAGCCATTTGATATAATTCTAAGTTTTCTATTTCAGCTACTGATTCTGTTATGTCGTCAAATTCCCTGAGATCTGCCACCTGAAACAGCATAAGCCCATAATTTATAACACTAATTATCTCAAAGTTTTACCAGATGCATGGACATGATTGGATGATATTATATAACTTTAAATTTCAATAGTATTTCGTCTTTTGTCTTAACTCTTACTTATAGAAAAGATGTGATATGAGGACTAATAATGAGGATGATGTTGATTAATAGAAGCCTACCGGCTACGTTTCTATTATTGATGTTGACCTTTTATAGGCCAACATCAGACCACATTATTAAGTTCAGGTTATTTCTGAAGTTTGCATAGCCACTGACACTAATAGGTTTTATTGAGAACTATGATTGCTGGTTTATCAAGTATTATGAATGCATTTACGGATATAAATCACAGTGAAAAAGTCTTCTAGTCTTGTAAAAACCATAACTAGACGCATTACCTGATCCTCAGCCGAAGCAAAAGATTCTGCACTGGAGTGATGTTCTTTGCGCGTGTGTTCTGAAGCAGTATGGGATGATAGCAATCGTGTGCGTCGACCAGCTGACCCCTCGCCTCCCGCTCCCCCACTCTCAGACCTGAACAACACCGACCGTTGGTCTAGGAACAGAAGTTCGCAACGCTCCTGTTAGAAAAAAATACATTGTGTGTTACCAATATGTGTAGTAGATAAAAGTTATGAAGTTACAGTTTTGTTAAATATTAATACGTTATTTATAAAAAGCGGTAAATAGCAGCCTATTGACGTCCCACTAGCCTATTGACGGCATAGGCCTCCTGGTTGGCAGAATGCAAATATTCCATTATCACTCCCGGATGCACATATGCAGGTGCACGAAGTTTTCCTTCGACGAAAAGCACAATGATGGACTGGAAAGAACAACCACGTAAACTTGATTTTTAAAAATAAAAACTTATAGCAGGCGCCTATTAATATATTTTATTAAAGACCGTTTCGATATCTGCAAAATACTTATGAAATTATTAAAATCGTCCGATTTTAATAATTCCATTCAAAAGCTATAACGAATTTAATAATTTCAATCTAAAGAAAATAATGTATCCAGAATCGATCTCCAGAACAAAACAAAACCACCTCAAATTTTGTGTATAGGGAAGTTTTGAGACAATAAAGTTCTGCAAATAAATCTATTCCCTAATATCATAGAAGAAATGTTTACATTTTGAATTATTGTTTTTACTTTTAAGGATTTATAACCTAATAATTACTGGAGCGATTTAAAAAAATATTTCGTTGCCTCCTTAAAATCAACAACTTTTCAATACCTGTATAATGTCGGACATTCTACGTAAATAATGTTACGAATTTAAGAATGTAATAGTTAGATATATATTTGTTGTAAAATAAAATCTGTATTTAAAACTTTTATGTTAACGAAAATAAATCTATACTACGACTTAGTAGACTTTCCTCTGCCACAAGGTCGGTATCTACGTGGGGGAATCCGCGGGACTTTGCTAGTGAGAATATAAAACGTAAAACAAGTTGGTGCTAGACGTCGTAGAAATTGACTTTAATTTCCGTTTTATTTCTTACCTGTAACAAGTAAGCGTCTTGTAGCAAATCTTGTATCTCGCGACAGAACTCCGCCTCCTCGGGTGACGTTAGTGCGAGTGTACCAGTTACACCTCCACGGGCGCCGATGGAAAACGCAGCTAGTGCATCTTCCCAGTAGTTTATGCTCGTTTCCAGTGCTTCCATGCCTGGGAAGAAGATATTAAATACACTTGAATGTTTTTTACACTATTCAGAGGTGCACTAAAATTTCGTATTAAAAACTAAATTAAAAATATAAAAATCTTTATTTATTTTTACATATTAGTCCAATCTTTCCAATTGTGTCTTTAAACCAAATTCTTTTGGTAATGTTAAACAAGAAATTGTCTAATAAAATAATAGTAAGATTGTTGAGTTAATGACAAAATCGCATTTAGTTTTTCTTTTATATTGGCATCGTGTAGAAAAGTGCTTCGTCGTTAAATATCTTTTAAAAATTGATTTACTATTGTTGAAAGCAGATTTTGTCTAAATAATTTCAATTTAATTTTCAGTTCTTTTTTTAAGTTATGTTTACTTTACAAGATATTAAGTAAATAAAGAAATAAAACCTGTAACAGTTTCTAAATTACATTTATTGTATAACAAAGTAACACTCAGAAAATATAAGAACGAATTTAAATATTATTAATACATACATTATTTTCTTAAAGCTATTATCTGCGTTTATAATAAAATGGCCTTGCATGCAAATGTACAGCTTGACAGATAAATTAATGTGAAATTTGGCCTTCACACAGCTTATATATATACCAATGAGTATCAAGATTTATTAAATGCAGAAATCTGTTTTTTAATGATATCTATTTACCATTGTACTAGTACGCAAATTATTTTAGCTTGGCGATAAATTTTCGTTAGTACTAACACAATATCAACGAAAAATGCTACGACCGAAGCCTACCACAAATCCAGACTAAGACTTACTAGAAAATAGTTTCCTCAAATAGCCATATCAGGATTCGAAGGCGGAACTTCTGTTAGCAAATACGTACACGTTTTCGCAATATTTTTCATTGTTTCACAATTATTTACATATTCAGCACATAAACAATATCACCTCTATAATTAAATTTACAATAACTGTTGGTTAGTATGAAAAAAGAAAATGACTAGCCATTGAGCATTTCTTTTTAATATAAACAACTTCATGAAACCTGTGCAAGAAACTTACATTATCCTTAAGACACTAACAATATTATATATACTTCACTATATACACTATATATTTACATCATTTTCAACAAATTTAGACGATTATTTTAAAGTTATTCAGTTCCCACACTCCTTTTATATAAACATATATGTTGCAATTCTCAAAAAAATCATCTTCTCAAGTAATTTATATTCACCTTGTAGGTGGATAACACCAAGTTTTTTTTTTAAATTGTAATCCAATAATTGTATTTAGCACAAAAAATGTAAAGCGCCATCTCTTGAAAGTCGTTAAAAAAAATTAAAAAGTTACTTTAAGGATTTTATGCTAGTTGGCGAAAGTAAGTTCAAAATTTTAACTTAAACAATATTTCTTAAATTTATATATAATACAATAGGAATTTACTTTTTTACTATTTCTTAATCACATTTCCAGGACTATCTTATCATAGAAATATTACGTCTTTCATTGAACTTTCTTGGTTCGATTCTGTTTGTAAATGTCGTAATGAAGTCTTTTGAAGTGAACTACAATTGATGTCTTGTATATTTCCAGCAATGGCTGTTAAAGCATCAGCTATTCGTTCTTCTAACATCACGCGTCTTTCCTCCTGTAAACGCATTGTATTTGCTATGGACTCCAATGCCTCAGCCATTCTTTCCTCTGCAGCTATTCTGCGATCTTCTAAATCCAAAGCCCATTGCGGTGGAGGTGTATTTGTACAAGCATTATTGTCTGAAACTAAAATAGTATTCACTATAACTTTAGCAGAATTAAAAACTTCAGGTATAGCAAAATTCGAATGGAAGTTTTGTTGATACAGTTAATATTTTACATGTTTAGTTTTTAAAGGAACATCTTAAGTTGCTGTTTATATAAACTTCCTATTAGTTGTTAAAAAAAATCTGTTCAGTTAATCTTTGTTTAAAAAAGGTGAAATTGTAAATTATATTTTCAACAAAAATTGTGGAATTTGTTTGATGAAATTTTATTCGGTTTGGTATTGTTTGGTCAGTATTGTAAATGTTTTAAGATATTTTATAATTTTTTATTAACCATTAAAATACCGAAAATTTACTTTACCCAATTTTGTATATCATATATACTACATAAAGCATATTGCCTTCAGTATGTATATAAATTATTATTATTATTTAACCTGAGAAACATAGTTTGAAACTTCTCCTTTTTAAGTCAATATTTAATATAATTATTAATAGCTACATTTTACAATAAAACAGTGCTGTAAAACATTAAATATAAATATCTTGACTTTATTTTCTTTACATGATGTAAGTAGAGCATGAAAAAATATGAATTCTTTTAAAAATCAAGCTTGTATCAGCAATTAAATTTTAAGACCATTTGTATCACTTTTCAAGTTGGAGACAAATTTGAGTACTTCAAAAATAATTAATTAATTTTTATTTAATAAGTATAAGCCCTGTAATGTTTTATTATAAAAGATATTTGAAATTTTATATTTAAATTTTGTACATACAAAGTTTTAAAAGTCTAATAATTACCAGTCATTTGAATGCTACTTTTAACTTCATTTGTTTGAACTTTAGAAAATTGTGGCTCATCATCATTTTGTACATCAGACTCTGATGCTGAATCTTCTTTGATAAATTCGATTTTTGTAGAAGGCATTGCAGAATTCACTTTTTGCTTATCTTGTAATTGTAAAACTCTAACTTCTACATCATCAAGTGGTAAAAATCGATGCAATTCTTCAGGTGACATTGATTTAACTTTTTGTACATTCTCTGCTTTTTTACTACATCTATGTCTCCATGTGAACCAATACTGGAAGCAATACAATTTTTTTGAAACAAACAATCTTTTAAGTATCTTATAAATAATTTTAAAAGCAATGCGAAATTTAGAAACTTTTCAAATTGGTAGTGTTTATTAAATTCAAGCGCTATTAATAAATAAAGTATACTAAAAAGCCAAAGCATAGTAGAGTGGTATTTTTAAAATGCAGCGATTTTGGGATCATACACTTTTTGTGTTACTGATTTCAATGTTATATACTTGAGAAAAAGTGTTCATCAATTTATTTGTCTAAAGTATGTAGTACAAATTATTTCATTATACAATGTTATAGAACAAGGAACAAAGGATGCTAAAAATGATGAAGATGTAAAATAGTCTTTTTGCAAGCTTTAATGTTAATAAAAAAATTTTAAATTTATAATTACCCTTTTCCAACCTTGAACTGACTTCTTGTCACCACCTTCCACAGCATTCAATTTTCTCGTAAGCTTAAGCCATTTTTCTTTGGTAGCCTGATGAGTTATGGGAGAGCTAACTGGTAAACCCTTAGCCATTTCTATATTTTGTTCCAAAAAATGTATCATAATTTCTTGCTGTTTTTTGACTATTTTTCTAGGGGGTGCCATCTTAAAACAAAGACATTCTCGATTTTATACACTGTAATTTGAGAATATATAGAAATGAAAGAAGCTTAATAAAAACAATAGAAATAGAAAGCTAATAGTTTCAGAAAGCCCTGTGTAATAAACAACACCTTAAGTATACCTAATCAATATATCTCATTAACTGCTGTGATTTGAATAGCTTTGATATCATTTAAAAATTCTTATTGATGTGATTAGAATACATATAGGAGTAAAAATAAATAAGAGAAGCCAGTGTTTATAGTAGGATCAAAAGCAAAATAGTACACATTTTAATACCTAAAATTGTGCTCTTCTAATAACTTTAAATGCAGCTGTAATGATTAAAAAGAATAATAAACGCCAAAGATATTGTGAAATAATACTTAATAAATTTCTTACCTTTTGTTACTTAAATGTGAGTTTGTTTTAACACATTTTAGCTCGCAAATATTCTTATCTATTATCCAAGAATTCAAAATATTAAACAAATCGCGCGTTTATTTGACAAAAGCAATTTCTTTTATAACTACAAAATTGCTAAAGTGACATGTAATGGCGACCACTGTAGTTCATGGAGTTTGTTCCTTTCCAGTTTCGATCTTGTAAAGAGGTCATAATATATTAGACTTAAAATGTCAAACACTGGACGTCAAAGTAACAGCGCTATCTTTTGACTATACTATGAATAAAAAGTTGTTGCTACTTGCTGACAGATGGTAGTTTAAACTAAAACAGGCCAGCAAGTTGCAAGCAATGTTGCTATTTTAAATATATATATTTTATTGCTGACAGTTTAGCGCTTGACTGTGATGATACAGTCTAAGATGGAAGCGCGCTAATCTGGTAAAAGGCAATATACCTCTTATGATTTCTACACAGCATCGTACCGGAATACAAATCTCTTTGTTTGGCGATACTTTTTTACTGGTAGGGTGGTAACTAGCCATGGCCGAAGCCTCCCACCAGACCCGACTCGGGCTAATTAGAAAATACAATTTTCTAAATTCGCCCTACTGGGGATTGAACCCTGGGCTAGCAAAGCGAATACTTGCACCACTGTGCCAACGAGGCTGTCGCTATTACTTATACGCTTGGAATTTCTTAGCCACATTCAAATTGAAACATCGAAATATAAAGGATTTTTATAGGATTATCCGTCAAATCGATCCAATTATTGCGGAGATTATGTGTATGCATAAGGCAGAGAAGAATTTTAAATTTACATGAAGTAATATATAGAATTGATCTCTCTCCGGTCGTGTCGGATTCCCGTCACATCGGACTATGAGAGTGAAGGAATAGAGAGCGTACTTGTGTACTATGCCCGCCAATCTGCAGTGGAGCAGCAGGTGGGACTATATTCTAAAAACCCTCTCTCATATGAGGTACGTTAAGGGGCTGCTACTTACCATTTTTTTTAATATAAAGAAATAAACAAGAGTAAGCTTTAAAAAAAGCATTAAAGATTAATTTTATAGCCGGAAAAATCTGCAAATTGTAAATAGTATTCATGGAATAACCAATGGGGTCAAATCTTCCTTGAAATTAATTTATCTCTGACTTTATACCACTTTATAAAATGGCATTTTTAAAATTTTGTCTAGGCGAAACAGTCACCTG
This sequence comes from Elymnias hypermnestra, assembly GCA_015832385.1. Taxonomy (NCBI): domain Eukaryota; kingdom Metazoa; phylum Arthropoda; class Insecta; order Lepidoptera; family Nymphalidae; genus Elymnias; species Elymnias hypermnestra. The sequence continues at coordinate 4,913,351 of JACTOM010000028.1, forward strand.
GAGTATTCATTAAATAAAGGGAGGACCTTTCGAAATGCAACATGAGTTAATAAACATCTATGCTTGGAGAGTATTTTTTTAACATATGGAAGTTGTAGTAACATCGCTGTCCCATTTTTGGAATTTATATAATTTAAATTACTTAAAATTAAAGTAACTAAACTAAATGTCAAGTATCTTTATGCAAATTATGAATTTTCCCACACTCTTATATTATCTAATTGACTGCATAATTTAATTTTAAGCTTTATAAATATTAATTGAAAGAGTGTGACATTAATCGCGCCACATGTTAATTTGATAGCGGAAGGTGGGGCAGTCGACCGGGTGTCAGCTTACTGCTAACCGTAATTAATTCATCTACCCCGAATTTCCATCCAAGGTGGTGTAGTTCTCTTGGAATTGTCGCATGAAAATATTCACTTACCGGAAATTTTAACCAAACGCTGCTTTCAACCTTAATATAATGTTACAACACTTCTAACTTAATTAACTTTGCTTTTCTCAAATATGTTATTTAAAATTCATCATTGTACTTTTCAAGGTTATGTTGCCAAACTAATGCAATATTCAAAATTTCGTTACATCGCTTTTATATCGAGAAAATGTTGTGTTGTTATTGTTTGTATTTAAAATAAGAGAATTGAAAACATAATTTCTATGAGGAAAGCTGCGTTTGAAAGAAATAATGAATAATAAACATACAGTAGTGAAAAATATAGACAACCCATAATAATTAATTATTGTAGGAATTCTATTCTATAAAGAATTGTAATAGGTTGGTATCATAAATTGCTTCGAAGGAGGTATTACTATTTAAAAGTATAGCATAGCGACAGACATAAAAAAAAGCAAAAAAAAAAGACAATTGTCGTAAGTAGCATTAGCGGAATTTCTTTATACCAAGAAGGAAATACCTACTATTAACACGAACGTCTACAAAAACATCAAGCAATAATACGAAATTGATTTTTTACCATTATTGGCTTGAGAGCTTGATATATTCAATAAGGGGTTCATGCTGATAAGCAAATATTACACAAATAACTATATTGTACTTTAATAAAAAAAACAGCATTATTTAAAATGACTCGGCATTTTAATTTTACGCGAAATGAAGTTTCTGAAATTTCGTTTACATATCTATAGTATAAGTATATTGGCAATTAAATAACGCACAAGGTTCCACACTTAACGTAGAATGAACATGCTAAACTTTGTAATTTGCTTTACCTATCTATAATATGATATCCACCGATATACCTATACTGTTTTTATTTTTATCAAGGTAAAAATTACTGGAGCGATTTAGAAAATTCTTTCATTACCTCCTCGTAATCAAGGGTTTTACAATACCCGTAGAATATTTTAAATTTGCTAATGTCGGATGATTCTACGAAAATGATGTTACGAATTTAAAAATATTTTATATATAACTGTATATTGATTAGATTATGAATGCAAGTGTGTATCTAATATTCTGAAAGGAAGCAGTTAAAAACTAAGTGAAATAAAACTTTTATGTTAACGAAAATAAATTTATAGCCCACTGCATCATTATAGACTAGCAATACCCCGCGGGTGAAACCGCGGGGTATTGCTAGTCTATAATAAGAAAAGAGGAACACTTTTCTCTATCTCTAGAGAATTATAACCTTTTAAAATTCCCTTTACATATCGGCTACGTGGAATGTCATTTAGGTAATGTCAAATTTAAATTGAAAATCAAAATAAAATAGCAAAAAATTACGGAGGTTTTGATTATTACGCCCGGCGCAGGTGCCCTATGTGCGGCAAGCGAGGTGAATTCGCATGATCGCGTCACACTTCGCAGCATAGGCACGATCTGCGCTCCGGCTTCCGAAAGCCGCCACCGCTCCGCCACTCGCCACNGCGGTGTTGTATCAAAATACGTTCAATACTCTGCGATTCCATATTATTCTCACACATCGTAACGTTTGTGCGATCATACCCAAATCTCTGTCCAGTGTTTCAGCGTACTGTGAATGTGAACCTCTAATCGAAATTTGTGACTAGATACAGCCTTCTTAATAAGACCCGCGCCTATAGACGCCGGTCTTTTCCGACAACAGGTAAGAAAAATAATAACACTATCCTACAAAATAATATATAAGGGTTTTTTTTGTAGCACATAAGTTAATCTAAGACGAAGGGAACTTTGAATTTATATCGAACAACCTCAAAAATACACAGGCGCGATAATAATTTTACGGGAATCGCTTTAGTAATGACATTGAACTCTAAATTTTTCATATAACTTATTTGTCAAAGCACGAACACGGAAAGTATTGTTGTGTGTCGTTATTTTGTAGCTCACAGTATCACTTAAGAATACAGACCTCCTAACACGTTTCTTTTAAACCGGTTCATGCATGCTTAGCCGCCAAGACTTATGCAATGTACTAACTACTAACCCTCAACGATTCATCTATGACCTCATCCGGATAAAGCTGATAACATTCCTTAACCTGATCTTGGAAGTAATGAGGACCTCAGTTTTTTTGTTATATACAAAAAAACTGAGGTCCTCATTACTTGCACATTTGTACGGTTTTTTTTAACTAAATTTATATAACTAATTACAAATTATATTAAATTGTGAAAAATATCCCCCTTGCATATTAATATGATTTACGATAACGTTTATATAAAAGAATCTTGTAGCAATTGTGATCAAAACCTTTGAATCGTATCTCGTATTTAAATATTGCTCTGGAGTATTCGAGAATCTCGATAAGTACTACACAATACATATTTGAAAATCATAACCTCAGGGTACAGTGATCATAAATAAAAAATAACATGTATATGCCCAAACAGTTGAGAATTCTTTAATATATATTATAATCAAAATCAAGCTGATTGGATTTGACAAAAATAAAAGAGAATCAATCGATTTATCTAAAATCGTCTATAGCATTCCCGAATCATTGAACGGGCAAATATAATCGAAACATCTGCTGCAAAAAAAAGTTCAAGCCAGTGTCATGTCAGCGGCAGCTGCGCTCAGTCCACGTGCTTGTACAAATTAGTATCTATTATCACGTACCCCAAAAGCGGACCCACACTTCGAATCAAGAATCTTTAAAGAATTTATATATGATCTTAGTGATAGTACATTAGAAATATATCCGTGAATCATTCTCAACCCATTTTAATCAGTAATGTCTGCAATACATTTTGTCACTTTTCGCTAAAACCTATGATCTCATTCTAGTTTTTAATTTGAAAAAAGACAGTGACATATTCAGTTTAGCTGTATTCGTCGCGCCACCGACCATTTGGCGACGTTGTATTGATCTGCAAGTCTACTTTGCCTTGGCCAAATAAATTAAAGAGTGTAGCATCCAATGCCTATGTATTAATAAAGTCGAGTTCATTGTAATGTCTGATTACAGAGGTAGGCGCAGTAGTAAAAACTTCAAATCAATCTTAATCTCACCCGTTTATTTTCTAGGTCAGCTTGTCGACGTTATATGATTGTTAGTGTATAGAAAGTCGCCTGCAACAAGTTGATATTCAACTTTGGTGTATTATTTAGTAACCAAATAAAAAAGAACTTGCCAGTTACTACATATCAAAAACTAATCAATAACAACCGGCGCGTCGTTGGTAGCTAGTTGTGGATTTCCTTTTCTTTGATTAGCTGATTCCGCCAATGCCAATGTATCGCAGCTAATAATTAGATAACTACGCTAGTACGTTAACCTTAGGAATATTTTGTGCCAAGAACTAATGATGTTAGCACATTTGTTAAAACAAAATTGTACACGGTTAAGATAATAGTAATTCGACCAAGTCGGAACTAGTGGGAGGCTTCGACCACGGCTTGAATTTTTTTTATTGCTGACAATTTAGCGCTTGACTGTGATCGATCGCACCTGATGGTAAGTGATGATATAGTCTAAGATAGAAGCACGCTCATCTGATAAGAGGTGATGTACCTCATATAGTTTCCACACAGCATCTTACCGGAAGACAAATCTCTTTGTTTGGCGGTAAGTCTTTGCTGGTAAGGTGGTAACTAGCCACGGCCGAAGCCGTCCCACCGCCTAACCAATAAAGACGTACAACCAAGCAAAGACATTTTTAGTCAAATACGAGGCTGTGTAGAAACCATAAGAGGAAAATTGTCTCTTACCATATAAGTGCGCGTCCAATTTAGATTGTATCATCATCACTCACATCACATCAGGATTGATCACATTAAGTGCTAATTTGTCAGCAATAAAAAGACTAATTTAATAAGTTGTTCTACTTAAACATTAGAGAATAATCCGTTTCCGCGAGGTAATAAGCGGCTTTCTCAGTTGGAAAATTGTGTCAATTTTCAGGAACCGCCCTCGCGAAATTATAACGAACGAATATAATCTGAGAAAATGTTTCTAACTAGCCATTTCGTCTGTGCCGAATAATAATTTTCTGTGTAATTAAAATGGGAGTTACTTTGAAGATTGACAGTTCACTGCGTAAACATATTAGAAAACTTGTTGTACGTACAAAAAATCATTGACTCTTTTAATAATATCAAATAACTTACAAAACAAAAACAAACTTGTTATAAATTCTAGTAGGCTGCATTAAATTAACAACTAATTTAAGGGTAACCGTATACGTTTCTATAATAAGCTCCCACAAGACGTTTTAGAGATGTCAATTAATAAATTCAAAGACTTTGTTAAAAGAAAGTTGATAGAAAAATCGTATTATAAGTTGCAAGATTACTTAGATGATAGAAACGCGTGGGAGTGAATGAACTGCTCTGATTTGAAATCAAATATATTAAACTAATATAATATTGTAATGATGATGATAACAAAAAAACAAAATACCCGACTAAATTATTTGTGGACTCTTCTCGGATCAAGGCGCGAAGAAACCCTCGTAACTTTAGATTTTAAGTCGTTCTTGAGTACCATCATCAGACGTACATTAGAATTAGAGTGTGGAAAAGAAAAAAAATATATATTATTTGACGATTCAAAAATGCTGTAATATGCCTACTTGAATAAAGATATTTTAATTTGATTTGAGATTCATCGGATTGAGTATTTAATTTACCTAACTATGCTTGCCGCATAGCATCTTTTATACCTATGTATTACCTTATAAATACTGTCTGTGGTAATAACATGAAAAACTGTTTAACCATTTTGAAGATTAGTCAGCACTAGACACAAAACTAGACGAACAAAAATGCAAATTTCAACATTAATAACAAGCAATAACGAATATACCTTCTTTTACGAAAACAAATATTTTTTAATATTACCAGTGTCAATATTCACATTAACAAATTTTTCCACTACTATGTATGTGTTCTATAAGTGCCTCACATTTATTTACGCAAATATTTCGGGCCAACAATTTACATGAAATAAAAGCAAGTCCCTCGGGTCAACACAAATTGCGGAAAGCTTTTTGTAATTTGCCGTGTCCATTGGGTGTCATATTATGATGATAGGATTTTTTATGGCCAAAAAGCGTATAAAAATGACAAATTGGGTACAAGTAAATTATTATAGGGGATGAAATGTTATGATGAAATAAACTGCAAGGTCACAGCACTAACGAAGGTATTCAGATCTAGGGTATGTAGTTTGATAAGGGAGTGAATGTTAAGGGATTTTGTTATTCGTATGCAGGCCGCGGCGGTGCGGCGAGTACGATCGATACGCGCCAGCGCGACGTTGCCGAGAACACAGTGCCGTGCTCAGAAGGTTTCCACTAATTTATATAAATATGTTTGCATGTATATAAAGCAAGAACAATATCAATAATTATATATACACATCAAATTTTCAAATACTCATTTTACAAAACAAATATATACATAGTCTATAAAGCAGTACATTTTTTATGTAATCTAGCGATGGCCACGCTTTAGTAGAGGACAGTATTAGAATAAACACGTGCTGAAGTCTAGGATTGCGGTTGAACTCTTCGGCATGGCTTGTTAAGGTGGTCTATATTGAACAACAACTTCTAAAGTAAAAAAAAATGATTAGTATTCTTAATACCAGTAATGTTGATTGATTAATTCTCATCTTAAATGATAGGACGGATGTTGAATGTAAGAGAGCAAATATACGATAATTTATGGGCCCCAGCACTGGCGATGATATCACCACTGTCGTCGACCCGATAGCGATAAAAAAAGCTCTTTGCACAAGTAAAGAACTATTAAGTAAAAAATGATTTGGCCAATGGCTATTTGTACCGAGAAAAAATCTAATTATTTTTATAGTTTCGATATAACTACTTCTAATCTGAAAAAACTATTTATAATTAATTAAATGTAAAACACTTTACATATCAATGATATATACATATTATCAAAGTTATATTATAAAAATCGATATGTTTTTGTTAAGCGGGGAGCACACAAACTGTTTACTAATAGCTTAATGCACTTCCAATATGGCAGTCTGACAGACTTGTAAGGGGAGCTTCTATACCAGGGAACTGCAAACGAGCACCAATTCTGCGCACTTATGTTTCATTTCACGTACCTACATATGTATACACCTACGTTTTATGGCTTTGGACTTATGCATCTTAATTTATTTACAGTTATTTGATTCACATATTAGGGAGTACGTTTGCTATAAATAACAAAGATTATTTTCATTAAACTTTATTTATGAAAACAATTTGTTCTATTTGTAAATTGCGCGAAACATTGTAGTTTGATGGATTCATATAAAAAGTTATTTTGAATCTATTTTCTTGTATTCCGCTCCACACATAAAAACTTTTATATTCTGAATATAAAATTGAATGGCAAAATATATGTGGGTAAGTAATATAAATTAATCTATATAAACATTTAGAACTATCACAATAGATTTTGTGCGTGGGTACCTGGATGCCATCTTTTATAAATTTTTTTTGCTTCGGCCATTGCTCCCCATAACAGATCGACCCTTGGCCTAACAATGAATGATTTGAGGGGACGACATGCAGCTGTTCCTTTCTGTTGAGATATCATTTTCTTTTCTCCAAGTCATATACTAAAATTTGATTAGCGATTTTAGGAAGCCAAAAAAGACTGCTTGAAATTGTGAAACAAAGCGATCCTATTAGGATAAAGACATCTCAGGGTTACGCGTTAATGAAATAAAAACTATATAACTTATAAGCACGACATATTCGCCAAGTCTATCGGAGTAGAAAGCTAGATCAAGAATCTGAGGCGCCGAGAACAACATACAAAGTGACGAGTAATTTCCCCTAGTAAACATTTTACTTAATTGCAATTACATATTCTGTACATAAAACTGGATGAGTGGTTAGTGCTACCGGCTACGCTACGTATCGCTTTCGGTTCCATATTGGCGTGAACGTTGATTTTGCCGCCTAAAAGATTTCCGCGAATTATAACGCTGCAAGAGAGGTGGTTTGAGTTCATGGCCATTGGAACAATCGATTGGCGTGATTTGGCGAGCTTTTGCCACTGTGAATATGAAACCATTTTATTTTAATGGGTAAATTAATATCATACAGTGGGGAAAAATACGTATGTGCAGATTTATGGTTCACTTTACAGAGTCGATCATGGTTTTTGGACAAATAATATATTTTCGTTTTTATTTCATTACAAAATTATAAACAATATCGGCATTGCATAAATACATCTTGGTCAGCTGAAAATCATTCGATTGCAGCGAAATTTCGAGATTTTAGGCTCACAAACAAATAAAGGATTTTATATCTATGCTATCCTATGTATTCGCAATACCTTTAAAACCACGATATTACTAGTTATTTCCCATACAGAAAAACTATACTGGTAAAGTCCAAATTTTTTTTTTCAGAATTGACAAGACTATTATTATTAAATTTTCATTATTCCTGTTTATTATTTTAAATATAATAAGCCACAAGTATGAGGCAGTACAGTAGAGTGGATAGTATTTTATTATATTATACAAAATATTATTAATTTTAGTCCTACATATTCAATAAATGGGTAACGTTCCATCTTGCAACACAGGTTAATGAGTCACCAAATAATTTCGATCTCTTCCAATTATTGGAGGCGCGTGCGCATACACGTAGTTATACGTAATGTAGTCTCGTCGACTGATAGCTGTTAACATGGTACCCGTTAAATATTTAATCATCAATGTTTACGAATTGATATGTCATACATACCATTGATGGCAACCAAAACCTTGGAACTACAATGGTTATAGTTAAAATGTGAATTCAAAAGGACCCGCACCATGTCCACTCATACCAGTTATAATTTAATATCCGTCCTAAAAATAATTTCATTTCCTCAATAATCTACCTATGTGATATTGTCATATGAAAGTGGACTTTTTAAGGACATAAAACTTGAACCCAAATTACGATATAAAACGCTAGTAAATACTCGTATTCATTGATAGATTGAAAGTTTGTTTATTTCCTAATATTGTGAATAAATTAGTATTTTGAGGTCTTTTGACATATGTATTTGTGTTATTTTACGAGGATTTCAACCTATAACTGTTGTTAACACTGCCGATATACATTAAATGCCCATGCAATTAAGTGAAAGCCAAAGAAAAGTATTGCAATATTTGGTTACGGGAATGCAATACATGCCAGCGCAAATTATACTACCATTTATGTAGCTACTAGCCTAGTCTCATATAAAAGGTATCGAGTGCACCTAGAAATATAGTTTTCTAAGAAGGCTTCCGTTACAAGCCTATACGAACAGGTTGTTTGTGTAAATAAGCAATTGTTACTTCCAACATTATTTAATTTCCTTTTGAAATTAATTGCTAGGTTTTGTTCAATTTCTGCTTTGATTTCAACTACTCCCTAAATGTGTCATCCTCGTCAATAAATCTGCAACCATGAATAAAATATTTTTTTGTTCAACCATTAAAGTACATATATATTTATTGTAGAGACACTTTAATGTAAATAGTTTTCCAAAATAGAAGCAAGTTTCGAAAAATTGTATACAGCATCTATTGAAAGCTTCCGTAAAAGGTGTACAAAATTTCCCTCTATGAAAGATACAAAGTATTCACACGTTGTGTAATTACTGTAATAATAGAACTCCAACATATTTTATACATGATGTGAGGATATAAAAATTCCGGAAGCCATTGCAATTCACAGTGAAACACTTCCTGTAGGCCCTTTCTCGTTTGCTATTTATTAACGGTACGTTAATAGAAAATTGAATATAGCAATAATATATGGACAAATAACAATCTCCAACAATAATAGGAAGAAAAATAATTTAGTTCATCCGAGAAAAAGAAATGCTAAAGCAATTGTTTTTGTTGTTGAATAGTTGTAATAATGGAAACTTAATTTTATAATAGAACTTGTTAATTTTAAAGATAAATCCCCTTTACCCTCCCTTTTACCCTTTCTCCCTTTTACCCTTTTTAGCATGAACTTCTTGAACTCTTTGCATAGAAAGAAGATATTTTTCACGTGGACCTTGAAAGAAGAAGCCTTTCACGTGGACCTTTTTATTGACGATTGAAAATTTGAAAAAGATATATACAGACAGAGTGATCTAATAGTAGGAATCAAAAGCATTAACACGAAGATAGTGATAAATGATTCGCAAAACTTTAAACAAACAAAGAACCTTCCACACGAAGTACACAAAGGAATAATTATACTAGTCGAGTATTAAAGCGGACAATGCGTCGGTAACGGGACATCGCACTAATTGTGAACCGAGTTCTTCCGTTACCTATTGAGCCATGGCACTCTCCCGAGAACTGACATACCACCATTTCAACGTCTCGAATAACGCAAATAATGGTCGTCTACGAAATGTTATATCAGACTAAATGCTTTCATGAAGTTTAATTCGGTGCACATTGTTATCACGTATTCCTGTAGTGTTCTAGGAAAACGTTGACTTTCTGCGGTTGGGTCCCCATGTAAAAGACCCTTTTGACCAATAGATAGTCTCCAAGGGGTTAAGAAGCCCTAACCATTGTAAAAAACCAAATGTTTACCTTATAGCTTATTTGACACTTTACCATTTAGAGTTGTTTCATCACTTACCATCAGTGTGCGATCATAGTGAAGTTTCATACATAATAAAAGCAGCTTACTAGTATTATAAAATATACTCTAAACATTACTTTTTCATTCAATTTCAAGTTAAAGAAATTTCTAGTAAAATATTTTATAAAAATATTTTTTTCACTTTGCACATTTAAGCGGCATAGCCTTTTATAAGTTGTGGTTAAATGAAGAAAACTTTTTGTAAACCACGCCAAGCGGCTCATTCATGCTAACAAAAGCCCAACTTGTGGTTAAAAGCTTGATTCTCGTCTGAAATTTGACACTGGTTATTAACTTAACACATTAAAGTGTACGATTTCTTATGAAGTTCATTAAGAAGTTAATAACGTAACTGTTAGAAGACGTTGTTTTAGCATTTTAAAGTTTTACATAAATATTTTACAATCAAAGTTATTTAGTTGATAACAAAATGGATTGATTATACTAATATAATTTTGTAATGCCAATACAGGATATAATTATAACAAGAGTACAACAATAAAAGGTTAAGAATAACATAAACGTGTCAAGATTGCAAATTCATGTAGTGACTGATAGCTAATTATATTCCAACCACGATTCGGGAAACATCGCACGTACAATTTTATATCTGTCAGCTGCTATGAATATTATCATAATAGATTTGTATCGGTGTAGTTTAGATGTTGATGATGTACCTTTAAATATTTGAATAGTAAAGTTTTGTGTCTAAAACCAAGAGAGTTAATATGAAATAGTTTTACTCATTATGGCATTTATAAGACTAAAATGCAATTTAGATCTAAAGATATAAAAAAATTATGACAGGAAAGTGTAAATATGGAGAAATTGTTATTCTTCGCTAGTGTAGCGACATCTTCAGAAGACATGTTGAGTTTAACAAGCTCTTGACTTGCACGCCGCTGCCGGGAGAGCGGTACGCGCTACGACTTGAGCGAAGTGTACTTTACTTCCACCAGACGAGCACAAACATTGTGTACGGTTGAAACCTCAGGTGCGAAATCAAAAAGTTTACCGTAAAAAGAAAACGTCTGCAAGAAGACAATTTTCTCTAGGAAACATCTTAGTCACGTATCGTGTTTGTACCTTTAAGCGCTAAAGCAGTATTGAGACTTGGAACATGATCTATACTAATATAATATTTTTATTGAAATATTATGGTATATTCATACAAGCAATATAAACAGTTACTTTAAAAGTTATATGCGCAACACTTGTAAAAAGATTAAAACCTGCATGACGACCATAATTTATAAACTGATGGTTATTCAGTTCTCTTTAATAATGTTAAAATTAACTTTTCAAGAGTTTTTGTAAACAAATGTCCATCACCCACCTATTTTTACATATTTTAGTATCAAAGTTATATATTGAATTTATATAAGGATATCTTGATATGTAATTACAATATGATTATTTTAATATATCATATAACGAATGCAGTTCTAGTGTGACTCCCGTTAGAGTATACATCACCAGTCAACCATATCTTATTACGTACATTATTATCTTAGCAATGACAAAATATTGCCATAAATTATTTAATTATTATGTATTTGTAAAGCTGTATTACTTTTTTGACAGTTCTAATCTGTATCTAATTCGAGGTAAACGTGTTTAAATAAAACTAAATAATACCGTGTAATTGGATACAAGTACTGTAACCAGCAACCTTGAATGTTGTTTATATGTTATTAATCGTTTAAAAATACCTTCAATAGTTTGCAAGAGTCATTAAAAACTATGACAACGTGAAATAATTATAAATACTATCAGAGAGGATTATCCATTTTTCCCGATGTTTATATTAAGTGGACAATTAATTATTCAGTTTCAGAGTTTCAATCCAATTGACAAACGAAGCATCCTTAGTACAAGTTTCAATATTAATTTGAAATAGTTCATTACAGTTAATAAATTGAAAAGGTCAAAAACATGATTCATCTTTGATAGAGTTTATAATAGATATAGATCGAATCAATTTATTTTAATGAGATCATGAAGTAAATACACCGTCCTGTTCATAGACTGCCTAATCAGTACTTCGTGTATAATATTCACACTTCGACTAGTGCATATTGCATTGTGCATTGATAAATATACTTCTTAATAAATATTTAATAAGCGTTCATCACAAATTGGATCATATTATATTAATTCTTAATTTTTTTTATTTATATAAGTAGAAGAATATATTGTATAATTTAGTAAAACAATTGCGAAATGACCTAAAAAAAGCACTAGCTTTGCACTTTCGGTTAAGGTTCCCGTATTGAGAATTGAAGATGGTGACCGATGAGTCACAAAGCCGCGTTCATCGACCCGCCCTCACGACTTGAGCCGTTATCGTACAATTGCTGGTACCGCATTTTTGCAGCGAAACCCAAAATAGGTAGAAGATACGAATATATTTATGAATTATTTAATGGGCCTTATTTCAAAGAAGAGAATATGCAATACATAGCATATAAAAAGTGATACCTCATTTTCAAGTTATTTTTTCATTCACAAGTTACAGATGATTCATGTAAATGAAAATTACGTCATGAAATCTGTTAAATCAGCAAAATAGTCGAGCAACTGGTTTTGTGCCCTTTGCTATACGTATCGATGATTCATAAGATGAAAATAATTGTCAACTAAGCGATAAATAAATTTCAAACCGGGATCCAAATAAAACACATAAAAATCTAAAATTGTCAATGTATAAATCTTGATCATTTACAAATGTTCGTTGAGTTATGAAAATTAATAAAAATAAGAAACACTGTGTTTAAAGCTGATAATTAAATGTCAGTTATTATGTCCTGCGTAAGAAATTCTATAAATATATTACCATGTTATCTATGTAGCTTTTTTTACCAGCTATAAATGCTTTGCTATATATTTATAGAAAATGCAAAGAATTATATCCGTTTACATAACTGTATATATATAATATAATAATAATATATATTTTTGTATTAATACTACAAGACCACATTCTTTCTCTATGTACATTTTTCAAATTTTCAGTCGTAAAAAGGTGTGAATGACACTTGATATTAATAACTTTTTAAGTAGGATTTGGCTTGAATTACCATCAATAATAAGGTCCAAGGCGATTTCGGCTACAGCGACTGCTTTTATGGAATCTTCACGTTGGTCCCGTTGCCCTTCCGTGGGTTCGCATGTGACTAACATAGCCAATTTTTCTTAGAAATGTGCGAGCACACTCAGGGCAGGTCAGGATACCACCGCAATGTATGTTATAGCCGAAGGTGGTCTGGCTTTAAGTTTGGTTTTTTTTTGGTCTTATCTGTGTATGTGTGTGTGTATTGTAGCTATACTCGCATCTCCTCGAAAGCGTTGGTGTTCTGCTTAACAAGGAGTCTCCATTCAGCCCGATCTACTGCAAGCGACTCCCATTGCTGGGCTGGATGTTACACGGTTTCATGTGCCGTTTTAGCACGTCTTTATACCTCAGTAACTGTTCGCCTTGCTTTCGCTTGCCATCTTGAATTTCACAGTAAAACACGCGCTTAGCAACCCTCTCTTCAGGCATTCGGGAAATATGACCACACCAACGTAACTTAAAGTAAAACATCAGGTGAACTGTAGATCACCTGACGTCTAGTCGTTGTCCTTACCTATGGACATTGCACTGGCATTACCAATACATGGCCGAATAACTGTATTAAAGACTCGTTTTCCACCCCATTTTCTTCTGCTTTCGGTTCTCTTGCACAGACCACGAAATTTAGAAATAAAATATAATATGTAGTATAGTTAGATTATAAATGGATATATATGTATAATATGATTATATTCTGACTAATATAGCACATGAGTTTGTAATATAAAACAACAGATATAGGTTCAATTATTATAAAATATTAAATATATTATGACTAACTAGGTACGTATTAAAGAAATTCAATGATGACACATGAGATGACTCAACGTAATCTCGAGCCCTAAAACTACGCAATTCCAAGACTCATAATAAATACGTAATGTATCCAACCCCGTATCGATTGCAAGGCAGAGAAGGCAGAGGGAGGATGGTTTTATGACTTTACTGGTACCACATCAACAAAGTTTAACTTTGCACTTGACACAAATCGGCGGTGGACGATATTTTTTTTACAATCTTAACTATTTTAACATATTAATATTAATATTAATAACTGTTTTAATATAACCTATTAGACCAATTTTAACAAACATTGCCCTTTTAAGTTTTAAACATTCCAATTTTGTCGTAGGGCATCTTGTTATGCACGTAGTAGTGTCAAACACAACCTGGCGTAAACTAATTCATACAAAACAATCTTTATCTACCTTTATTTCCGCAAACAAATGCTTTAAGTTGAAACCATTTCAACTTATAACATTGTGATGATATCTACATAATCAAATTCCAACAAGAGGAAGATAAACTAATGGCAAAATAACAGTACTCTCTACACTGTTTAGAGCACTTAGTTCTTGAATAAATAAAATACAATTAAAATAGGGGAGCTGCCGCACAATCACACCCTTACGATAGGAAACCCTCTTCATGCAATGTGTCTATAATATTAATAGAATAAAACCGCCATATAAACAATCAAATCGGTACAATATCATTATTAATTAGTTTATCATTCATTGAGTCATTTAACTATATTTTTTGGTATAAAATACATTCATTCCTATAAATTCCGCCCGTCAATTACAGATCTTAAAAAGAAGAAATAGAGAGACAGATAATATTTCATTTTTTGGCACAAGTATCTTGTAAACATTCAAATGCACTTACTAAAAAGGTATTTTTTGATTTGACATTTTGTTTCTTGTACAAAGTAAACACGTCGCAGATTGTGGTGCTGTTCCACCTCATGAACAAAGGAATGAAAACAAATGTTATCATGTGGTATATGAAATAAAAAAACGTGATTTCACACTAATATCAGTGTAGTAATTGTTTTCTAGTGCATAATTTGCGGTCACTCACTTTAACTTCGTTGTTCATGTTTCGCGACCACTGATCAGCAGACATTCAGCCACATACAGGGAGTTTCCATAGCAACGGAAGAACTACGTCATTTCCATCCCTTGTGTAGTCGTAGTACTTATTTAGTTTTTATTATGACTACTGCACTACACTATATTTTCTGAATTTTAATTTCGCTTTTGCCTTTTAAATTTTAAGATCGTCTTCGGTTTACAATACCATTGACTTTCTATGATAAAATTGTTATGGTAATACAAACCCATGTGGCTGTATTATCGTATATTTTGCATTATACTTTAAGTCATGAAAACTCAAATATTTGTTATCGTTAGATTTGGAATTTCACTGCGGGGATAACCTTTTCTTGTTTAAATGACATATTGATCTTATTGATTGGAGAATAGTAAATTACAGAAAAATATATGATTAGTAAATATATCGACTAAAACCTCATTAAAGAACGTTTCTTTGGTAATGTGAGTTGGGGTGAAGTGATTAGATTCCCCTATTGGAAATCCCTACAAACATGTGCGCTTACGTGGTTAACTAAGCAATTATTCAACCCGGTATTACGTAATGCACAATGGACATGGTATTATATTGAATAAACTTACACCGTAAATGGCGTTCTTCAAAGTAGTTTATTGACAAGATTTCATAAAAATCTAATCCACTATTTACCTTATTAAACACGGACGACACTGTTTTAATGTTTAGGAAACTGAAGCCAAATATAGTTTATAGAAACGTTCCAGTCAATTAAAGCTCCGGCGTCTGTTGCAATTATTGAATTCGAGATGTTGTATACAAAGACTGATATCTGGTTTCTAAGTGCTCATTGTAAGCAGTCACAATGGGTCCGTTGCCGTGGCGAAGGCCAACCTACCGCTGCATAACGACTGCATTATCACATTTGCTGGTGCAATGTGACGCATTCTTACAAATACGAGTATACACACAGACGTTGCTTATTAAATTGCTCTTACTCATATAAACTAGCACAAACGCACCTCAAGTAAGATTTACACTTTGGAAAATTTCAATGGACTCACAAGTTTCAAGTCGTTAACTTCGAATTGTTAAGATATGCAAGTTGTTTTTAACGTAAAGTAGTTAAGGAAAATGAAATCCATGAAAAATTAATTATTATCACTAAACTTAAATATCGTTTACGACACATGTATTTAATATTGCATTAAATAGCTTGTGAAATCTTTTCAATACTATCGTTAAGGGAAATATTTGTTTTGAACTTAGGGATCAACGGAACACAAGGTTTTTAAATCATATCGCGTCATTTCAAGTTACTGCTGCCGAAAGTCGAAGTAACATTTGCAAAATTAAAAACATTTCGTTACGTAGTTCGTGGTGTGCTAGCTCTAGTGTACTAAAAGAAAGTGATTTATTAGGATTGGGTTGCTTACACATTCAGAGACAAAAATACGCTACTATATTGTAGTGCAGTGCGATGACTAACAAGTGCCATCCTTAATTGTGCGCATAGTGTAATAAAGTGCACGATCTAATGAGACATATGTTCTGTAAGTTAACTTATTAAACATAACATTAATTTATTGTCATATGGCTTGAATCCGGAGCTTGTCTAGCAAAACACTCACTGCTTTTAGATATCTGGTATAATTTCGTTAATAATATCCAAAATATAGTAGATATATTTGATGGATATGAAATGAATGAGATATTTGATGATTACAAAAGACTCCATCAAAATTTCAATAGGATTCTTTGACGATGTTGTCACCGATCTAAAAATAGTTTGTTTCACTACATTAGAGAGCGTGTGCCCGCTGTAATCCTGTGAGGACCCAGCGGAATAAACCACTCCAGTATGATAAGTGCATTGAATATGCAATTTCTTACGTAAAACATAAAGAACCATATGTTGTGAGATGAAAAATCTTTTCAGACTTGTATGCACATATACATTTCATTATACATAAAGAATAATTTCTTATAAAACACTGCAAATTTCTGAGGTGATCATAGCAGCAAAGCATTTATTTATACAAAGCATTTATAATATAAATTCTTTGACAATCACTGATTATTAAAATGGTAAAGAAAAACCAGTTACATATAAAATAACGAGCCAACTAACTAAGTACCCCAAAAATGTCCAAAAGTTTTCTTATATTGTGTATTTTTCAGAATAGATCACATTCAAATGTTACGAAATATATACGTGTATGTTCATATATTACTCACTTTTCTTATTTGCTTGTTCAAGTTTATCTTAGAACTAGATCTCTTTCAACGGGACTTTTACAAGTAACTGTTTTACTTTTTTAACTAGAAAATGCTTCAAAGTACTCTTTGGAGCATTTTCTAATTAAGTTAATTATACATATAGTGTAGTTATCATTCATTTAAAAATAATAACATTTTGTAAGTAGGATAACGTGTCGTCAGTGTGGTAGTATGACATATCATAAGTGGCACTATTATCGACAATCAGACGACGACCTTGCAGCTTATTGTCGCAAATCGTGGGGAGCCGCAGATTGTCATCCTCCATTCCGGCATCCGCCTTACATGCATTTTTGTTACGTAACCTACTTGTAATTTTTTTAAGATAAAGACAACCTGACATCAACAATTATTAAATCTTTTATGAACAACATTCGTGACCAAGAGCGTAGCTTTTAAAGGGCATTTATTACAAGCCCCACCCAAAAAAAATATTTTGGTTAGTTTTTGTTAAAAACCCGTTGTATTAGTTACCGTTTCATGACAGAAATTTTGCCACACACTACATAAAGCTACATTGACATTAAATTAAAAAACCTTTGGGGTTTTCAAATTGTATGTGGTATTTAGGTTTCATCAGGTTACCTTAAGCTTTATTAAGCTTTATAAGCAAAATGTATATCGGCGATATACAAAAACCTTATTTTAACAAAATTTATTCCTAAACGTGCAATATAATCGTCACACTTTCATAACGGAAATGCATAAACCTAATGGGTCCGTCACGGTTAAAATATTGAGTACAATTTTATCTGCGAATGTCCCAACACCGTCATGCATTGCGAACGCTGTTGAAAGGGCAACTGCAAATAATAAACTGTATACCGTTTTTTAACAGATGTGATTTATCGTTCAAGTGATTTTAAGTATAGATAAATTTGTTACACTTAATTCATTTTTAGTTCCAATAGAGCGTGTACAATTTTATTGAAATTAAAATGTCTTTACTTTTATGTTCATACAAATACAATAACTTTTTAATTATTATTTGAAAAAACTGCATTAACATCAAGTCACATCCACAAGAAATTTTAGAATTTTTTGGTACAATAATATGTGGATAAATATAAAAGATTTTATTAACGATTCAATAGTTTACTTAAGATGTATTATATAAAGGAAGAATGCGAAGTAATATTAGTAATTGAAAAAGTTAAACGTAGAAAATACGAGAGCTATTAACTTTTTTAATAAAAATATTGATTACCGAAAATTTATTTAATTTAATTTTAAATATTTTTGTACCTCTTTGAATAACAATTAAGAACTAGCGCCACGATTAACCTAATGGATTGAATACTGACATCGCTATTCAGGGCGCGTACAAAACAGCGCGCAGAGTGAACGCAAGTTGCCTTTTAGTGAACGGTACTATGAAGAGTCTTCTACATGGACTGGTGATAGATTTCTCTCAATTATATAGATATTATAATGTTGTTTGAACCACAATTTTCCCTTATAATACCAATTTAGAATTCTACTCTATATATCTCCTGTTTAGACTTGAGACACACGATATAACTATTTTAAAGGATCAGAAAAATAAAATGCGCGAATTGAATACGATTAAGTAGACTACTCTCACTCAAAGGCATGAATAGTGACTTCAAGTGAGTCTGGAGAGCATGTTGACGTAGACGATGCAAGAAAGCCCGCATCCTATTGTGCTAAGAGCTTTGAAATGATCAAGTAGACTATTACGAATGACTCAGTGATGCGAACCCTCGCTTACGTATATATTTACAAATTATAAACAATCGTATTAACCGCAACTTAAAATGTCTACCGTAAGATTTTTTACGTCCAATTATTATCTGACACTAACTGACTTGCAAAAGATTAATGAATGCGGTGTAAATATACTACAAAAATTAAGACGCTAAATATTATTTATGGTATTCAATATTAGCATTAGAATGTGTAGGGTGTAAGGGAGAAACGAGTCCCAGTCCGTTTCTCCAAACGCCAACCTCACCTGCACGCGGTGCACCCTGCTTCTACCGACGAGGCTCTGGCGACCGACAAATGGCGGTATAACCATNCGCGTGCGCATCAGTCCGCGACACCGAACGCGTCACTGGTGCCCGCCGCCCGGCGCCTGATAACTGAAGTGCCTGTACCTAATGTATTTTCAGCCTGTGACTCAAAATCCTACACATAGTATATACGCGTTGACCCAATTAAATGTAAACAATGGTGCCTTAACACGACTTATATACATTATAAAGAATTTTGAATAGCTATCAAACGCTCTTCGGTGCCTAGTTATGGTAAACCACCAGACAAGCGATGCGGGCTCCGGATTTCAATAAAACATATTCGTTTTAATAGGTAGATTGAGAATTTACACTAGTATAAAGTAAACTTTACACTACTGTAAATTTCATGAGATGTCCTTAAAACCTATCTTGTGTGTGAAATTTTTAATTGACAGTTCTATGCTAGCATCTGGTAGGCTTTTGACTCGACAACAAAAGGTACGGGAAATTACGGTACGTGATTAGTAAAGAAAACAACGCTCGCGTTCTTTGTAAACGTTACGTGCTTACCTTTCTTAAAGATAAATCACTCTACCTTCACTTTGATATACACCTAATACCACGTTGAACCATTTTCGCTGCAGCAAAAAATGGCCAACGGTATTGTCACAAATTAAAGTACCGTTTGCTTTTTCTAAAAGTGTTATAGCAGATCAATGTACTTCCTACTGTGTTACCTTCACTTAAGCAATATTTTCATTAAAGTGCCAACGAAAATTTTGATTTGATAGACATATAACTGCGAAAAGGTGATTAGTTGGTTTACGCTTTTGATACGATATGGTTTTTTTTAAATACAGATCATATATAAAATACTGTTTCAACACAGCCATTAAAGTGTACCTAATTGAATTCAGAAACCATCTAAACACACTCAGAAATCAATAGGAAATAAATTAGGCCACATCGATCACGCCACGATGGGCCAATAAAGCAATTATCTGGTAAAGTGTGCCAGCATTTGTTAGAGATGAGAAAGCATCCGATAACGAAACCATTAGCGGTGACATAATTACCTAACTATACTCCTACAATGGGCATAGAAACCTTGAAGAAAACACACTCGTTCTATTGGATGACCCAATAAACGTTAGAAGACACTAGTAAAGAAAAACATATAATAAAAATAAAAAAATATAATACAACATATATTAATTTTCTACAAATATTTTATTGTATTATGTTCGCCTTGCCCGATCACACTTGTAATGCTCTCGTCGAGCATTCAACAGCCTATCCCCCAAATCAAACGTGAGTAAAGAGTTTTATTATTTAAAACGTACACGTAAGTTACTAAATAATACCTTAAGATAAATATAAAATAGGCATTAGGAGTAAATACATAAATTACTTGGACCAAGGACACAAGGACGTGTGATCCCTTGCCACGTTAAGCCGTCGGTCCTCGCCTAATCTCTCACCGTTCATGTCAGATTGCCGTCACCCATGAGAGTGAAGGAATAGAGAGTGCACTAGTGTACTATGCCTGCCAAATCGCAGTGGAGCTGCGTGGTGGGTCTAAAACCATCTCTCCTATGAGAGAGGAGGCCTGTGCCCAGCAATGGGACTTACCAATAACACAAGGGTAATAACCCAAGAAATACAACTTATGTTGAAATTTCATAAAATATTTTCATTTCATTCATTTCTTTTAGTTTTACACCCCCTACCTGTTATTAATTAGTGTCTCGGTTTTGTTTATTTGCACACTAACTTCCATTTAAATAGCACTTAGTTGTGTCAAGTATAGTTTACACAGGACCTTATGATGCACTTTGCGTGTCAACATCGCGGTTGCCGGTGTACAACTAACTACCTACGTAGGGGAGAAACAGACAAAAAATGCAAATAGTACATTTGTGTGCCAGAGCGTGTGAGCATACGGGCGTCTATATCAGGATTTAAAAAAACAAATTTCATTTCTAAACAATATAATTATAAAAAATACTAAGTATAAGAAATAAATATTGTTGTAATAGGACTTTATGATTTAAATTAGCTCTCCCTGCTTTCTAATAACAGATAAGAAGTACAAAGTGTTTAAACCGAACGGATTCATTTCTTTAATTTCCCGGGCAAAGCTTTCACATTCCAAAATCTTCCCGGGATGCGCCCACTAGGGCTAATAAAACACGCCGAAAAAATTTCTTTCACATAGCATTATATCAACAACTTCAAAATGACCGGCGTGATTTACAATAATATATCAATGACATGCCTCCTAATACAGTGGGATGATACGGTACAGACTGCCTTTGATTTTTATGCATAATACATTGTTAGTTATTACAAACAACCCATTTATTTACGTCGCCTTGTAAGTAAATTTGCATATAAATGTTACAATAGTGACTGAAATGTTAATAAGCAATTATTAAACGCATCATCGCATGCAATTGCCATTGACATTGTAATGAATAATTGAGAATAACTACACAGGTAATTATAGCGCTATGTTATTAGCTACATTTGTTTATGGTGACCTTTAAATTACGTAGTCATAGTCATATTGTTTACTATATAACCTATATTACTAAAAACTATTGATTAAATAAAATGGCATAACAGTTTGAGCGTCATAAAGCGTAAAAGAATATAGTATATATATATAAGCAGTACATAGCGAGTTATTTTTTTAGGCAATAAGCATAATATAGGCTGATTTCGATTTATTAAAGAATACCTTATTTAGTTTATGCATGAATGCAATATAACTGGAAAGTAGTTTGAAATGTTCATATTGATACCTCAGATTTTAACCCTACATTCATCTAAATTTCTGTTTTCAATTTGTAAAGCAATACCAACTTAATAAAAAAGTGCGCTGTACAATATCGACAATAGAAACTTGTAAGTCATGTATATGATTTAGAGAGAGAGTGAGAAAACACTTTATTGCACACAAGATAAAAATAAAAAGACATATAAACTAATATACTTATTACTGTAATATAGCGTGCAAATGCGGTCTTATTGCTACAAGCAATCTCTTCCAGACAACCTTTTTATGTGAAGAAGCAAACTAAAATATATAATAGCACAGAACAGCGTCAAAAACTTAAATATAATATATAAAAATAAATTTTTGGTTTTAACCATATAAGATATTACATAAAATATAAATATTATACGAGGTGTGTTCAAAAAGTATCGCGAATTTTGNAATATAAAGAAAAGGAAAAGATATAAACGTGTTATTCACAGCAGTTTTCAAGGTTAGGTGTAAAATCCCTAGTGTTGAGGCTAGGGTAATAATATACTATATTTTATTTATATATATAATTATCAGGAACACTGTAATATTCATACTCGAAGTGACAATTTAGAATTCAATTTCCAATATTCATGTGTAATATTAGCGGAACATAATAAAATAAAGGTTTGATATCAGTATCATAATCTTATATGATACTGATATTAAATATTTTTTTATGTTCCGCTAAATATGCCGGTGTATATATAATATAATGCGAGCGCGGAGGTTCAGATAAGATATAGTTAAATATTATTTTTTCATTTAATCCGTATAATGATGGATAAACACGATTGTTATCTTATGAACTTATCGTACAATTTTATCTACTACTATTGTGTGAAAGAAGTTATAAATCGAGAGCACTGTAAGTCAATTTTTAGGGTAATTGTATAAGACAATTTTTACGGTACTTAATTATATTAGGAACAATTTCGCGATGTACTTATTTACAAAAACTAAGTTTATGTAGGGAACATAAAATAAATTTACATTGAAAATCTGACATGTATAATATAGCAACATTACTTAATATTTATGGTAATAACTCGTGAGACCAAGCAATTGTTCCTAACAAGTTGGGAGGACTCAAACAAGAGATTTCCTTGTTTTGTTGAATGTGGATCTTCCCCTCGTGGTGTTAACAGTAGAACAACGTGTGAGATTGTTTACAGCATTAAAAACCGCTTAAAAATAAAACACAAAGTTTTTTCTTAACAAAAAGTAAAATACCAGGAAGTCGATATGATTAATAGTATCTAAACCATAAAGTCGTCGGTACAATAAAGATTTATCAAAACGTACATCTATTGCTTTAACAAATATAGTTATTTTGCTTCGTACTTCTCATATCAGGTCCACCTACACTAGCCTCGACATATTACGAGTATATTCTTTCAATGCCAAGATAACCTCTGACTGAAGTAGGTAATTTATATTTTAAACATTCATGACCTAAATAGGATAGGCAAATTGTACTTTTTTTGTCACGCGTAACGTAGTGACGTGTTTTAATAACGAAAATTAAATTGACCTTGTACATTTCGCACAATTTATGCTGACGACTATGTATTTACACAAAGATTGAAGTTCTGTAAAAAATTTGTTTATAGAGGACAGCCAATTGAAAATCTAATAATACTAAATAAATATATAAAAATTTAAAAGTATTTGTCATCTATCTACTTTTTACAGTGCACAAACTCAAAGACACAATACGATACAAATAGAGATTGTTAGGTTTCTTCGCAGAACAAAAAATACGAAACAACGTAATATAATATACAATTGACAAATAAATTTTATAAAACATGAGATATTAGAGATTTTATATATAAATCGATTTAATATCCTACACAAATGTAATCAAATAAAAAGCAAGTAGAAGTAATTTCAATAAAAAAAGAAAGACTCCATTCAGAATTAATGTTATATCTGTACTAAGATGTAGTCTGCTGCTTGTTCGTGCCACTCCGGCAATAACGGAATTAAGTAAAATTGTAGCAATTAGTATAAATCATTAACATAGTTATTACAAGGTTCTTAATGAATTCATAAAAAATCCGTTACATAACAAACTGGTTCCATAGTTTAACTCGGTTCAGGTTACGTCACTGTTTATTAATGGTTAACGTATATTTTTCTACAAGCTATCATTCATGATATTAGTGTATGTGGCAACCTCAAAAACTTTATATGAAATCTTGATC
The DNA here is from genome assembly GCA_015832385.1 of Elymnias hypermnestra. Lineage (NCBI taxonomy): Eukaryota > Metazoa > Arthropoda > Insecta > Lepidoptera > Nymphalidae > Elymnias > Elymnias hypermnestra. The sequence continues at coordinate 4,937,657 of JACTOM010000028.1, forward strand.
AAACAGCGCTCAAGATTATAGGATTTCTGTCACAGGAATTGAGCAATGTCGAACAATAATTGAACTATTTTTTTCAAATAAAACTATTTGTAATTAATTAATAATAAAATTATCAATTACATTGACAATAAATTTTACAAAAAAAATTATACCTTTTTATATATTATACATAATAATATTTAATTTAATAAAATGTTTCGAATAAACAATTACATGACCCATAGTTTGCTAAATTTCAGTCAAAAGCACAATAAAGCCCAGAAAGACCTACATTTTCTAGTGTCTAAAAACTTATAATACTATCTGTAAAAATGACATTGGAGCATCACAAAATGTTAATATGTCAATGATTGATTTAAAAAAATTGTTTAATTTTCCTGTACAATTAAGGATTTTTGAATTGAGCCACTGTTCCCAAGCATCTTAAGTATGGAAAAATTACTATTTCATCATTTTAAACATAATTGGGCGAAGTTTTATACATAACAAATGTGATTTCCAACAAAAATTGCTACACGAACCCTTCGATGTTTGTTGTATTAACTCAAAGATGTTTTTGAATCTCATTCTTACCCTCTTGATTTACGCCGAATACAATAGCTTAGGGCAGATAAGGTACGGATTTTGGTTGTATCCTATTTTAGGAACGAAAAACAAATTGCCTTTTGGGAAATACAAATAAAATCCGCATCGCCAAAATTTTAAAGCACACATACATTTGTCTAGTATTAATAATATAAATGTTAAATAATAACAAGGCTTATGATATTAATGGAAATATAGAAAAATTGTTAGCCACAATAAAAACATTTTAAACATATTTGTATAAAAGAAAATATTAAATTAATTTCATCAACTAATGTAATTCAACTTCCCCGAGAAATAATACTATCCAAGGTGGAATGAGAGTGGATGCACTAAATCGATTCGCCTGGCGCCGTTATGGCCACCCCTGCAATATTGTTGAACACATGCAATATAAAACAACGAAAAATGTATATTTCTACTTCATATAATTTATATACCTTAAAAATAAATCGATAACCCTGCCAGGAGAAAAAAATATGTGTAATAATTGCAACTGTGTGTACAGAAAATATAATGAAGTCTTCTACAATTATGTAATTATCATCTCAAATAAGATAAACTGTATTCCTAAGATAATTCCATACACAATAAGTACAAATTTAATATCTACATATTTTATATAACAAAAACTCATTGTACGATACAAGAGTCTAAATTGAAGGGATAAGACCCATTTGGCGAAATTTTGCTAACGAGCTTTTTACATGGGGTTATCATCACTATAGACAAAAATTTGACAACTAAAGTTATTTTCGGATATTTATAAGATGTATCTTGCTATCCATAGGAGGTCAAATCTATTTTTATTTGAAAAACCATTCCCTTCGCAAGTGTCAGGGCTTCAAGAAAATGGAGTTTTGTTGCGATCGTAACGGCTTTTTCAATTTACATTCACAAAATTCATCATTAGTAAATTTCATCCAGTACAAGTTCATTATTTAATATAAATATAATAAAAAAATACAATTAGACATATTTTTAAGAACACGTCCTGAAAGACAACTGATTTATTATAAAAACAGCTACATTTAGTTTATATTTTTTTGTAACAAATAAAAGTTTTGAAAACAAAAAATGGTTGTCATTAAAAAAAATATTAATATATTTTAAATTTTTAAAATGCAATTTCTTTGGAATTTCTGCAATTTCTCAATTTGGAGAAATGTGCCACGCTATCATTATATATTTTCAAACATTTGAAAAATTAAATAATGTTTTTCAATTTTGTTAAATTAATATATAAAGTAAAATTTAAAAATACTATAATATACTGCAAAGATAGTACTTTCTTTATGATCTTATAGTTGCTTTAAATCTTTTGCGTAACTATTTATATATGAAATATTCTTTGCTACAGATGTCAACTATGAAGAAAACCAAAAATTGTAGTAGTGGCTGGTGGGTGGTTCTATTAACAGCTACACTAGCAATTGGAGCGCTAGCTGATGCTGGTGTGGGTCTCTTTAACGCTAGACTTAAACAGATTGTCACCTCGAGTACACTAAAATGGACGAATTTGAAGAAAGAAGCCATGGAGAACTACGTTATGGGGGCAGACTCTCCACAAGGTACTAGAATGATAATTAATGTCCTCACTCACTGCTGTTCTCGAATATATTTTAAGCGACTTTCTAATTATTCTGTAAATAGTAAATCATTAAATAGTAAACCACGTATTCATTTTTACTTTCATTTTAGGTCCTATATATTTGTGCAGAACGAGGCATGAAGGAGATATGCTATTGGGGCAATTAAGACCTGACTACGCTTCTTGTGCTGTTTCTGGAAGTAAAAGCTACAATTTATTCGAGGTCTTAGAAAATATCGAAAATGCGTCCCTCATTATATGGAACTCTTGGTATAAGTTTAATTCAAAACCTAGCGGTGCGATAGTTGTCGATTCATCGGTAGATTCGGTTTTCATCAGTCGAATAAAATCAGGTAACGGATTTTCACATAATATCGGCAGAATTATTTATGAAAGCACTGTGGGTCATTTGATAACTTTCGATGAACAGAATAATGAGTTAGAAGAAAATATTGGAGAGATTCTATTAGAAATTGAACCAATCAAGTATAGACTGGAGAACGTTGAGTTAGATTTAGAAACTCAACACGAAAGACAAATGGATCCTGAAATATACGATGAACGCATTTTAAAAAATGACGGCGAAGTTGCCGCTACTGTAACAATAGAAATAGAATATAAATATAATTATGCTTTATCTTGGGGTCACGGTCATGGCATTGCTATTGGATTGAATACAACTATACAAATGGCTGACGGAACAATATTTCCGCAAATAGAATGGGCTAATCAGTTCACCGAAGAAAGAAAAGAACTTTATAAATTGGAAAAATACCTGGAACCTGGTACAGCTTGCAATGTCACTTTAAGAGGCAACAACACCGACCGCGACGTTCAGTATACTGGAAAGTTAGTAACATTTTACAAAGATAACAATGCAAGATCAAGACAAATGAGAGGGGAAAGAATTGAAAATACAGTAGAAGTCGAGGCTGTGTACGGGGAAATTTATTATACTGTTAATAACACTCTTGTGCCTACAACGACGACTACTACAACTACAACTACCACAACCACGACAACTACAACACAAGCACCTACACAAGTACCACAGTCAGAGTTAGAAAAAAATGATGTAGGAATGATAATGGACAGCAATGATATATTGATAGACAGCAGTGAAGATATGATAAAGTCTCCACCCGCTAAAGAAGACATTAATCGATCTGTAGTCGGAGGTTTAGGTAGCAAGCCAGAGAACGGTGCCAATAGCAGAATTGTTTCTTTTGTGTTGTTTGTGCCTATATTTGTTTTACTTCTTTAAAATGCGGCAGTTATACAGATTTTTGTACATAAAAAGAAATTATTCTATCATGGTTGCTTGAAGATTACAGAGGTATGATAGCAACAATGCTTAACGCAGTTCTTTTTTTACTATCCGAGACTTAGAAAATCTTCTCGGTATTTTTTTGTAAATAATGAAAAGTTTTTGTTTTTACAACACATTCCTGTTATATATTTTCATTCCAAATGTTTAAAAGATGGACCCAAAACATTTACATGTAAATAGAATTTGTAAATAATTAAGAAAATTCAAGTCGCCGAGCGACTGCAAGAACATTTGTCAGTGCGAAAGATAATTTGGTTATCTGGATTTATGAGTAGTTAAGATCATATTTCCAGTTTTAGAATGCTAAGAATATTTTTTTAATTCCCTGACTTATATAGAATTATAGTCAGCTTGGGCTTGCTTGTGGTTGCTTTGTTTCGTATTATCGATTTCCTCTTTTAAAGTAAATATTGGCCCTAACGAAGAATACTTAGGTGTGATCAATACTGTTATGTTGTTATTTGAATGGATCACTGAAAACCCAATATTATTATAAAACAGTTGTATTAAAGAATTAAATATCTTGCCTTCAAAACGTTAAATGATTATTTCGTTAAGGCAACTTTAATCACTATTACCTTTAGGTTTAGACAATGTTAAAAGTTATAAAAAATTTAAATAAAAACATCAAGTACTAAGTAAAACTTGAGAATACAGCTTGGAGTATAAGTTTAGTTGGCGTTGGAACTGGAAATAATATTACTATTAATTTGAATAACATGGCAAATTTTGTATTATGTTTTATGTTAAAGAACATATCCCTTCAGTACCTCTTTTTTCTAGTTGTTTAATTTCTCCTTATTGTTATATTTAGTTATAAGAGTTTAAAATCCAGAACTAAAGATATTATTATTATAAGAACTTTTTAGATGACAATTAATTTATTTGTTTTAGGTTAAATATGTAAGTTACAAATGCAAACACGTATTATTGAATAATTGAAGTAATTATTATAACTTTGTTATTGCCAAAGTTATATTTACTTTTAAAGTTTCCATTCACCATACATTTAAGGTATCCTTTTATGAATTCCTTCAGCACCCTGTTATGATGATGAATATATCAGTAAATATACAAAATAGTTTACTTTAAATGTTATAAAATGCTTAGCCGTGTTTTGTGAATGTGAATAGAATGAATATTTTTGTATGGGCATACCTAATGCTAGACGCATAATGATGGCTTATACTTGCACTAAACATTGCAATAGATATTTTAAACAACTCATTTTTTTCTCAAAAACTACGTCGTCCTTGTGCGTCTTGCATGTGATTGTCAATGTTAATAATATATATAACATATTATGTCAAATATAGTAAGTCATAAATTCCAAAATGCCACGTGTTCATTATTTGTTTTACCATGACACAAAATATAATATATTATGATTTCAACGAAATCTCTATTAACATAAATGTAAAAATCAATATCCCACCTAGTGTAACATTATCGCGTAAGATTTAGAATATTAAAAATATCTCTGAACGGTATTTAAAATGACTATATAAAAATAATCACTTATTGCTTGAAAAATTATATATTCACATAAAATTATGATAATTTAATTATTTATATTATGTAGGAGTAGGCGCAGATAGACGAATTTCATTTATGTCACAAAATTTTTGCGGTATAGAGACATAAATTATTTTATGAAAAATTGGCAATAGCTATAATTGGATTTACTTTGAAAGAGTTAGGTTGAACATTACCTTGGTGAAGTGTAAATAAAATTGAGAATTTTTCGACAATGTGAAATATCGCGTCATCAAAGATTCATTGTTCTCATGGAAAACTTTCTTTTATCTCTAGAAATAAACATTTTTCGTGCTTTATAGTTGCTCTTTACAAGAAAACTAGCACTAGTTTATGAATCTCTTAAAACAAGATTGTTTGCGAAGCATAATTGTGATGTTCTTTGTAAGGTTTGTTTTCAATCATTAAAATATAAATATAAAAACGTGTTTTTTTTTTATTTGCAACAAAGTGATTGTGTCCATCCAAGACATGTGTCGAGTTTATTTTAATAACTATAAAAAGGGTATGTATTTCACCTTGAACAGAATAAAAAAATCATCTTGATACATTTCTTAATTTAAAAGAAAATAATAACAACTACGAAGTAAAATACCATTACTTACACTGTGAGTAATTTTACCGAGTAAAAGATATCTTGAAAAGTAACTACTTGAGTTATTTAATCGTCCCAGAACGCATTTTTTTTTTGCTTGGAACCCCGTCTTTGAAAGTACTAAGATGTCAACAAGCCCCAGCCGAAGGCTCCATGCTATCTATACTTAGACAAATTAGAAAGACTATTTTCACCGGGAATCGCACATCAGAAGCCTGGGTCACATCATTGCTCCAGCGATGTCGTTAAAAAAAAGTACAAGTAATGCAGGGCTAATAGATAGCAATTAAATTATTTATTTTCAGCTGACTGCGGAGCGTGGAGCCTTTGAGACGCACCCCACTTTAGGCCTGTAAATGTCAGAGCCATGAACTTTAGTCTAACGCAGACAACATTTGAAACGGAACATTTAACTCAAATATATATGTATAATACTAGTTGATGCCCTCGATTCTATCTGCGCAGACTTAATACTTATATCTCAGATACCCGCAAACCTATTATTGAGCCAGCATTCTGTCTGGTAAAATCTATTAGAGTTTCATATAAATAGATATGTAGGTGGCCGGGTCGGGTTTGCTGGTAACAAATAAAACGTAGTATTTCTTATCTCGGCAATATATTTAACTGAACTAGGCTGGATTGTAACGGCATATATGAAATGAATCGCTTAATTTATAATTTAGTGTTAACTAAACAAAAAAACGTATGAAAACTATAATAATTTCCAATGGCCTTTAAAGAAACAAAAATATAATAGGTTAAATGATTACATCATGCAATAATTGAAAAAAATACCGTAACCTAAGCTTATCAAAACTAATGTCGAAAAGGGAATCTTTTAAATATAAAAGTGCAAATAACTAACAAATAATAGACAGAATCTACAGAAGATAAAAAATGTACAGCATAAATAATGTTTTAAAAGTACACGGTCATCTAAAAATAGTTTTGGCACAATTCAGTATTCAAAAACGACAAATCGAGTCATTGAACCCGGTGAGATATTTAGCGTTGTAAAATTACACCACTTTTGAACACACAAACATTAACAATATATGTATTTTGGAAATGCCAAGTGGATATACCCTTTGCCCTTTCAAGACGAGACATCTGCTATACAACGCAAGGAAAACGGAAAACGGAAGGACATCTTATTCCTCTGCAGTGGGAATCAGAAAGGAACATTCCGAGATCTTTTTTGCAAAAAATGGTTGGACAATTTAACTACATCTAAGTTTTATAGTAACGAAAGTGCTTCTGTAACATATCACTGATTTGTATGAATAAACACACAGTCCAAAAAGAAATTGGTTGGTTACTCTTTATTGAACACCAGAAATTTACCATTACAGTATTTATCTTGAGTGTACGTATAATAAATAGATGGACTTATCGCTACCCAATCTTCCAACAACTTTCTAGCATACTATTTTTTTTTTTGGAATAAAAACTCATTTTCTAATTAGCAAAAATAAAACTGTAATTATGTTTAATATGTCTATTATGTCTGTAGTATGTTTCGTTTTTTTCTACGAAACTCCTGTAAATTAAAGTTTTTTGAAGGGTGCCAATATTCTTCTTAAGCATGAAAATGTATGTCGTTTAGGATTAAAAAATAGAACAAAACAAAAGGCAACATTTTTTGCGTACAAAGTGCTCTTCTATATCATAAGGCGTTGCTGCAGCGGTTTTCATTAATATACCTTTACTAAATAGATTAAGTTATAGAGAATAACGTAGGCTTCGAAATTTATTCATTTACGAAAAGCTCCAATCGCCTAATAATCCACTGAGACACATAGGAGCCGGCTCGGTTCTACTAGTAGTATATAAAGGTATTCTTAAAAACAACAGCAAGCTCTATTTAAATCCTAAAGCGTCGCTTCTCCCGTCATTCGCGATGATTTTCCACGCCGTGAATTCGCGCAAGGAAAACGCTGTGTAAATAGCGGGCAATCCTTTTCACCCGAGGCGCATTCAGTTTGCTTTGTGGAGACATTTATGTTAGGGCTAGCTCAAAGCCGGGACTGGCTCTTTAATTATTTTCCAAAGGGGGAAAAGTTTGGGGAGAAAGGTACCTGAGTATGTCCTTACCTTTACCCTCATTTATATAAAAAAGTTCGCAATCGAAATATGTGTTGTGTATAATAAATAATATTATAAAGAGGAAAGATTTGTGTTTATGTATGTATGTTTGTTACGTTATCACACAAAAACTAGTGGACCGATTTCAAAAACTTTTTCACCGTTTGAAAGCTGCGTTTTCACTAAGGGACATAGGTTAGACTACTTTCTCAAAAAAATTGGAGATCCCTAAGAAAAATGCCTTAATTTAATGCTCTCGCGTGCGCTGCGGAAACTATTGAAGATAGAACAAAAAATGTTCCACGATATGAGAACGCATTAATAACTATTAAAAAAGTCCTCGATACCATATGTCCAACTACAGCAATTATGCCACTATAACTACTTTTTTTGCATTATAAAAGTTAATAAAATTGTCGGCAATTACCAAATCACTTTATTTATACCTCTGTATTAATCCGTATCCTATTAAATTTTATTAAAGACCGTTTCAACACCTGTAAAACACTTTTAAATCAAATTACTAAAATCGGACATTCTGTTCAAAAGATATAACGCATTTAATAATGTCAATCTAAAGAAAATAACGTATTCAGAACGAAACATGTGACGTAGTTTTGAGAAGGAAGCTGAAAGTTTTAAGACAATAAAGTTCTACAAATAAATCTCTTCTCTAATATTAGAAGAAGGGTTTGCATTTTTAATAATCAAGCTAAAAATTACTGGAGCGATTTAAAATTTCACCCATAACCTTCTTGAAATCAAGCCCTTTTCAATACGTCCATACGTAAATGATGTTACGAATTTAAAACTGTATTAGTTAGATAATATTCGTTGTAAAGTAAAAATCGTATATTAGTTTAATTATGAATGTAAGTGTATATCTAATAATCTAAAAAGAAGTAATTAAAAACTGAGTGAAATAAAACTTTTATGTTAACGAGAATAAATCTATAGTCCTACTTAGTAGACTTTCCATTGTCACGAGATCGGTATCTACGCGGGTGAAACCGCGGGGCATTGCCAGTGTATAATACAAAAAGACTGATGTTATAGTAGTTTCAAGTTAATATAAAAAATATAGGCAATACAGATTAATTACTTTTAATATTTTTCATTTAAAAAGCTTTGCACCGACGCGAAGATTTTTTTAAATTTATATTTAAAAAAAATTCGAAATCGGAATCGGGACTTTCTGTACTCACAACGTTCACAAGTTGCAGTAAGTGTAACAATTTTTTTTTTATTTAATCTACTTTGCCTAACCGTAAAGAAAATAATACTGAACGTATTTATTTAATTATATTTTTAAATATATACTATTTAAAATATAAATATCAAAAAATAAAAGAATTGGGCTCGTCCGGGATTTGAACCCGGGACCTCTCGCACCCTAAGCGAAAATCATACCCCTAGACCAACGAGCCGGTGATAGATATTTCGAAAATATTGTACTGTTTGCATTTACAACATTTCAATTGCATAATAATAAAAAAACATTATTAAAGGAAATAAGGCTTATTGAATCGTAAAAGTAGATTTATTGAATACAAAATTTCATAAGAACGCCATCTCTCGTCAATTATAAAAAAAATTAACTTTAATATTTTTATACAGAAAATTTTAATTAGCAATTTACTCCGATCTATTTAAGATAGTATTATCGGAAATTCGTTAAAAATAAATTGTTTTTAACTAAAAAAACTTCAGTAACTACAAATCCGTGTAACAAGCTCCATAATTAACTCAGTTGGCAAATGAAATGTTATGACAATCTTCTTTTTATTCAGTCACTCAAGGTCAAATACAATTTTAAGTGGGATATAATATTTTCTTTATATACATATGTTTTTTTTATATATGTATATCTCGTTCCATATAAGTTTCCTTTTCGACTATCGATGACTGATTGAATTAAAAATAAATTATCTTCAATAATAGACAGAATTCCTCTACGATTTTGAGAAAATAAATTTTGAATTGCAGTACCTAGTTAGAATTATAAACTTAATGCAAGCATAACATGGTTCTCTTCATCTGTTATACCGCGAAGTATACAGTAATTACGGAATCGTGTTTAAGAGAAGGACGGAATATGCATACACATCGTCTTCATTAAGGACACAACGCTTTATGACGAAATCATTATTATACGATATATTTTTATTTTATTTTTTAATATACTGACTTATTTTCTACTATTTTAAAAATATATTTTTTTAAGATGTTTTAAGCCATCATTTTATCATACATTATGACGTATATTAAATAGAAAGATACAAAAGCTTCATTAATTTGTTTAACATAAATAATATGCAAAAATAATTCTAAAAAGTAAAAAGAAGATTGGGCTCGTCCGGGATTTGAACCCGGGACCTCTCGCACCCAAAGCGAGAATCATACCCCTAGACCAACGAGCCACAGTATGTAACGACAAATACAATAATACTACAATACTATCCGAACATTATACATAGTATGGGAAATAAACCTGACTTTACGAAACGAACAGCAAACCGTGGAGTGGTTTAAAAAGTAGAAAATTAACTGTCAAATATGATAAAATATCTGTCTGCGTGTGGACTAACCATCTAATTATTACAACTACTTAACCCTCTTTCCTAAACATAAACAAAGGAACCCTAGGCTCTCAAATATTCACTTTCATAACTTTTAATAATGTAGCGGTACAAACAATTTATCTATGTAGGAGAAAGATATGAGAATACTAAAAATACCTTGTGATTGACGAAATACAAACAAAAAGAGTAAGTAATTTAATACGTGACCCGTATATTGATGTGACCTCAAATTCAAAAGTCCCGTAACTCATCATTTGTAGTGACAGCCACAATGAAGGAAATATTTAACAAGTAATCAAATAAAACACGTGTCAATAACAGAATCACCTAACCTGAGAAATGAATAAATACTCTATTTATAATTAGTGCAGCCCTCGACTTCGCGTATAATACGTCACTTTTACGAAACCTATTAAATCGAAGTTTATATTTAAAAATAGGGCCCCTTGAACAAATATTACATGAATTTGAAAGATTATAGAAAACCACACAAAATTTGAAAACGTGTCGTTGACTTTTAGTAGATAATAAAATATTTATATTTAAACATGTTTGGTATATACATACATATAATTAATCAATACAACACGATGGAGCGTTTCATGTTTTCATTCGAAATAAAAAAAATACGGGAGGATCTACTCTGAAGCAACTGAAACTTAGGTAAATTATTATAACTATACAAGATAATAATATAATAAAGTTCGTCTCAAGAATTCCAAGTATTGTTTACAGTACATATATCGGTTAGAGGACATTTTTCAAGATTGTATTAGTGCGCTATCTTTCAAAATTTTAGTAAACTACAATACAACTTATTACGTAGTAGTTCTGCTACTGTACAATAGATGGCGCTGCAAATATTTTAATGTGACCCTGACTTAATAATTTTAAATTAAATGAATATCCAACAACAATGATTTTGGAAAATTTATATGCACATTGTAACGAAATTTAAGAAAAAAGAAACTTTGAATAATGTTTCTTAAATTAACTTATAGCTGATGCTAGATGCTAGAGTTTATAAAAATTAAACTTACCCATTACTCCGAGTTGCTGAGGTGAGAGGGGCGCAGCATCACCACCACCAGAACCAATTGAACCAGAAGCCAAGGAAAGTCTTTCACTAAAACCAAGTGGACTGCTGCGACCTCCACTACTAGCAACAGATCCTACACCTAAAAAATAAACCTTACTTTACAAATGATTACAAAAATAATTAAGAATCAAAGTAAAAAAAACACGAACCACCATTGGGACTTCTCATTCTTGAAAGCCTTTTATTAATAGCTCTTTGAATTCTTGGATTGAATATAGGTTTTGCCCGTCTCCTAGCAAGATATCTTGATAATACTCCAACTACCACAGCACTTGTACCTACAACTCCTAAACTCCAAAGGACAACCTGAAAATTATTAACAGAATAAATGAAATATTATCTATATGTTTTATCCTTCTAAAAACTTTAAAATACATAATATAACACAAAACTTCAACAAATCTTCTAATTGTCTGAAAAGTAAATAAACAATATAATTCACAAATTATATGTAATAGGATTAGTAGCACTTGATTTTAAACATAAAGAATAAACTTATAAATTTAATGTTAGTTAATAATTAAGGCTCTTCAAGCGAAGTTGTATTATGCTATATTTAACCTTAATAATAAACACCTTTTGCGAAGTCGTAAGCTGAATTCTGTATGGTAATATTTGTTGAAATTGCTTTAATTTTTCTATTAACGGGGTAACTTGAAGTATATGTTGCATTTTGCACTAGTAACACTAAAATGTACACTTAAAAGCTATTTCCACTTGCAAAAACTTTTATTCGAATGACTAAAGGTTATCTGTCAAGATATAAACACATTTATTATAGTAATATCGCACAACATCAATTTCAAGAAATAAGTATATATAATTAAATAAACTGCGAAAATTCACAAAACATGTTGAATAAATTAAAATTGTTTTACATACAATAACCAATAACTTAAATATTCGCGGTCAGGGACAAATCTCACAGAGAACTTTATTTTACACAGATTAGGTAGAAAGCACAGATAAAGCAGCAATACATAAAAATATTGTTTTTAGGGTTTTATACTTTGTCTGTAACTAATGCAGATAGAGGTCAGATAAGCAGTACACTTTTCTTTAATAAAAAATTCTTTTCATTTGAATACAAATCGTATTATTTTCGGTTTGACATGTTGATATTCAATAAAGTTCTATAACGTAAACGCCGAAAACTACAATTGTCTGTATTTCTCAAGCCACCAAGGAGTGGTAGGCAGCCAAGTAAAGAATGTTTTATGTTTTTTATATGATTGTATTACGGGCTATTGGCGGTTACTATAAGTGACCTAACAAAAGAGCGTAGTAAATTAACATTCCTTCGTCTACATTTTCAGGTAAAATGTGACATTTATTGTTGGAGTATAACTATTCCAGGTACCGTTTAATAATTTGTATTTTAATAAGGGAATAACTTTTCAAAATTCAATATATATTTAATTTAGCAATAGTGATTTTGCCATCTTTAAGACATTTGTCAATAACCGTTGTGTTACTAACAAATGTGCTCGAAATTTTGTGAGATAGATAAGAAGACGACAATCATAAATTCATAACAGATTTAGTATTCTGGTAAGGTAAAACAATGGATAAACAAACCACTGTTAAAAGCAAATTTTTTTAAGTCAATAACTTTAAATTTAACATTATATCAGCAGAACAGAGTATCAAGTAAATTAAATAATTTATTTATGACCAGTTTAGAAACGGTGTAAGAATAGTCTTAATTGTTGAACGGAAGACTTCCTGTGATAGAATCGGACGTATAAAGAACGAAAAAAGATGTTTACTGCTCTCATAGCCATTATACAAAGATATGTACAGTGGAAATTGTATATATCTCAGTATATAGTCTGCAATCTGCTTACCCAGTTCGGTCCGATCATCCCGTAGACAGGGAAAACCTGGCAAACACGAAAGTTTTAACCAGGCTTCAACCACCAGTCCGAAATGGCGATAATTATGGAATGTAATAAATTAGCTTGTATTTTTAGGCTTAATATTTGAACTGTGCGAACTAGAGGTATTGGGTCCATTAGGTAGAATAACTTGGTAAAGATTACAATTATTGTCTCTGTCGAATTTCGAATGACATTTAATTAAGTGTCATACGATAGGGTAGACATTATTGTGGGTAGTGGGTACTATAACTATTTACTAGGTAGGTAATAGATATGTTATTTCTGAATCCCTAGGAAATTAAAGAAGAAAGTATTAGTTTATGAATTTTGTGTTTTAGTTATCGCACGAACTGTATTATATTTTATAAATTGTTTATATCTCATCACAAAATTATGGGTATTTTAAAATGATACAAGCGAAAAGCACAAGTATGGAGACTATGCACCAAACAATTCAAACCCTGGAAATCACTATAGAAGACCTCCCCGACGAAGTGTTAGAGTTTATTTTAGGATTACTGCCGCCTTACAAAGATCTTCAAAATTGTATGAGCGTTTGTAAAAGGTGGTGTAATTGCGCTCAAAGTAAGTCCAGAAAAAATCATGTAATCATTACATTTTGATAAATATTAAAAATTAATTCCTTTATTTCGTATTTGAATTGTATTATTGTAAAAGAAAATAACTAAATTAGAACAGTAACAATGTTATTAAAAGAAATCGTAAATGCTTTTTTTCCAGACGTTTTACACAAAACATCAATTAAACTAATAAAAGCTATTGGGGATTTTAATATACTTTGGAAAAATGTGACATATGAGGTACTACCAGCAATTGCAAGACGATTTTCACATTCAGCCTGTATACTTGAAAATAATATGTACATTTTTGGAGGATGTACTACAAATGCAACTTCTTTTAATGATTTATGGAGGTTTGATCTTTCAAGGCGGGAATGGATAAGGCCTCTAGCTACTGGAACATATCCTGTTCCCAAAGCATATTCAACAATGGTTGAGTATAAAGACTGTCTTATTGTTTTTGGTGGTTGGACATATCCCTCTCTCTCTCAGTACTATCAAAATGTGACCATGTTTAATGATATACATTTTTACTGTATAAAAACAAATAAATGGATTTTAATAAATGCAAGCAATCCTCCACCACCAATGGCAGGTCATTCAGCATGCATTAATGGAGATGAAATGGTTGTATTTGGTGGTCTAGTTATGTCAGCTGTTCAGAATTTCCATATTCAAGGTTCCAATGATGTATGGGTACTGGATATATCAACATGTAGTTGGAGAAAGCAATTAACAACCAGACCGAGACCTTCTCCACGTTATGCTCAATCTCTTATAAGATTAGATGATGATAGATTAATGCTTTTAGGAGGTGTACAAACTTTGCAAAATCGGTTTGTTTATAGTGATTGCTGGATATTAACAATGAAAGGTCCTACCTGGACTTGGAAAGAAATAGCTGTAAGAAATAAAGAGTGGGCATCAGCTAACATATGGTGTAATCCTGCCTGTCGTGTTGGAAATAAGGTAGTTAGTTTGAGCAGAAGTAGAAATGGGTGGAACAGTGCTAAACCTGTTGTAACTTCAGCAGTTAGGTTATCTAATCTTGCTGAGGGTGCACCAGTTGCAGTGAGAGTTGAACAGAGCTTGCAGAGGCCATTAGATAGAGATCATAATATTAATGGAAGGCGTGGAGTTTTACCAAGACAAAGACTTCTTCAGAATGAACCTGTAGCTGGACCAAGTAATGAACCAGAAAAGGAAGATGGTTCTAGTAGTAGCAACCAAAATGGAAATGCTCAAGCTAATATTACCTCTAATAGTGAATCTAGGCAGTCACATAACAGTGTTGATATATCTAAGAAAGAAACTGCACTGAGAAGAAACAAAAATAAGGTATGTTCTTAATGGTGACATGATCTAGTAGTTAAACATGTACATGCTTTCTTAATATAGAATAATGTAGCTCAATACTAGGTAGCACCCCTTATAAAAACTAATTTTTATTGTTAACATAGTGCTTTTCATCATCTGCTTATCTGGATAGTTAGTTCTGGGGATGTGTAGACAAGCTAAGCTCTGATATGTCTCTCCTAAGGATAAGGAAATGCTTCTCAACACTTGGTTATGATAATACAATGTCACACAAACACATATATATATATATATTAGTTAACCCAGTGACTTTGTCTGAGTTGAATGTTTTTTCGTACCAATCTCTTTAATTTAGGCTCATCATTTTACAAATAAGAAACATACCCTCACTGCCCTTTGAAGGTTGAATTTCCTAAAATTTACTTTTGATAGATTTCTTTATGTAAAAAAAAAATTCTGGCCAAGTTTTACATACCATAAAAGATATAGTTTGTAAATGTGATGTTTGAATCTTTTTTAATGTGAAAATTTGATTTTTTTTAATTAACACCCCTGCAGCCCCCATTGCGGGTGGAATTTCGCAAAATCTGTTCTTAGCTGAGGTCTACTCTGCAAAAGGAATATTAGCTAAGTTAGCATTAAAAAAGTCATATCTCCTAGAATTAATTAGTAGGAATGTAATGTTAAAATGTAATATTTTTTTACAGAACAAGGGCATGAAAATTGTTAGACAACTACAAGAAGCTAATAAATATAGGATGGCTGCTTTTGCATGTGATCCTACAGGAAATAATACACAACCTGAAAATGACCTTATTAATCAGAGACAAATAGCTCATTTAGAAAATAGGTTAGAACATCCACCAGAACTCCAACAACAAAGACCCCCAGCTGTTAAAAAAATTAAAAGAAATACTTTGGCAATGTATGTACTTGATATATCAACTGTTGTGGATGGAAATTCAATGAATTACGTTTCCTGGTTATGTCCTCGTCTCGGTGAAATGCATGGTGCTCCAGAAGAACTTGTTATGTATTCTTTAGTAAAAGGCAATGGAGAACTAATAATGTTTGGGGGAGTTAATAATGATATCAGCATATTAAATTACTCTGAGCAGCAAAGTATGTACTCAAATTCACTGCATTTCATTACACCACCAAGAGATGTCATTTGAGTATATTATGCTTCTAGGGTGTTTGTAATACGAATATATTGTATTGTGTTGTGACTATTCTCAGATTTGTATTTTATTCTTGAGCTAAATTAAGGCAACATCATAACTCCTTTTTCAAAGTCAAATAATTTATATTATTCCATGCTTCTTCAATTATATTATTGGTATAAGCTTGGACATATAAATTATTCATTAAATATAAAATGATGAAGTATTAAGTCATTTGCTTAAGATCTGATTAAAAATCCCATGATAAACTCTCATTGTTTATGCTGTTCCATGCATTAAAACAATTTATTCATTAAATAATGTTTAAATAACATGTGCAACACTTGCATTAGTTTTGGACTATTGCAAAATTTAATTATACATAAGTATTTATAAATAGATTTCTAAATTGATACTGCCACATAAATTTTAAATAATAGCTGTTAATGTAATTAAATTTTGGGGTTGAAATATTTTTAATAAATTGTAAACCCATATTCTATAGAAAAATTCTGTGATTTTTTTGTAAATAGATAAAAAGATTTGTAGCTAAGCTTGGTAAATTAAAATTGGTTATTATTTAAAACTATTTATTTTCATTATTAAATCTAATCCTTTTCAGGAAGTAATCCTCCAAAAACAGCAGCAGGAATTTCTTTTTTCTGTACAACTGCATCTTCCCCATCATCATCTCCACTATTCTCAGATTCTTCTTCTTCAATATAAATTTCATCTGGATTTACAACTTTATCAGCTTCCTTTAAGCCTTGAGTCTCTCCTCTAACAAATAATATATTACCTTTATTTTGAACAGCCATTTCTGCAGCCTTAGCCTCTAACATTCTCATGCCATCTTTCATTCCTGGAGCAAGATCAGAAACTGTTCCAGCAGCTTGTGCTGCAGAACTTAACATCTGTGCTGACATCATGTTCACTTGTGTGTTATATGTGGCTTGAACACTCCTCTTAATTCTAAGCATTTCACGCATAGTATCTTCATTTCCATGCCGTACTTCAAATTCTTTCCAAGTGTTCCAAAATTCACCTGTGATTCTTGGATCACACATTTGACTGCAATGTGCATATATTGCACGTGCTCTGTCAATTTCTCCTAGACGAGTTTCCATTTCCGCAAATCGTATACACATTTCTCGAGCCTTGCCATCTAGCAGAGTTTCAATTGCTTTCTCATATATTGGGCGTGTTTTAGGTACCCCATATATCTCTGCTGCTTTTTTAATATATATGTTAAACATTTCGAACATTTGCTCTGGCAAAACAGCAGTTGTTGCACGTTCATACACAGACATAGCATGTCTAGCTAAACCATGTTCCTCTTCTAATTTAGCATATAACAAGAATATTGATTTTGCATACTCTGGTGGACAATGTTCCAGGCATTGTTCAAAAAGATCCCTGGCACGCTCCAATTTCGAACCACCATACCTCTTTAAAAACTTTGTAAGATATGTGTTCCAAATATCATATACATTAGGCCATTTAAATAATGCTATTCCTTTTTCATAAGCTCTAAAAGCTTCTTCAAAATAATTATGTTCTTCTAAGAACAGACCATAATTTATAATAATTTGTGGTGTGGCTATTTTCAAATCAATAATATGATCATAGACAGCCTTACATGACTTATATGTGCCAAAACTTTCTTCTAAATCAGCATACATAGACCATACTTTTAATGACTTATATAAACGCATTTGCACAGTTTCATTGTCATCATGATATGCTACTTTTCTACTAGGTAGTACTGTAGCCTTTTGCATTAATTTTAAGGCTTCTTCATAATTTTCATGTTTTATTTCCATTTCTGCCCACTCACACCATACTGAAGCTAGATCATCAACTTTTACATAGTTAACTTGTGTTGCTTTTTCAAAAATTAATCTTGCATCATCAATTTGGTTATTACTTTCATAAAACTTAGCAAAACCTACCCATAAAGTGTAGAGTTTGCCTACTGCTAATTTTGGATCTACTGTTTGTACAGCTTCTGTGTATGTATCAATAATTTCATGGGGTTTGCCTTCATAAAGCTTAACTCTTTTATGCCATTCAGCTACATTATGTGGATTTTGCCTTAATAGAACTGAATTGAGTAGTAACAATCTTCTCTCCATTAAATATTCAAATCTTGCAAGTCTAAGCTCTAAATCGATATCATCATCTTCACTAGGGTTAACTTTTTTTGTAACTTCTTCCATTTTCTTACTTAAACTGAGTTCTTCAAATTGTGCATATGCATCAAATACTTGAGTGAAGTCTCTTACAGTAGTAACAGTTTGTATAGCTTCTTCATATATGTCTCTTGCTCTCTCAAATAGACCACTCCTTACATAATAATCAGCTAAGGAGTTCCATAAGTGTCCAAGCTGGTCAGTATAACGTCTAAGTCCCCCTCTAATTATAGCATCTACATTAAGGGAATGAATTTTATCTGGATTTTTAGATATTAGTTCACATAGTTCATTCCACAGTTGGTGATTTGATTTACCATGCTTAGACTGAAAATTTTCATTATTGACTAATTGAGCTAATTTCATTGCAGCTTCATCTAACTTTTCTATTAATATTAAATAATCAATATATTCTTCTGTGTCTTCAGGACATAGTTTAAGATATCTTCGAAATACTCTAACAGCTGTTTCAGGAATATTATGTTTTTTAAGAAAATTTAAATATAGAGGCCATATCCTATGATGTTGTGTAATAGGTAAAGCTCTTAAAGCACTATCAAATGCTTTTCTTGTGGAAGTTATTTTACATTGATCTGTCAAAAACGTACAATAATCCATCCATATTCTTGGCATTTTGTGCATAAAGACAAGGGATCTTTCAAAACAATTGTTAACATCTTCATATGCCGGATCAGTTACGACACGTCCCCTTATTTGTGTTCTTCTTATTTTGAGATAATTATACCAAAGTTTAAATGAACCAGGTAATTCTTTAAGAGCTCTCTCATATATCATGTTAATTTCATGTTTGGGTGCTGTTTTTTTGTGCTCAATGTATCTAAGCCAATGTTTAACTGAAAATGGGTTTCTTAAAATCTCCTCTTCATATGGTAAGTCTTCTTCAGTCTGTAACATTTGATTTTTCAAAAATTAAGAATTTCTAATGCAATATTTAACATTTTATGTTAATGTAAATAATTTTGGAAGCTATACAAAATATTTTTGTGTAAGATTTATATAGTCAGATTATAACCAAATTTTTAATAAACATTGTACTTGTTACTTACGAAGAATATGTCTGTTTCTTTTCCATCAAGCGTTGGCATTTTGGTTTTTGAATAAAAAAGTGATCACAAATTCCTTATTGAATTATGTACATGTTAAGAAAACGGTAAAACAAATTAATAAAAATGAGAATATTTTCTTTTGAGAAGATATTTTGTACAACTAAGTAGGGACTTACTATAATTGACAATATCGCAACACAAGTTTATAGATATAATCTATTATCTATGCCGCAACAGATAAAGTATTTATAGAGTGTATATATATATATATATACACACCCACACACATATATATATAAATGTGTGTGTGTGTGTGTGTGTGTGTGTGTGTGTGTGTGTGTGTGTGTATATATATGTATTACTCAGATCTAGGATAATAGATGATCGTTTGCAAAAGAAATAAAAGAGGGTATTGCTATGCAGAAGAAAACGGTGACGAAATTTAATTCTTACACTCGATCGTTCGCAACTGATATAAACTAGAGTCTGCAGTCACTACAACAAATTCTGTTTATATTAGAGGTATTATGGCTGAGTTAAGAAAAAATCCATATCTATCAACCCATAGTAACCTAACTAATAGTTAAATATGTGGTATTAGTTATTAGTGATGTGTAATAATTTGTTTGCGAGTTTCACAGTTTATAAAATTTATTGGACCTGTAATTGCTCGACAAGTTTCCTCAGTATGCATTATGAATTTTTCTCAATGGTATTTCGAATTTTCGTGTCTTGCGATTAATCATAGACAATACCTATATACTGATTATAGATGTGAAACTCCTAGTTTAAATTTTCTTTTAGTTCCAGATACACGTTAAAGATTGCGCTGTATTATTTGTACGATTTTGATTAGCCCTCATTTATTCTAATAATGATTTCAAAGAATTGTTTAGGCCTCATGTCGCCAAGTTCGGTTTCCATGGAAAATAATTTTACATATTTATAGTCGCTTCTTTTAATTTTTATGCATTTATATTAACTGATTAACACACATTAACCAATTCATTTTAAATAAGTAAAATACCTAACAATATACACAATTTATCTAACGACAATTTGTGAATAATGAATGGTCATCGATGTTCAATATACTTCGACGTGAAGCTGAAAAACATCGATGTTTTTATTTCGATAACATAACATTAGTGACTAGAAAATACTGAAATAATAAAATATCCTTGACAACCATTTGGCATAGAATGTTCTAGCTGGGGTTAGATACCTATCCATTTTCCATTTATCATTTTACAGTACATGGCACTGATCGACGTAATCCAAGTAAGCCATACGAATAGTTATTACCATTCGAATAATTTGGCATTGCCTAAGGGATTAAACAAAACCTCTCGACTTCAACGCTCTCGTGTATTAATATATCAGTGAAATGGATAATAACGAAACTTCGGCAACGAAATAACTGGTATATTAAATCTTTATTCGGTATTCAGAATATAGGTACAATGAATTTTGTAATGAGAAGGAACAATTAGAATCTGTATTATTAGGAGTGTATGTAACCAATACAAAGTAAAGTGATACCACTTTTCAGATTACATACTAAAGTGGCTGGCTTCCTGCCAAAACTAACTTTTAAAAAACGAGAATTTAAAAAAAAGGACTTGAAGAAATTACGAAAAGATTGCTACAAAAGGAAAATGTTACAGTCATAGCAGTCAGCAATCTCATTTCAAAGATGCATTAACCTGTGACGGAGCTATCAGGAGTATAATGAACAATTGAAAACAATAATTATATACATTTGATAAATACTGCAAACAATTTTATGATTCACAGAAAATATCAATGTTTTGCTGCTAATATATATAGCTTTGTTCGATGTCAAATTCGACGTTTTCTAATATTGACCATCTCTTTATGTCAATAAAAACCGTTATATTAGTTCCATCTATCGGGATTCAATGAACTATTATCAAAGGCTAATCTAATTAGATGTCGTTACTTTCGATACATTTATTTTCTACAACAGTTTGTATGAGAGTTTCATCTAACCAGTATATACTATATACGTTTTATCTATGGTTTCACCAGTCACCACCTTGCGATCGATGTTTGATTGAGTTGATACAACAGTTAAACACATTTTTTTTTTGAAACTTGATTATTAATTCACTAGTAAGCACGAAATAGTTTTAATATTTGTTTTAGTTGAACTCTTATGTATATCAAATTTTAATTTAATTTATACCAGATACTTCCTATTTGTCTAGGAGATGTGTTACTATAATAAACGATATCGGTGAGACCCAATGTTTTTTCACTATAATGTCAAAACAAGGAAAAAGAAAAATTACAGTCGATTTACCGAAAACTAAAGATCTCGCAAATAGACCAAGTGTTTTTGAACGTCTCGGCACAAAGAAGTCGTCGAGCGCCAAAAAGGCCACTGAATATTGCAGACAGTGGGCTCAACACGGCACCTGTGCATATGGTAAAAGTTGTAAATTTGCCGCTACACATATCTTGATAAGTCCGTCAAAGCAGCGAGCGGCGAACAAAGATAGTGAAAAACGTTTATTGAAAGATGATCCTAAAAGTAGACTGCTTTCCACTGTAGTTGTCAGATCTGGTCGAAGCCCAGATGGAGAGATAGATAATTGGGACCAAAATGATTTAGAATATGCAGATACAGATGTTCTTGAAAAAAGAAGACAACAGTTGCAACGTGAATTAGAATTGCAACTGAAAATGGACTGCACAAAAGATGTGCGAAAAGATAAAAAGAAAACAATATCAAGCTCTTCTTCTTCTAGAAGTTCTAGCTCGTCGAGTGTTTCATCATCTACTTCAGATGGTAGTACTTCTTCATCCTCTTCCGGCAGGTATAGATTTTGTGAAAGTTTTATTTTAATATTCTGGTATTCTTTAATATTGTGTAATTTCAGATTGAGAAACATCAATATAGTTTGATTAAACAATGTGAAATTTGACATGTTTGAATAGATGTTTTGTACAGTGACCCTCAAGGGTCAAATTGAGATATTAAATTGACATTGTTGCTCAATAAAAATTGTTTTAGCTGTTTAGATGTCAAAAATTTACAGGGTAACTTGCATGTACAGGTTATAAGTTAAACCCTACCACTGCTCTTAAGAGTAGCATCTCAATATCATATTTCTTATACTAACGTTTGACACTATAAGTAAGTAGTTTTCAAAAACTATGAATATACTTTTTCTTCTTTGAATACCAAAAATATCTTATTAATTATTATATACATTGTTTTAATAAACTAGCTTTTGTATAGTTCTGAATTCTTGACAACTCCTTTAAATATATTAGGAGTGCAAATAGTGCAAATTTAGAAAATTGTATTTTCTAATTTGTCTGAGTCTGGACTGGTGGGAGGCTTCAGCCGTGGCTAGTTACCACCCTACCAGCGAAAACATACTGCCAAATAAAGAGATTTGTGTTTCGGTATGTTGCTGTGTAGAAACCATAAGGGGTATATCGCCTCTTAACAGATTAGCGCGCTTCCATCTTAGACTGTATCATTACTTACCATCATGTGAGATCACAGTCAAGCGCTAATCTGTCAGCAATAAAAAAAAAATAGTGGATATGAGGTTGGATACATTTTTCATAATCAGGTTGTTTGACTTTTTGGGATATTTATAATTGAATCATAGGAATATAAGGATAATCAACTTTAGCAAGTTTTTTATTGGCCAACCCTATAAAATCATGGGTCGGTTTCTTGTTGTCATTAACCTATAGTTGTTATTTTCTAGATATGGATAAAGGTAAGTAGCAGCCCATTAATGTCCCACTGCTGGGCACAGGCCTCCTCACTAGCATGAGAGAGGGTTTTTAGAGCATAAACCCACCATACTGCTTCACTGCGGATTGGCAGGCATAGTACACAAGTGCACTCTCTATTCCTTCACTTTCATTGTCCGGTGTGATGGGAATCAGACACGACCAGAGAGAGACCAGGCGCAAGACCAACAGCTTAACAAAACGCAAAACTCAATATTGGTTTTTCAATTGGCCCGACTCGAACCCATGACCTCATGTCTGTAATCGTACATGCTAACCGCTAGACCAATGAGGCAGTTATAGATATGGATATTTCATGCTAAATTTTAAATATGCTGATATCTTCAGTCTATTTATTTGCCCTACATAGTATAAGTATAACTTTATAAATTTCATGGTTCTCAAATAAATCTTTTTATTACTGTACTCAGTGCCTGCTGTTTAACTCTGAAATATGTACTAGGTTAATAGTTATCAGCTATGTGTCATCATCAGCATACAGGTGTTGTTACTTTATGGGATATGCAAT
Organism: Elymnias hypermnestra; assembly: GCA_015832385.1. Lineage (NCBI taxonomy): Eukaryota > Metazoa > Arthropoda > Insecta > Lepidoptera > Nymphalidae > Elymnias > Elymnias hypermnestra. The sequence continues at coordinate 4,961,572 of JACTOM010000028.1, forward strand.
ATTATTCTTACATACATTGCAAAGTCACACCCCACGTTTCCCTGTCTATTTGAGATTAACTCAAAAACTAGTGATCAGAGTTTCATGAAGTGTTTCATGAAGAACTTTTATGTGTATAGTTAGTCGAAATTAGGTGTAAATTGGTTGAATTATAACCATCAATATTGGAAGTATCAAAAAAATCATGTCACTAAGAAGCTTTCATTAAATACACTAACCCCTTAGAGATATATAGGCTCATTATTGTGATCTTGAATACCATACAATTTAAAGAAATATCTTAGGATTTACTAAAATAACTTAAGAGAGTGAATGTAAGTTCTTAGGGTGGTTTATAATTATGGAAACGCCTCTGTGTGATCTGTCATCATCATCATTATAGTTTGTTTTTTTTTTATAATCATATAAATGTCAAGCTGGTGCAGTAGTGCAACTACTCACTTTGCTAGGGGAGGCCCTGGGTTGGATCTCTGGTAAAGAGAAATTAGGAAATAGAATTTTCAAATTTGTATTAGTTTGGGCTGTTGGGAAACTTCGGCCGTGGCTATTTACCACCCCACCAGCAAAGGCATACCACCAAGCAAAAAGGTTTGTGTTCTAGTATGATGCTGTATAGAAACCATAAGAGGTAAATTGCCTTCTAACAAATTAGCACGCTTCCAGCTAACATTGTATCATCACTTACCATCAGGTGTGATCATCGTCAAGCACTAACCCGTCAGCAATAAAAAAAAAATCTTAATACTTATCTATAATATAAAGGGTTATCAGCAGCAAGGCTAGGCTGTATTCTTATTTATCATTGTTTAGTAAATTAGTAGTAGTGACCACTATAGGGAAAACTGTTTTATCAATTTCATTATTTTGAAGTAAATTGTGGGGAGGTCTTTCTTCCATTAATATTTATCATTTTTTGTACTGTTGTACAAATTCACATTAACTATAAAAATGCCTTTTTATTAATTTACGTATTTCATTTCCAAATTAGCGATCATATCAATTCTTGTGCTTAAAATAGAAATAAATCAGAAAATTTGAATTATAGGGATGCTAAAAGGAGAACCAAAAAAAGTAAATTGAAGAGAAATTCAAGTTCTTCATCAGAGTGTGATGTACCCACAAAGAAGAAATTAATTAAAAGTGATTCAATGAAAAGAGATAAAAGTGAATCAAAAAAGATGACTATTAAAAAAGATGACCCTAGATTAATAAAAAAACATGAAGCCAATAAAAAGAAAAGTCTATCAAAAGCTATTGGCAAGAAGTCCTTATCTCCTGGCAAAAAATCAGGTGGGACTCCACCAATTACTTCAAAAAATGTGGTATCTAAGACTATGCCAAAACATGTGAAGTCCCCTCAAAGAAAGGAGAGAAATAGAAGTATTTCACCTCACACTGGTAAAGATAGAGATAAAGAAAGAGATAGAGTAAAAGATAAAGAGAGAGAAAAAGATAGAGAAAAGGAACGTGAAAAGGAAAGAGATCGTGTAAGAGGTCGCAGTCGGTCGCCTAAAAAGGGGCGTTCTAGGTCACCACGGCGACATGGTTCACATCCAAAAGACCCTAGAAAAAAAGATAGTTCAGAAAGAAGTAGGCCGGTATCTCCTAAAAAACAAGTTAGAAGAGATGGCAGTCCCGAAAGACATAGGAAACGGTCACTTAGTAGAGATAGGGATAGAGGTCGTGATCATAAAGATAGATCTTTAGAAAGAAAGAAGGATAAACATGATGATAAAGATAGGCACGATAGAAAAGATAGAGGAAGAGATAGAAATAAAGATAATAAAAGAGATGATTCAAAGAGGAGGGGGCGGGAACGTGGTTTAGGAAGTGGCAGAGGCGATAAGGGTTTAGAAAAACCAAATAAACCAATGCAAAGATTACTTCCTAGACCAGAAGAACGTTTAGCAGCTTTAGCAGCAATTTCAAATAGAGCGTTAGAGACTGACAAAAACTCGGGTACTTCAAAAGATCGCCAAGATACTCACTCAGAAAGAGGTACTCGTAAAGACGGCCGAATTGAAAGAGACAGATCAAATAAACGAGAGAGGATGGATAGTATAGAAAGAGATCAAGGTGAGTTTGATGTAGCAGTAGATCACCAGTATGACCATAGCCATGGAATTGATCATTTTGATAGATTAGATGATCGTTATGACACTGTTACACGAGAAGGTGAAAGGTCTCCGGGTTATAATATGCAAAGTAGGGATAGGCATTATGATCCAGGTTATAATATCTCTGGACCACCTAGAGGATATCCTGAAGATGATGATAGGTTATATGGAGAATCCATTAGTGATCCTCGTGGTCTAGAAATAGGTCAGTAATCAGTTTAAGAGTACTTATTCGTATATCTTTCGTTAACTAAACTATATTTACTGTAATTCACTTTTCTTGCATTCAGGTTATGATGATCGTCGTCCGCATCGAGATCACTCTTGGGAAGGACGATCAGGTTCCTTGGACCGTGAGAGGGGTTACATGCATCCTCATAAAGACTGGGATAATGAAGATTACCGTGGTCCGGGAGATTGGGGTCGGGAACGCCACTGGCCCCCACATGATTCTCAGGTACTGTGTGTAAATATAAGGCATGAGAAGTATTATCATATAATTGACAATAATATTATTATATTTTCCTTCTTCAGGTAAGTTTGTATCCACAATCCTGGCACTGGAATGAACTTATAGATTACCGCCAAACAACTCAAAATACCTGTTTTATCCTGTCCCATTTATTCCTTGGATGTCCATATCCTCATTTTGGTATGAGTTAGAACTTTAGCTTTATATAAAACTTATAAAATTACTTATATATAATACTATTTTCTTTTATATTTTAGATGAATGAATGGGCTGACAAAGAACAAGAGGAAGGTTGGCATCACCGTGGCCACCCTTCCGGAAATCATCGCGGTCGTATGCATGGTAGTTGTCTATTAACTTTCAAAAACCAATTAAATTTTAACATTATTTTAAAGTCCTTTTAATTCATTTATTTTGTGGTTTTAAAGATGATTACAATCGTGGGAATAGAATGGATCATGTTCGTAATGAAGGTAATAAAAGACGAGTTCAAAGAAATGAAACTGAAACTGTAAAAGACTCTGTAAATACAACTCAAACTGTACCAGTCGCACAACCAGAAGAACAAGAAAGTGAAGAGAAACCAACAATCCCTGATGACCTAAGTGAAATTAGCGATGATCCAGATGATATTTTAGATAGAGAAGATGTAAGAATTTGAAACTAGAGTTAAAATTTTGTAATGTAACAAAAATGCATAAGTAAAATTTATCAATTTTTCAGATGATGGATCAAAATTTCGATGAAAATAGCCAAACTGAAAAGCCAATTGAAGAAAGTAAACTGGACGTTTCCGAAAAAGAATCTACACAGGCAATTACTACATTTTTATTTATACTTCTATGTTTTTAAAGATATTTTTTGATTTTGGTAATATCATTAATTTTAGAAATGCAATAGTTGCCAATGGTATTTTAATGTAATAAGTAACAGTCATAAACTTGTTATTTAGGATACAAATGGTGCTGTTGAAGAAAAAGAATCGCAGGATTGTAAAGAGGAAGAAGATGTTGCTAATTTAGATTTTGAAGAAATATCTGATGGAGAATTAGAGGAAGAACGGACTAGAGGTACGTAAAATATACTCCTTAAGAATTAAGTATTTATTTTCCTTTTACTTGTATCGAAAATATTCACTGCAAATTTTAAGCTAATCTGATAATTACTATTAGAGATATTCCACATTTAGGGAAGGGGTCTTTAAGTTATATAATACAATATTTAATTATAATATATTCACCCTAATTGTCGTATTCATAAATACCTCATTTCTTTATCTTTTCATTAGAAAAGTTAAACCAAGTGGGTAGATTAATTATAAGCTGACATTAATCAATCATGTATAGCTACCTAGCACATTAAATGGTTTCCGCCTATTTTATCGTATTATTTATACATAATAGTGGCGACGAGGATATATTTCTATTAAAATGGATCACAGAGCAGTGAAATTCAGTGAATTTAATCGAAAGTGAAAATTGGGACAATTACATTGACCGATTGAAATTTTGTTTTGAGGCGAATGGAATCATATTAGATGGTGCAAAACGTGCAAATTTCTTCACTGTTTGTGGTGCAGAAGTTTTTGAAACGCTTTTGGCATTAATTACCCCAAGAAAAGCCAGTGATGTAACATTTAGTGACATTGAAAACATTCTAACCAAACACACAGTCCAAAGCCGAATGAAATCTCGATGTCATTTAAGTGCTATACACGTAATTAAAATTTAAATGAAGATGAATCAGAATACATAGATCAACTACGAAAAATCAGCTCTTCATGTAATTTTATGGATTTGGACCGAATGTTGCGAGATCGGCTTGTATGCGGAATGAAAGATCGTCGTTTACAATATGAACTTCTAAAAAGGGAAAAATTGCCTTATGAAGATGTTGTCGATGCTATGTTGTCTTCAGAGAACGCGGGAAAAGACTATTATATGATCACAAAAAATAGAACAAATGGTTGCTACGAGGCAGGGAAAGTAGTGCAAGAGCACTCGGGTGAACCAATGGTTAATTCTGTACAACCAAGAACAAGAACCCGGTTATGTTACAGGTGTGGTGATCGCCATGGCGGTGAATGTCGGTTTATTAATACAATATGTCGATTTTGTAAGAAAAAAGGACATACTGAAAAAATTTGTATAGTAAAGAAAAATTCTTTTGAAAAGAATGTGAACTACACAGATGATGAAATCGATGAACGTCTAAATGGCATTTACAATGTACACAGCACAGCAAAATTTGCACCATTTGTAATTGACCTCTTGTTAGAAGGTGTAAAAGTTACATTACAGGTTGATACAGGTGCAAGTTTTAAGATTATTATACAATATAAGGATATTTTCGAAGGTTTAGGTGAATATAATGGTAATGATGATGCAATTCATATCAAGTCCGACGCATCACCGAAATTCTTAAAAGTTCGTCCTGTTCCATATGCTATTAAGGCCAGAGTTGTAAAAGAAATTGATCGTCTTGTGAGCGAAGGAGTACTTCGACCCTTGTCTTTCTCAGAGTGGGCAACACCTGTGGTACCAATTGTAAAAAATTTTGGAGAAATCCGATTATGCTGCGATTACCGTAGTACTGTTATTCAAGCTACAGAATCAGACACCTACCCTATGCCTACAGTAAACGAGGTCTTTGCCTCAGTAGCAGGAGCAAAGTTTTTCACAACTTTAGATTTAGATCGGGCATATACTCAAGTGAAGGTTACGGAAAGCGCAGCTAAAATTTTAATTCTAAACACTTGTAAAGGTTTGTACTCAGTTCACCGCTTACCGTTTGGAGTGAAGGCGTGCCCTGGGATATTTCAAAGGCTTATGACGGCTTTACTAGCAGGAATCCAAGGAGTTGCAGTTTTCATTAATGATATAATCATCAGTGGTGCTACCATTGTTAGTATGCAACAAAGATTGAAAACTGTGTTAGAGCGTATACAAAAGGCTGGACTACGCCTTAACAAAAAGAAGTGTAAGTTTGCTCAGGAGAAAGTCGAGTTTTTGGGATTTGTCATCAACGGCGAAGGTATTCATCCAGCACCAAGTAAGGTAGAAGCTATTATAAAAACGCCGGAACCTAAAAATGTAAAAGAGCTTTCTAGGGACTTTATAACTTTTACGAGAGATTTATTCCACATAAAGCTACCATACTAGAACCACCTCATAGACTACTCGACAAATCACGAAAATGGAGATGGACTGAACATGAACAAGAGTCATTTAATATAGCTAAACAATTGCGTACTTTTGATACAACCTTGGTCCATTACGATTTAAACAAACCAGTAATTCTTACGTGCGATAGTTCGGATTATGGCGTTGGTGCAGTACTATCACATTTAATGAAAAACGGACAAGAGCGGCCAATCGCAATGAGTTCAAGGACACTACATTTACACGAGAGACGATATTCACTGTTGGATAAAGAAGCGACTGCACTCATGTTTGGCATCAAAAAGTTTCATAACTATTTATCTGGTAGAAATTTTACTTTGACAACTGACCATAAACCATTACTCGGAATTTTTGATCCAAAGCGACCTATGCCTAATATGTTATCACCTCGTTTGACAAAAATCACAATAGTGCTTACTTCTCATGATTATAGCATTGCCTATCGGCCAGGCTCGTAAATTGGAGGAGCAGACAGTCTAAGTAGATGGGCGCAACCAGTTTCGGAGCAAGAAGATCAACCCTTGTATGAAGTATTGTTAATGGCAGAAATGCCTGATGAGTTTCCATATACTGCACACGAAATAGCAAGAGAAACTGAAAAAGATCAAATTTTATCACGTGTTGCTCACTTTCTAAAATGTGGATGGCCCAACAAGGTTTCAGAGAGTGATTTACATTCATATTGGCTACAGAGATTAAAACTGTCATTACAGGATGGTTATATTTTATTAGGCTGTCAGGTAGTGATACCACAGTCTCTTTGACACTCCATATTTAAAATGTTACATACAACTCATAACGGCATTGTACATACAAAATCTTTGGCTAGAAGTTATGTATGGTGGCCATATTTAAGTGAAGACATAACTGAATTAGTTGGTAATTGCACAAAGTGTCTTGAAAACAGGCACATGCCTTCTAGATCTACATATAAGTGGATAACGTCTACAAAACCTTGGTCAAGAATACATATAGATTTTGCAGGACCATTTTTAAATAGGACTTTCCTTATAGTCGTGGATGCTTTTTCAAGATGGCCTGAGCTATTGCAATTATCTAACACATCATCAGCAACAGTCATTCGTCACTTAAGAAACTTATTAGCGACACATGGACTTTGTGAGACACTAGTTTCTGATAATGGGACAGCGTTTGTGTCCACTGAAATGGAATTTTTTTTAGATGCAAATAAGATAAGACATATTACAACAGCCCCATACCATCCATCCACCAATGGGTTGGCAGAACCCATGGCTCAATCGGTAAAAGAAAAGTTAAGGAAAATGGACAACTTGTTTTGGGAAGTAAAAATTCCGAAAATGTTACTGGGTCTACGGGTTACTCCATGCACTACAACAAATAAAAGTCCTTCTGAACTGTTTATGAATAGACGCCTCCGAATGCTTATTGATAATTTACATCCAAATTCTGTTCAGAACAGAAAGGTCGAAAATCAAGTTATAGATAATGCTCATCGCAGGAACAGAGAGACTAATATACATAGGACATAGAGTAATGTACAGAAACTATGGCAGGGGACCAAAATGGAGACCTAGTCAAATTATTAATAAAGATGGTCCTTCAAGTTACAGACTCGAGTCAGAAGATGGTGTAGTGTTAAGGCGCCACATAGATCAAATTATAAAAATAAGAAATGTAGACGAGACACAAAATGAAAATAGTACAGAAATTATAGATGAAGATGACAGGGAGAATATGGAGGTAGTCACTGACAATGCTAAACAAAGTGAACCGAACAATCCTGAAACTGGTAAACAGAACCAACATAATAATGATTTTGAAAACGGAACAGAAACTGAGCCAGATCATGACAATGTTGTAGAAATTCCAAGCTCTGACAGATGGGCAGAAATGTTGGGAATACCTAACGATCCCCAAATACTGACAGGCAAAATGAGAAATAAACTAAATGCTCATACTAGACGCCCATATTCTAGACCTAGTACATCAAATTAGAAGAATTACCAACAAGATTAACAAAGCATTTATTTGGCATACAATTTAATGGCATTATTGATTATTTGTTTGTTATTAATGGATAAGGTGTTTTCTTGGAGGGAAGATATGTCGTATTCATAAATACCTCATTTCTTTATCTTTTCATTAGAAAAGTTAAACCAAGTGGGTAGACTAATTATAAGCTGATATTAATCAATCATGTATTGCTACCTAGCACATTAAATGGTTTCCGACTATTTTATCGTATTATTTATACATAATACTAATCAACTATGGCTTTTTAAAATTTGTTTAAACAATTGGTGGTCCGCAACAATATCCCCGTAATGTTTATGGCCCGCAATATCTTCATAAAATTTGTCACCCTGCTATAAGTTAAGGTTGCTGACCCCTGGTCCAGGCAACGGAATGCTCGATTTTCTCGTAAAAAGATTTTAATATTCGTATTCAATGAATCAAGGATACGATAAACGAGCAGCAACAGCAAAAGTCACGAAAGAACGAGACAAACGACTGTCACGGTTTTCGATTTCGCCAATTTGTACAGCCGCGTGTGTCGCTTAGATGTTTCATAAAAACGCAAGGGCGTGCACGTTGTTCTGATGACTTTGTATCACATTTTCTTACAAATGGACTGGGAATGAATCTTGACCCAGGTTTGGATCACACGTAATTTTTAATATTTAATACAAAAGGTTAATGATGCTTTTATACGCTAATATGTTTTAGTTTGAAACTAATTGTTTTACTATTATTTCAAATACAGCTGGCCTTGGTGATGCTCTTGGGGTAGACTGGGCAAGTCTTGTAGCAGATGTCCATCGTCGGGAACAAACAGCTCCTGCTGGAGGTGCAAGGGACCGCTGGAAGCCTGAACGCATTTTGTCTCGTATTGGACTCTCTGTAGAAATGGCCGGCGCTGACACAGTTCAAAGTATACTACAACAAAATAACAAAACACTTCAAGCTGAAAAGAAATCGTCTCCGAGTGATGAAAGTAAACTTAGCTTACTTAATGGAAAACAAGAAAATGACAACTTACTGAAGTCAGATGTTCCAGCTGATGTTAATGATTTACATCCAGTAGCTGCTATTCAGGTATTATACATCGACTATCATGTTTTTATACATGAATAATTCTATACAGTGCCAGCTTAATGTAACAGAAAATGAGGAAATATTCGTAATATAAAATGGTATGTTGGAAAGAGGTTCAATAAATACATATTCTTCACTTCAATTGTGTGGTCTAAAGCACACTTTTTTTTTACGCGTCGATTTACTGTTTAGCAGTAATTCTTGGTTTTTTAAATATATCTCAGGCTCTCCGCTTAAGCCTTAGTTCTTGGTTCAGGCGACGTCATTCGGGTTTCGCATAGAAGTAAATGTGTAGAAATTCACGAGAAAAACAGTTCGATTCCGGCACGGCTATCATATCTAAGGTAGGCAGCTATATACCTGTTCTTGTAAAGAATATGGGACAGTTTGTTATTTTCTTTAATTTCCGACAAGTTACTTGACTGTGATGATGCCTTCTGGTAATTGAAGATACAGTCTAAGATGGAAGCACTAATCTAGTAAGAGGCAATATACCTCTTATGATTTCTAAACACCGGCACATTTCTTATTCAATATCTGCAAAACAAAGTGCACCTATAGAAGTTTTCACATATAAAAACTATTTTCATATTATTTTATAGGTAGCTATAGAAAAGCGTAAAAGACAACGAGCAGTATTATTTGGTTCTGGTTGTGAGATTACGCGAGGATTAAGTGCGAGACGCGATTTAGCTCTTCGCCGGTATCTGTGTCACTTGCCAGTGGCTGAACGAACTGGACAGTCACGAGTAGCGCCGCCGCCCTCTCTATTCCATGCAGCACGTGCTTTGTTGATGCAAGCACCGGTAACAGGCTGACAAAGACCTTAACCAACAGTCGCACGTGGATTTTGGGAAACCAAACACAACAGCAGAAAACCAAGAACATTTCACTTTCATAGCAAGCATAAATAGTTAGTTTTGTGTCTTTGGGCAGAGTTCTATGATTGTCTATGTTGAAATGTCTGAGAACATTTCTTATAACTTAGGAAAAATTAAACGGAATGCAAGATGACTTTATTGTGAACCAGAAAATTACCCATGACATTTAAAAATTTTGACACACCTTGAAATTAGTTGTAATGCACATTTTACATACAATGGATTAAGGTAATAAATGTTTTTTTTTATCTTATTGTTAATTGTAGACATTTTGAGCATCTTATGTAATAAAAGGCACAGTTCTGTTAATATATGATAGCTAATACATATATGATTGTATATTTTTTATGTTTTTTCCTACTTTAAGTGATAATTATTGTTTATATTGATGTCGAAATAAATTTAAACTTTAAAACATACTTCAATTTTTTATTTTTATGGATATAATAACTAAAGTATGATTATAATATATTACATTTTAATAAAATCCTAGCTTTAGGTTCACTCTCCATTTATATTTTAGCCAAATACCAAGTGTTAAAAAAATAGTTATACTATACTATATATTTTAACTTCTAGTGGGACGACACTTGGTATTAATACGTTTTTCAAATATTACTGCTAAATAAAATTTGTATAACACCATCTATAGAAACCAAACAAAAAGTTTCTATATAAATGAATAAGTTTTTTTTGTTACTTATCTATCAGTCGTAATATATATTTAGAAGTATGTGCCTAAATAAACGAATTTACAGATATATTTGAAGTCACTTTTAAGTTGAATAGTTCTTTACGTCACTGAGATAAATATACTTTTTATTATAATTAACATGCAAATAATAATAAATATTCCAATTACAGCTGTTAGTATATGTCCATTGAATATCCATTAAATAAAATAGTTCCTGTGTATTGTGCAGTACCTTCATAGTGAAACTGACATTATATTCAACATCAACATAATATAAACTCGGTATAAAGCATCCTTAGGAGCTTTGAAAAAAATTGTTACGAACTATTATCTCCCTCTCATAATATATATCTCATATTTGACAGATGACAGCGTATGTGTGTGTGTGTACATATATGGGTTTGTACGTATTTTGTATATGATCTCTATTCTTTACATGTAAAGTATTACTTCTCTCTTCCACTACTACCTACCTAAACTCTCAAACTTCGTCTCCTTTCTTAAGGTTGTCTGGAAGAAATAGCTTCAAAGCAATAAAGCCTATTGGGTGACACTTATTAAGTTTTAAGCTTTTCGTATGTTTTGTTAAGTGTGGTATGGTTCAATAAAGTCATACATAATTAAAGTAATACAGCATCACGGTTGAACCATAATCACTGACATAATTACTAGCTTGGGGAACTACTATAATTTGCTAAATAACTGACAACAGCTGGTAAAATTTTTAAAATAATTTTTCGTGTATTTATATATTCCTTGGTAATTCATTGATCACAAAACAATATTGCTTTATAAAGTACTAATAGATTTCTTTTTCACCCTCCAATAAAAATGAAACATCAGCTCCAACAGGATATTCCGCTTTCTTTTCGCCACTGGAAAAATATATTACATTATTTTAAACAAACTTTTAGTATTACCTAATTTAGTATTACCTTATGATAACTCGTTTATTACATGCTTTAAATCAAATCCAGACCCATAAGTAATCAAAATGGATACACCAAACTAATTTTAAGAAAATAATTTTGTAACAAAATATTGTATTTTTGGTAAATAAATAAATAAATATATAAATTATTATTATTATAAGTAATCAAAACAATTGAACATGTGTCTCTTCTATTGGCAACCAATATTGTTATGTCAACTTTTAATTATTGTTTTTGAGATATACAAAACAATATTACTATTCCTTTTTGGTGAGATTAAAAGAGAGGTAACATACATATACAAGCATAATCTTGGTGGCAGGTCTTTTTGGTAATATATCTCTTTCAGGTAAAGCAAAATGTTAAGCAGGATACACAACCAGAGAAGCTGAGAGAGATGTCCATGAGCTGTATTAGAGCTATATTATAAAGTTATTAATAGTGTCAAAACTTTAATGTTTATGGTATTGCATTTAATACATTTTAAGAGATTTATTATAGCCATTTAAAGCTACTATTAAAAAATGAGATTTTTGCAATAACATTCTTTAAACAGAAAAAATAAAAAGAATCCTCAAATAATATCTCATGGTAATTGTATACAAGTCCTCTAAAAAAATAATTTCAAACTATTTAAAACCTTTATGATCATTTATGAATGTGCACTGTGTCTATCAAAGATTTAATAATGAACGTCTAACATCCACACTTTTTACATGTACTTAATATCGAAACAAATGAGTAATATAGATATAATAGTTAATGCTCTTTTCCTTGAACATGCCTCATGATAGAATATGAATTTGATGATGTCTAAAATTATGAAAACAAGTAATGCTATAAATTAACATGAAAGTACTCATTGTGTACAAGATTCTAAAATGTTAAAATGGTTAGCTTTTATGGCTAATCTATTGTCTATGTAAATATGTAATATTAAAATAATGCTTCAAATTTGAATAGCAAAATAAAACTTACACTCTAAAAAGTACTGCACCAGCAACACCTTTCAGTTTTAGTGAATCACCATTAACATGCAAAATGCAGCCTTCTTTCAGACCAAGGACAGGGTTTGCATGGGGCATTTCCATAAATTCTTCAATTCTCTGGTCTCTTGTTTCACCTTTATGAGTATCCATTTCAACTTTATCAATATAATGAGGGTTTATATTAAATGGCACAATTCCAATAGCATCAAATGTAGGAGGATATATAATAGGCATGTCATTTGTTGTATGAATACTTTTTGTAGCAACATTAGTACCAGCACTGCTTCCAATATAAATTGAGTTTCCAATGTTAACTTTTTCTCTTATTAAGTTAACTAATTTATTATCATACAAGGTTTTCAAAAGCAAAAATGTGTTGCCACCCCCTATAAAAATAGCTTTTGCAGAATTTATTGCAATAGATGGCTCAGGAAATGTGTGAAGTCCTACTACAGTAAATCCCCATGGATTCATAACATCTCTGATTCTTTTAGTGTAGTCATCATAGTTTTTTTGAGCGTAAGGTACAAATACCAGCTCAGACACATTTTGACTGAAACATATTCCCAATATTATTTCATAAATTACAATATGAGGAAGTGTATAACTTTTCTAAACTTACTTTTTTAAGAAAAGGCAGATCTCTTGTTTAGCAAATTCCAGCAATGAATAACCATGGCAGTTTGAAGATGATAGTAGTAACGCTTGAGGATAAGACTTCATAGTACTATAATAATGACAGACTTTAGTTTTGAGGTTGCTAAAAGAAATGCAGCACAAACTGATATAAAGAACAGGTTGAATGCCACATTAATAATCTGATAATGTTTCAAATATTACTATCAGTTAATCTAGTATGTGATTATCATTGTAGCAATGTTTTGCAGTAGAAAAGATTGGCATTTGATATACTGTTTAACAGATAAATCTTTATTATGATAAATTAAATCGTGAAAAGAGTATTATTTATTTTAGATAATTATTGACATTAAAAATATTTGCTATGTGACAGCTAAATGACAATATATAAACACACAGACCAATTAGAGTTGTATGTCAAAGGTAAATGGAAATCTATCCTAGACATTTAGATTTTTGACAAAATATAAATATGTTATAAATAGTTAATAAACTTATAATTTTGGTACATAAACGTATACTTCACAACATGCACACGTTTCCACGCCACCTGTGAGGTAGTGTGCTTGGCGCGTTTTGTTTAACGTGGTTTCCCCGGTAGGCCTATTCCACGATTTATTTTGATCCTGTCTAATTTAATACTATTTAGTAAAAAATAAATGGTAGTATTAGCAAATATTGAATAGGTGAAAATTTTAAGAAATCGGAGAAAATTATCTTCGAAAATAAGGGTGGGGTTAGTTAATACCCTTTCTGCAGAGAAATGTCACCAAGCAAAAAAGTATTTACATACATAAACTGCCGCATTACAATATATAACCACTAACTAGCTCTTTTGTACGGATCCATATACTTTACGATAATGATAATTATTAAATTATTATTGTATTAAAAATTATAATTAAAAAAACGATTTACACAAATCTGTTCTGATCCAAGTTTACATTTAAAAACATAATCTGTTTTACTTTATTCGTGCTGTCTGAGACAATCTGGCCAATTTTACTAAACATTTGGTCACATGAAACCAAAGTCGCTACCACGTTACAGTTAGTGCGGTACAGTTCTGCTAAATGAGGGTAAATGTGGCGGTTACTATACCACCAGGCTTGAGGATCATTTAAATTACCTGCAGAATCTATACGTGGCAAAATATCAGTGTCTATGTACATTTGAACTTCTCTAAAAGCTTTAGAAACAGGTGTGCTACGTTGCCTAAACGGTGATGTCGACATAAATATATCAAAAATGACCCAGACATCATCACTATTATTATTTAAATCTACCGACAGGGATCGATTTATTACAGGAATCGGCTGCCAATTTCGAGAAATTACCTCCTGAACGTGATTTAATACGCGGCGTTTAGTATCATCTGCTTTAGTTACGTCCGAAAATGCTGCCATTTTATAGCGTGGGTCTAAAAATGTACATAAGGAAAATATTTCACTTTCCTCTATATTTCCTAACCTTATATCAAAATTGTTTTGCAGTCTACACATAAATGGTTTTAATTGGTCAATTACTTCTGAATTGAATTTTTCAATAGACATCTTTAAAATCCTTGTCATCACTATAGCATTACTTGCTGTACGGTACTTTTCTTCATTCATACAAGCTAAGATCTCTTTAAAACTGTTAAGAATACGGCGCAACTGACTAAATAGCAACCACTCTTGGTCAGATATTATAGGAAAATTGTTATCATTAAGGAGAGGCACGGTAATTATTATTTCGTCTTTTAATTCAACAAATCTATCTAACATAAAAAATGCGGAGGGCCATTCCGTTTCTACGGATTGTATAAGACTTTTAGGTATTTTTTTATTTAAAGTCTGTTGTTGGTTTAATTGCTCACAAGCTGTCGAACTTTTGTGAAAACATGAAACAATTTTTTTAATTTTTTGCAAACTGTTAGTAAGGACTTCAAAGGAATCTTGCAATATTAAATTTAACGTATGGGCATAGCATCCATGGTGGTTCCAGCCTAGGTTTTTTATGGCATTCTTAATATTGGCAGCCTCATCCGAAACTATGAAATTAACCTTGTTAATTAAATTCCATTCATTTATAATACGATTTATTTCGCTCGATATATTTGATGCCGTATGAGGTTCGGAAAAGCTAGAGAAATCTAAAAGAATAGTCTTATATGCAAATTCTTTATTCATATAATGTCCCATTACGATTATATATGACTCTGATTTTCGAGGTATCCATAATCTAACACTAAGGCAAATCGTGTCACATTCTGCTTCTACTTGTGACATAAGTTTAGTTTTTGTGTCATCGTATAACATATTTAAATGTATATTAGATAATGTTTTCTTAGTTGGCAACGTATAACCTGGAATCCACCGCATGAGTTTTTTAAAAGATCTTTCCTCCACTATGCCAAAGGGATGGAAAGAGTCTATGCAAAAATCTAATACGTCGCGGTCAATCAATGCTTTTTGTTCGTTCGAAATGTAAGTTTCCGTAACATTTTGCCCTATTTTCTTTTGCAAAATAGGTTTTGATTCCTCAGACCCAGGTAAAGGTTGAATAGTTATTGCAGTGGAGGTACTACATGATGGGACCGGCTCATTTAATATTAGAGAAGTGGTTAGCCGACGTTGAGATTCGGGTTTCTTCAATTTTGAAAGAAAAGAAAGATAAGAACTTTTATGCTTGCGCTTTAAGTGAGCTTTTAAATTGTCAATACTCGATTGGTAGCTGTAATTTGCCTTACATAGATTACAAGCAGCCTTGCTAGTATTTCCTATCTTTTTAAAATGATCCCATATGTCATTGAGCTTTTGGCTTTGTGACATTTTTATGAGTTAAGGTCGTATAAATCAAATTGACGTATTTATTTATTGTATGAAAATAAGTATGAATATTTAAAGAGCAGTTAAAGGGAACAGAAAGAAAGTGTATAAATGATATCAGACTGAATGACAGCGCAGCGTAATACTATTTAAGCTATTACAAGAAAAAAAAATTAGTGCTTATCCCTGTCGACGCTAGGCAACCAGCCGTCAGAGAAAATACAACAAGCGAGAACTATCTCATATAAACAATTTAAATAACAAAATATCTTTTACATTAAATTTTCCCAGTGAAGAATATTGCAAGTTTTATCTTACCAAATGAAACTTTTTAAAATTCGTTACCGTGCAGACACGTCACGATACTTCGAACGTCAACAGAATAATGGTTTCAATTTCC
Organism: Elymnias hypermnestra; assembly: GCA_015832385.1. Classification (NCBI taxonomy): domain Eukaryota; kingdom Metazoa; phylum Arthropoda; class Insecta; order Lepidoptera; family Nymphalidae; genus Elymnias; species Elymnias hypermnestra. Next base: position 4,977,766 of record JACTOM010000028.1, read on the forward strand.
ACCTTTCTTGTAGAAGTAAAGACGAATTGTGGGAAGTACCTTAAAAAAAAATCAGTTATTACAATATTTAGCGTAACCTTTACACAATTCTATTCCTTAAGGAATGAGATATTAAAAATCCTTTTTAACTAATGAGTCCTAGTGAAGCCAAATTACCAATACTAGACACTTATTTACCTGGAATTTACAGAATGGGATGCGAAAGCTTTTTCGAACAGTAGGTTTTACAACTCAGGCTTTGTGATAAAGGAAGGCGGCAAAAATGTACAAGGCTGGAACAAAACAAAATATCTCTAATTGGCTAAATTTGAATGGGAAACAATTATTTTTAATGATTTAACAAATATTTTTTGTCACAAAACCTCTGTTAACAATAACAATTTGCTTAATGTGTAATTTTGTTTTGAATACAAATGTTTTTTAAAAATTGCATCTGTCTAACATATGTATAGTTTCTAAAAAAAAAATTTAAGTAAATAGCAGTTTATTAAAGACTTATTGCTGGGGAGTGGCCTCCTTACTCATATGAGAAAGGGTTTATAACATTGACCCACCAAGCTGCTACCCTGAGGGTTGGCAAGTTACACATATTCCCATAATGGCTTCTGGGACATGCTAGTTTCCTAACAATGTTATCCTTTATCGAAAATATGATGGAAGGAGAAATTTAGTGCTTGTGCAAGATTTGAACCTGACACTTCTTTGAATAGGAATTCACACGGCTCACCATTGGGCCATCATGGCATTTTGTTCATATAATTACTACTTGCTATCATTAGATTACAGACCTACAAAGTTATTTGCAAAAGTTTTTGGATTATTCGTATATTGTCCATTAAATAGAATATTATATTTTTTATTTACAAAATACAGATTGCTGCTATTTGCACCCTGGTAAATCTGTGTCAATGCATAAGGCATACTCTTAAATACCAGTTTTTTCTTACTGATAAACTGTAATATCCAGTAATATTTACATTAATTTAATTTTAATTATTTAAATACATAGATACTAGCTGCTCCCAGAGGTGTCGTATTCTCGTAAAGATATAGGTAAATTTGTTATATGTCAGATCAAATTATCAATGAATACCATTCTCAAAGCCCCTTTAAGACACAAAAAAAAATTCAACAAAATCAGTCCACATACTTTAGGAGTTCAGTGGAATACACATTCATATAAGATAATTTAATATTAAATAATAAAAAAAAACTATTTATACTTAAAGTTCTGGTAGCTTTTTTTAACCTAGCAGTGGCTGAGACTTAATTTTATTAAACTTTTAAGCATGAACATGTCATATTGGGTGGCTGAATAGTTTTCTGAGATTTTTATGGATACCGAAAAATAAATATATTGGTTACACTATTATTTACTGTGTTGTTAGTGTTCTCTTACACCTAAAATTGTAATTATCTTAGCAACACTATGATTTTATGCAGAAATCCTTAAGAAAATAATATTTCAGTAACTGTTAAAAGTTATAACAACCTAGGAATAACTTTGAATAGAGTTATCTGGGGCAAAGATAATCCGCTATAATTAAGTAACCATATACCATTATTTACCATTCACTGAGGATATCATCCTCTAAGTTGCTCTTAATAGGTAAAAAACAAAGTTTCTAATTATACATATAACTTGTTTGTTAAGATTTAAATAAATTCTTTCCCTAATTACCTATGAAATGAGATGAAGAAAGACTGATGAGATCAATGATTACTAGACAGTAAGATGAGATAGGTAAATCATTCACCCTAATTGATATTCAGTTAGTAGAAATATTATGTGCCAATTACTCGTGTAACAACAACAACATTCATTTTAGAAATACCACACCCAGAACAATAAAAATTGCTCTAACTGTGCCCTTCTTCACTGGATGATGTTAGTTTTCTTTACTTTAAAGTTTAGCATACTTATTTGTATACTTTTGTTTGAATTTTAAAAATAAAGCTACAGGTAGTATCTTACACCTTTTTGAAGCTTCCATCCTATTTAATATTGCCCATCCAATCTCATCCAGATCTTCCTCTACAATATATAGTGTGTAATTTGAAACCTCATATGTTAAAGTTACTCATAAATTACAATAGCAATTGGGTAACATTGAATTGTTTAAAGTCAAATATGTTTACTGTAATCTGTTAAATTATCACTTTTGCACAAAAATGACATAATAACAAGGTGTTTAAATAAGTGTTTTTTAATAACCTTTCAAAATTAAAAACTAAATGAATTACACACCAAACTGCTGTATTGGTATAGTTCGGCTACAGACGTGAGATCCTGGGTTCGAGTCCCGGGTCAGGCAAATTAAAAAATTGATATTGAGTTTCCTGTTAAAGACAGTGACATAGGGATTTGGCTATGTGGTTTGCCCCTGTGCTTTGGAGAGCACGTTAACCTGTTGGACCTGCGCCTGATCTCTCTCCGGTGGTGTTGGTTTGACTATGAGAGTGAAGGAATATTGAATACACTGGTATGCATCTCTCCTATAAGCGCGGAGGCCTGTGGCTGTGGGCCGATAATGGGCTACTACATGCTTTTACTATTAGATACCTTTAATAGATTTCATATAGATCTCTGTGATGCACACTGCTTTCTTGTTTATAACCGCGAACAGAAAACGTGGTAAAGCTTTTGAATATTTATGCCAATTATCAATTTTACAAAAAATTGAACATTTGGACGAACATTACAAAACGAAATTTATAAAATTATTCAAGTACATATTAACATGTTTGTGAAAAATATATAATCCTACTTCAAACGATTTTTAATAAAAGTTACAAGAAAATTCAAACTTACCCAACGGCTTGAAGAAATTGACATTAACTTTTTATATTGTCATAATGGGATTTTTTTCGGGCGCGGATGTCCAGTGGTAGAAAGTAGAAACCATAGAACTAAAAGTATATTGAAACAATATGGATTAAAAATAGAAATTTTATTTATTTTTATAATTATGAGAAAAATAACTTCGATAGACAGATAATATGTTTTATTGCATACCACGCTAAAAATAGATGTACAATTACCCACTTACATTTCTAATTAAAAATTTTGTGTAAATATTTATGCAGTTTATAACATGACTATAACACGACTATAATAAAAAAAATCATTGTCCTAAATTTTATATTATAGCTTTGTATATAATTCAATATTATATAACACAATTTGTATTTGTAATTATGTACAAAAATACTTCTTTCTTCATATAAAGTTTGCTTTAATGATATATTACATATCGTGTCGTAATAAAACGTCGTACAGTAATTATAGCCATTCGAACGTTTTTTCTTGTTAAAAAACCGTATTTTCATGCCCTTTATCATTTTGACTATGAGCTATATTATTAAAATTCTATACTTTAAAGTTGAAATCAAATTGTGTTGACCCGTGTAATTCACCTTATAAGTAGATAGTGTATATAGACCTTATTTTAATTGTTAGAAAACTAAGAAATTTTTTATGGCAAGTTTCGATGGGAATCTTTTTATTACAAGCTTCAAAAGACGATCGCCGAGGATTGCAGAATATTTTATAGATTTAAAACAAGGCCATTAATTATGTTCATGTATACTCATAAATATTTATAAGGATACGCTCATGAGAAAGGGAACTGCGTGACATCATTTTGATGAGGCAAGCAAGAAATTTTCATTCAAGTCGCATTTTACAATAGTTAGCAATATAAAGCAATAGTTAGCAAGAAAAATAGCGTTAAAACTGTTATAACATCACTTGAAAATCGGCACTCCCCATTGTATAGTCAAACACTCGCTTCGTCGATTCTTATCGACTTGTGATGTCAGTGTCTCGATATTGACATCTATATTTTTGCCGAGTATATGCAAGTTACATAAAACAATTTATATAATTATATCCCTTATAATTAATGATATTACAAATTAAACTATAATTAAATATAAAATATGATTTATATAAAATTACATAATTATTGTAGTTTTTACTCGAAAATTCTTCTTCTTGGTATAATGTAATATTATGAGTTTATAGTATGTTGTGGTTGTTCTAGCAAATTTATTTGACAGTACTTGTAAGAAAATTTAGTGGGTTACTTATTAAATATTACTTGCCATGGTATATTTATATATTTTACAGGTTAAACATACGACGACTTTTTGGGTCGTTTCGGTTTACATTATTACTTTTTATAATCTTACATCTATTTATATCTATGTTTAGTTCAAGTTAGAAGAACATATCAGAACTATCGAGTATAAAGAATCTTTCCTCTCGAGGTTTATCAGAGTCAGGTCCTAGGTATTGCCTGCGCAGTTCAAGATCGGGAGGCGCAGACAGGTCGCCTTGAAGAATGTTATGGGCTTGTTCTATAGTACTCTCAATTTCTGACTTCAAATCCTGCAAGTTTATGTAAAATAATTACAATTAGTTCCCATTTTCCCTATGAACATGTATGTTGTTTAATTTTTTTTATACATCTATTCAACTTAAAACAGTTTTTAAAGTTGTAGTGGATGACGATTTATATTAGTACAGGTTTTCAAATATTTACGAAAAAAATAATAACAATGGTCGTTAAGAGATTACTTCTGAAATAAGACCGCCTTTGTATGCTCTCATTGTGTAAATCGACGACTACTAAGTTATATGTACAACCAAATTTTAAATGACAGTATTTCAAAGATATTTTAATAGCTATGTGATGTTAGAAAAATGATGACCTAGTATGTTAAATAGGGTGATGTGATCATCAAAATTACAAAAGCCAAAATGTCTAAAATGCATATTGACTCTTTTTATGTAGCGACCATCGTTATGTTACTTCATTGGTATTCAGTTCAGTAATCATAATTCTTTTCTACGTGTGAAAGGAAATTTAATCTATCTTTATTGACAATCTGGATATGGGAAATTGTATCTATAATGTCCACTTAGGGTATAAATTATAAACTTATCAGTCATTTCTTAAACAAGTGTTTTTATATAAAATTATTAATAGGATTTATTTAATTTTTAAAAGGTTTACATAAATTTCATACTGTAATGGCGGATCAGCGGGGCACCCAGTAATACGGGTTTCAATCTCATTACATGGGGCCTTGCAGGTAGCTTGTACAAAAATTGTATTTAATAAACCTTTTTTGTCTAAGATATTTTAGTTTCTCATGTGCATACTTGCCTCATACTGGTCTGGCGAGCGGCGCGCGCGCTCTGCCAGCGCGGCGTGCAGGTGATACAGCAGCAACCCTCGCAGGTGTGCGTCGCCCGCGCCCAACGCCGCCACCGTGCGCAGCGTGCCGCGGCAAAGCTTCTCTTTCAGCTCCAACCTGCTCTTCGAAAGCTCTGGAAACAATTTTTGATGTAAAAACTGTTGTCCACATTATTTTCAAATATCTAATTTTAGCAACCCACCCGAAGCTTTATGTGTACCCTCAGTAAATTTATGGGACCTGTTAAGGGGATAGCTAAGCGGTCCTCTAGCAATCGGGCACGAGTCACGCTCAGTTATGTAACGTCCTTTCGAATAAAGTCGGCTCTCGTCGACTTAGTGACCGACAGAGTTATGGTCAACGTGTCATTACTATACAATGTGTTGAGAGACCGCTTCCGATAATGTAGACAGATGATAGTACTAATGACACATCCGCTGATGAGACGAAAAAAATCTATCCTGATTAAAAAAAGAGCTGTTTTTGCTTTTTTATCTTATTGTTGGTTTTTTTTGTAATGTATTTTTTATGAAACTATTGTTTCATGTAGCTGTACTAACATGACAAAGCGTAAATAATGCTAATAAAATGTTTTAAAAATATTTTTTAATCAGAATCGTTTTTATTCCGTCCTATCATCAAAGGCGTCATTAGTACTTTTTTCTGTCTTCATTTTCGGAAACAGGCTCCTAACACCTCGGGTTTTAATTAACTATTTAATTACTGGAAATACGCGTCTCAGTCCAGTTGGACATCCATTTTGTAAAACGAGTGATCTCATTTAAGTTTCGTATTCTTAAAAACTAAATCTTCGCCAATTGGTTCCAATGTTATGGGGCCGATGGGCGAGACGGCAAGGTTAATTATTTTATAAAACTTGTTGTAATTTAAATCGAACTCTGTAATCAATACGTTACACAAAAATGAATGAAATACACAACTCAAGAGTTTAAACAAAAAAGAAGTAGTAAAATATGTGTAACACGTTATTAATTTATCGGTAAACTTCCGAATATATTCTATCAAAATCGGGGCAACAGTATCGAAAACCGTCTGGATATAGTTTCTACATGCGTTAAAAGTTCTACTTGGCGTAACAAGATAAAAATCTTTCTAAAAACTAAAATTTACTCTTATTATTTTTTCCTAATGAGCCAAAAGAAGTTTATCTTCAAAAATAACATTTTAATGTTATTGCAATACATGTTTTTAAAATACTCAAATTTAATTTAACAAACTTTCAAGCAAGACATTCATGTTGATAAGCAAAGCAAATTTTCAGAATATAAAATCGAAATGTAACTTTAAACTACCTAATCAAACTTCAATTTGTATGGACATGATCAAATTAGAATTTCTTGGTATTACTATTGCACTATTGACATCGACAGTCGATGCCAAATGAAATTTATGTTGTCAATAAATACTTAAATGCGTACACAGAATAAATTTCATTCATAGATTAATAACTATTAGATAACGCAAAAGTTCTACATAGCGTTGTTTTCTTTGTTACTACCATGTATTAATTATTCTTACACTATAAGAGTCACTCAAAACAAGGATCCTTGCAAAATTCTAATTAAACAAAATACTAACGGAAGGGGTATGCCCATCCACCTGGACACCACATGTGGACGAGCGTTTTTCGCAGCGGCGCCCATGTCAACAGCGTTCAATCCAATTACTGATATAAGAATAGTAGTAGTCGCTCGTTTTATTTACTTGCACAGTACATGTCAGGACACACTGAACTCGATGCCGTTAATGAGTTTAAAATTTATACATGGCCTTAAATGTAATACGCAATTCGCATTCGCGTTTACGATGTTTGAGTCTTTGTGAAATTGCGCAGTTTTCAGGCGCGACTGCGTCACCGTGTTATGTACAATAACTGTGTTAAATATTTTAACTAGTAACTGCCCCCGTCCTTGTTTCCGAGCAATACAGTCAGTCAATGACTGCGCGGTACATGGGTTGACTTATAAATAGTACTTCGTCCTTATAAAATAACAGCATTAAGCAGCTATATTATGTCGCAGTGTTCGTTACGCGAACGAATGATCCATAAATTTAAGGGGTCGATGCGGGTAACTGCTGGTATATAATTGAATTAGAAGGAATTGGCAGTTCTAGTTGATCCGTATAAGCTGCAAGATTTTATATTACTATTATATAATATGATACATTATTTATATATAAAAAATTATTTTATTATTATTTGTCTATGTAAAATGTCATAGTTTTGTGTCATTGTGTGAAAATATACAGTTAAGAACGGATTTTGCGAAAGTCCACCCGGAAGGGGGGCTACGGGGTTGTTGATTTTAAAAAATTATCGTGGTATGTAACCGTATATAGTATATTTTTTTTCAAATATGTCGATAAACCACGAAAGTTTCAGTTTAAAACAATTAGCCTGAATTAATAAAATGCTACCAAAAAAATAATTAACGCAGACGAAGTCGCGGATTCAACTAGTATACAAAAAAGGGCATCCAATCAATTATTTAAATCTATTGAGAAATATGGAAAATGGAATTTTTAAAACAGAGATTTCATAAAAAATGCCAGTCGTGTAAAAGAGTAACTGGTTAATATACTCGTATAGTGGGCGGAGTACATTGCCCTGGATTATTTTTAAATCTGGAAAAATACAAGCAATAACATCGTTTATTTTTCCAGTTTCAAAAGATTACTACGTCTTTTTTGTGTACGAATAACATTAAATATTAAGTGCTGTGCATCCATGTTGTATTGTATAAATATATGTATAAGAGATATCCAGGTATCTATTGACTCATCACGATATCCCTGAAACCATAAAGCGTAGAAAGTTGAAATTTGGCAGGAATATTCCTTTTGCCGAGTAGAGGTCAGCTAAGAACGGATTTTGCGAAAGTCCTCTCGCAAGGGGGGCTGCCGGGTTGTTAATTTAAAAAATTCAAATTTTCATATTAAAATAAGTTTCACATTTACAAACTATATCTTTTATGGTAAGTAAAACATGGTCAGAATTTTTTTTTGACATAATGGAATCTATCAAAAGTAAATTTTAGGAAATTCCACCCTCAAAGGGCAGTGCGGGTATGTTTCTTATTTGTAAAACAATTTGCCTAAATTAATGAAAATTCTATTAAAAAAACATTCCACGCAGTCGAAGTCGTGAGTTCAGCTAGTAAATATATAAATGCCGTTCGTAAAAGTTCAATTGTTTAAGAGTAGATACTAAGTATTGTTGTATACATCTTTGCGCCTAATTTAATAATGAATGTTGCAAGATTACGTAGACGATAGAAATGCATGGTTGTGAACGAATTGGTCTAATTTAGATTGACATATATTAAACTAATATGATATTGTATTGATGATGATAAAAAAAATACAAAATATCCGACTAAGTTTGTTGTGGGCTCTTCTCAGATCCCTCAGAAGAAGGAACCCTTGTAACTTAAGATTTTAAGTCGTTCTTTAATACCACAATCAGACGTACATTAGAATTAATGTGTGGAAAAAAATATATTCGACGATTCAAAAGTGCTGTAATAGGCCTTGATTTGATTTGAATGAAACACAACTTTATCATATTAGAGAATACAATCAATTCTATTTTCTTCCTCAGAAATCTAATCCAAGACCTCTGCTACCGAGTACTGCACCATTACATAGAAGACAACGTCAAAGAAAATAAATTTAACCTTTTACCTTCGCCGCGTTAAATAATTGATTTTTGCTCTAAATACATTTCCAAATAAAAGACCACTATGTTATTCCTTGTAAAGTTAGATATCTGTATCACGAAACACTTGCTTTTTACGGTCTCAATTACGTCTTCCCCATAGGCAATTTTTTTCGTATTAAAAAATCGCAGGCTTCGTCATATCACAACCTTAAGATTATATTAGTTGAATTAATTAAATTTTACAAAGTCTTAATCAATTATGGTCCAAAACTTTCCTTCTGAATAATTTACTCCTTCTATTGGAAAACCATATGAATCTCTGTTTGAGATTGTCGCGTTAAGTCAAATATATAAGCATATTTAATGATGCATGGTTACAATATTGCCCCCCGGCATGTTAAAGGCAAATAATACTTATTAATAGTCCTAGTTATTGCCTCGCAACTTGAACTAAATTTACTTATATGGTGAAATTTTCATAGTCCTATGTTCAATTGCTTAATTCACGAAAGAGCATTTTGTTTTTGTTTTAATGACTCGTTGAAAAATGTCTTTGTTGTAGTCGGACGTATTTTACGTAAGTCGTGTCTTTCATGACGGAAGCGATCTTTATCCTAACGACACAAGGAAACGAAATGCTTTGTGTTTAAATAGCGATGATTTTATGTTTCAAACTATTCTGATACTTTTATTTATATTATTTCCTGGGAACAAATTGTATGGTGACGTCACTGGAACAGTGGTGCGAGCACTTATTTTGCCAACAAATCAGTGACTTCGTGATCCGCGATTTACATTCAATTTTCAGTATTTAACAAATGTTTCTAATAATATTACTTTGGCTTCTATATGTGCCGCGTCTTTTTGTACGGCGTTATATAGATATACGCCTATAATCTTAATAATTAATAACCGAAGACAGTTCCGTGTTTGCCAAATATCTACATATATAAATAATGTTGAAATATGTCCTTGTAATGTCGATACGGTAACTTATTACAATTTTTTTATTGCTGACATGTTAGCGCTTGACTGTGATCACACTTGATCGTAAACGATGATACAGTCTACAGATATAGTGAGAGGCAATTTTACCTCTTCTGGTTTTTACACAGCCTCGGAATGATTTTATTACTTGCTGCTAGGTGGTAACTAACCACGGCCGAAGCCTTCCATCAGACCAGACTCAGATATATTAGAAAACGGCATTTCCTAAATTAGTCCTACCGGTAAGCGAACTCAGAACCTCTGCAAGGAATGCGAGTAATCGCGTTACTGCGTCAGAGAAGCCGTTTGAATATTAATATTACACTAAAAATAACTTTTATATAATAAATCTTTTCACTAATATCCATAACAATATTTACGAGATTCACCGATACACATACCTGCAATCATGGGCAATAACATAGATTAATTAATTTTTGAAATTTATAAAGTGTAACTAATATCAAATTCAGTCATGCTGACATTACCTTAGAATATAGAAAAATTATTGAGATGTTAAACTTTTAAAAGAGAACTACTGAGTTTCATGCGTTCTTTTCAGTAGAATGCACTTTCGAACCAGTGGCAAATCGATATCAACGGTCAGATTAACGACCATTCGAAAGAGCTTATTGATAAAGAATATTTTGATTTTTAATTGTATACCGTTACTGGTAGCGAAGTGTGCATTGTATATAAGATTACGGCTAAGTATGTATGTATGTAATGTAACCTTGGTCATGCAAGGCGCGTGTATTAATGTTATTAAATAATAAAATTTAACGCGTCCCGCTTATTGGACAAGTGGGCCACGATATCCACAGTGAAGTAATATTTTTTTAATGCTTTTAAAAAATATACGATCAAATAGATAATGAATTAGATAATCTATCAAAAAATTGAAACGAAGTGATAAATTAAATATAATCTGTTTAGACACCATTTTATTAATTTCTTCATTTTTAAAGTGAAACTTCTTTAGGCGCATGAGAGTAAATTTTTTACGGATGAAACGTGTGATTAGCGCCACGAAGATGTGCAACATTTTTATACTAATTCGTTTGACGGTGAGTAGTTTTAATATTTACAAATAACAAGTGGAAATTTAATACGCCACTCGTCATTTAATAATTTAATATACTATTTTTTATAAAAATAAAATAAAAGTATTTCCAATTCCAAAATTTCTAATATTAAAACAAAGTTTGATTAATAATATTGACAGAAACACGTGGCATTTTTATTTACAATTCGTCATTTGAGATTTCAATAAATTATTTGTATTAATTTTCTACACTTAATATTATAATGACAATAAAGTCATTAAATTCCTAACATATCTTCCTTTTTCCATTCCTCTAAGTCGCGGAAATCTAAAGTTTTATATTTGTATAAATATATACAATACTTAAACATTAGTTTGCCAAAGAAGGTTCACTTCTGACATATGTACTTTGTACGAACGCACCTTTAACTTTTTTCGTATATTTTGAATCGTAAAACGAGATGATATTGTAAATGTTGAACATTTTTATGTTAAAGATGTATTATATTAACTGTTGGAAATATAATTTTTCAGACTTTTTTATAGATAGGTCAGATCGATGATTTCGTTACATATTCTCACAAGTACACCCATTTTCCGTCATTAACAAAGTTTTCGATTTTATGTGAAAAATGATTATGTTTTACTTAGACAGTAGTGCCATCTCATTGAATACTATTAAATGACGAAAGGATAAACGGAGGAAATTGTTATTTTATCTACGTAAAGCTTGTTAACTTCCATAGGTGGCATCACTGACATTTTTCTTATTCAGTTAAAATTTTAACGGCGTATTTGAATCGTTAATATTTGATTGAAATCCTACCTAAGCCTCGACCGTCAGTCGCTGTGGCCTAATGTGATTCCAAATACACGCTTAGGATTTCCTTTGCCCATGGAATATTCGGGATAATAGTAGTCTTATGTAATATTAGGTCTATCTAGCTGCCAGTGAAAGTCTCGTTGAAATCAGTTCATCAAACAAACACGTGAGTAAATAATTGTTAGCATGAAGCCAAAAAACATTACGCCGGATTTTAGGACAGTCGTGTTAAAAATTTTTTAACTAAAAAACTATTAATCTAATATATCAAATTCTCTTATCGCGGTGTTAGAAGCTGAACTTCTCAAACAAACAAACAATTGAGTTAAATAATTGTAATGGCAATAAATATTTTTATTGTATTTTTAAATATTACTTAATTTACTCACCATTATATTATAAAACGGAAGCTGAATTAATTGTTAGGACACGCAACATATAATTTCTTTTTTGCCATTAAGCTACATTTAGTTTTAGGGTTTGGTTTATTTAAGTTTCTACATAATTTCCGTTATTTAATACCATTTATAACGGAGTCCAGTCTATATCCAAGTTTGATAGCTAATCGTAATTGTATATCAATAAATATGTGATTGCAATCAGTTGCGAAGGAGGATAACCTTTTCAATATGGTATGTTCGATTTGCAGTCCATTATTTAGGTTAAGCGTTCCAACCAGACTTCCTAAAATACTATGAATAACACCTATTTTGTTTTGTGAGAGTAATGATTTACAATTACAACAAATCCAGCTGGATTTAGGGTTTAAAGGTTGCCATGGCACAATTTCACCAGAACACTGATCTTTCAAACACTTTAAGGTTGATAACATTGTACACATTTCCGTTTTATCCTTACATTTTTTACAATTGCACCAGAAGTTTTTCGATTTGTAAAGTTGATAGCGTCTTGTAGGACTACTCCATAATAAGCTTGTATAGCGACTTCCTTCCCTCTCTCCTCTCCTACTTCATCATCTTATGTAGCATATGTGGCAAATGAGTAATGGTAATTCTGGTCTGAAGACATTCCGCGTGTTAGGTACACAATCGTAATTCATGAAAGATGAGAATGGATAAAGTCCTCTTAAATGTAAATTTCTTGCAGGAGAACAATCGCTTATTCTAAAAGCATTACATTTTACCACAGCGTGTACTAGTTTAAGAAACTAAATGTGTTGCTCTGGAATAGTTCACAGTTACTTTTATAGAATATGTTCTACACACATATATGTTTATGTTTTTCTGAAATTAATATAACCTGTGAATAGAAAAGCACTTTGTTAAGCACTTTTGATACATTTTCAATAAGCTCCGCGTCTTTTTCTAGTTTCCAAGTATTATAGATAAATGTGCATTATTTAGAGCGATTCGTGAACTTTCTGCGACTTTCAGAACAAACAAAGGCAAAACACTTTTCACATGGATAACACAAGTCACCTTCTTGATAGCAGTTTGAACAAAATATTTCTTTATCACTAGCCGTTCGCGGTCCAAAGGCTATTTATTGGTTTATTCATAAATATGAAGGATCCTCTTTTATTGAATTCTTTCGCAAATAGGCCGCTTCTACCTAAATTTGACTTATCAATAAATACAGTTAATTTATCTGCACTAGTACATAAATAGTACTTTATAAGTCCCAAAGAAACTGGTTCTTCCATTTCTACTGTCCTTTTTGTTATAAAATACTTTAAAGGGCGTAGTGTTTGATATTGACTGACGATGTATCGTTCCGACGTCGATATTTGTATTTGAAAATAGCTACTGGAATTTACCTACAAACTGATTCATGGAGCTGACTTGCGTGTTGAATTTTACGTAATGCTAATGTATTACTTCCGTCGATTGAGTTTACAGTCCACTGTAATCTCATCTCAATCAACATACTGAACAAATTTGTAAAATGTCATTCTTCCTTTGCTCCAGGTAAGTTTTAACATTCTGATTTATCAATAATTATGTTTTTTTATATAAAGTATGCGAAAACGCTTTGCTTTGGGTTAATGTGACATCTCTGAGAATGTCCAGTTTCCGCAGAAACTTCGGAATGTAATACTTTACATTTATTTGATCACGTTAAATTTGTTTGATTACATTAAAATATTTCTTTAGATTTACGTGGTGTCAATTTAACTTTTTTAATAGACTGCAACTGAAAATCAGCGTTGTGTGCTTAGGCTTTGCAGCGTGACACAGCATTTATGCTGCGCTACAGACCTTTTCTGCATATAGGTTTAGTTTTTTAGAATATTTCTCAAATTGCTGTTTATTCTTCTCTCTCGTAATCTATTATTAATATTTTTATCTCTTATTACTGTACGAAGCAGAATGAAGATCTTTTTCTTTATATTCTTTTATATGTACTGGTCAAAAAGATCCAGGCGTTTTTTATTTTACCGAGATTAGCCGAAGTAAAAAGGCAATAATTTCACCAATTGTCTATTTTGAATAAGTAGTCTGAAGACGTTCATGTTTAAACAAACAGTTTTTAACTTTACTTATTTCTATGAGACACTAGGTCACGGCATTTTAGATCAGGCAATATAAGAATTATTTTTAATGTGGTGCTTCTTATATAATTTTATTATCATGATCTTATATATTTTTGCTATATGTAAAGTTTATGTAGGACTTTTTCAAACAGTTTCTAAATAACAAATCAAAACATTCCGAATCGTGACGCAAAACCTCTAAAACTTTAATCATTTATCTGTGATTTTGAAATATGATGGTAAGTTATATAGATTTTAGCATCTACTGACAATTTTCGTCGTGCAACATGTATGTATATCGAATTTAGAGTTAATGGGCAAATTGTTTTGAAAATGTTGTGATGTGATAGTTTTCCCTTATATATTATTTTAGCGACTCGCCTTGACTTCGCATGGGTACTGAAACATATAAGGTCTATATCACATTAAATAGATATTATGATCATAAACAAGATTTTTTAAAATAAACAATATTGATAACATTGCTCAATATCAAGGAAATATTATTCACTTTTTCACGCACTTGTGTAATGTACTAAGTGTATGTTTTCAATAACTTTTGAAAAAAAATAATTTCAATTATATGTAACAGATCATAATAATTAATGTACATTAAACATTTATGGTAAGTAATGTATTTAAGTTTGTAGGGCAGGGGTAGGTTCACCATGCTTTACCGGCGGATTGGTAGGTTTCGCAAATTCCTTGAATTGTTCTCGGGATATGCAGAATTAACCTCGAAGGTACAACGACGAATTTCAAATAACAAAAAGGTAAATAAACCTCCCGAAGAGAAATTCAGATGTTAAATTAGATTTGCCATCTCGACCTTCTTAGTAAAAATTTATAAGCAAATTACTAAATAATCCTTTTCAGAGATGCAATTGTTGATGAAGAGCAAATATTTACTATCTCTTATGTGTGTGGCTCATCTGTTTGTAATTTGAAATATTATTTTAATTGATTCCCGAGGTTGCTAGTGCTGGCATAAGCCGCTTGGTAGAATAACTAATGTGTTATGGTGTCATGTAGATGCTTGTAGCTCACATTACAATGAGCAAATAATAATTAATACAGATGCATGCAAAAACATACAGTTGGTACACAAATTTATTAATAGAAGACAATTCTGTTTTTTTGTTGCCTGGTCTTATGAAGATGATAATATCTGTAAAATATGTGTCCGAGAATGTCATATCTGTTCATACATAGTAGATTGATAAATAGATGTAGGTATACTTTGTTGAACACCACAAAAATAGGACGATAGAAAGATACAATAACTAAATTTATACTTATATGAATAACATAAGAAAATAAATATTTTATTTCATCTCACCATGCCAACGCAATTCTGCAGCTTCTCCAAATTCCCAAATAAGTCGACATTGCAAATCAAGAACTATTTGATTTGTCTTTGGTATGTATTTAGAGATTTTATTCATGAGGAAATTTTCCAGTTCAAAAATATTCTCAAAGTCTAAGCACCCAATCAAACTACCGAGAGCACTTTGGATAGCACAAATATTATTATGTGGAACTTCTAGCCCACAATCCAAACAACGCCAAGCTGTGTTACGTTTTAATGATTCTATAGGTAGAAGCGATCCTGGACATTCACTGGAAAAGCATTTAAGTGCTGCTAATAAGGTACCACGTTCGGTGGGATCAGCACAGCGGTCGCACGTACATAGAAAATGCTTAGTTTTATACAGGTGCAGTCTCCTGGCTGGCGTACCCCACAACATTCCTGAGTAGCATGTAAATATTTCTGCACCGGCTGGTATTGGTTTGACGGCTTTTACAGTCATTTGTGAATCAGCGTTAAAACTGTACCTAGTATTCGATACACAATTGTGGTTCATTAAAGCTGAAACAGGGTATAAACCTCGCAAACTCATTTCCTTTTTGCCGTATGGTGTAGCCATTTGAAACGCATTAGCGTCGAGCACACATGAAACGTATATCATAAATTGTTCCATTTGTATTGGTATTTCGAAAAATTTTAATAAACCTTTTATTTCTCTTCCATGTTGAGGTAGAATATGAGCTTGTAGAGAACTAAGAAAACTTCTTTGCTCTTCATTTAATAATAACGCTCGTATTGCAGTTAGCGCACGGGACAATAATGTGTCATCAACGTCCTCGACGGGTACCTTGTTTGGCCAGCAGGAAATTATGCTACAGTCACTAAAATGTATGTCACTGTTTTGACACTCGTCTGAACATAATAACAACGCACAACGAGAACATTTAAAAAACGTTACACTATCAATTTTTCTACAAACAGTGCAGCCACGTTGTATGATAGTGCCGGATCGTGGACCATGAACGAGTGGATGATCGACAAACAATACTTCGCCGGCTTTGATATCTTTTGTGGCTATAAGACCACGACCACCAAGCGGAGAATTAAATATGGACCATTTCGTTGAATATTGTAAATCGTCTGTGAAGGCGTGGAGACCAAGATGTCGTTTGACCATTAGCGACAATTGCTCTATCGACATCATCCTGTCGCAGCTCGACCGGTCCCACTACTGCACTGCGCACTGGCTGCGATTATACACATCACTGAGTTTGATAATATTTGCTAGGTGCTGAATATACATACATACATCGCCAAAACATGCGGTCTTACGTTAATTAACTAGGTTCGACAGACGTGCGCGGGCCGCTTGTTGTAAGTACTAGCATACCTGTCGTTTTTCACTCGCCGCTTGCCAAGATTATGTTGCTAGTATTGTTTAGTGGAATCTATAAATTATCATGTAATTACTAAAACAAACCTTATAGTCAGAAATACTTAAAGACTAAGTTCAATCGGAATAGCCCGGAAAAATGATATTATAATAGTACGTTTTTGCATTTCTTACTAATCTTAAAATATTTTAAACTGGTTTAAAAAAACTTTCCTGGTTTATCGACATAATAAAAAATATATCAATAAATCATCTAGAAACACATGTAATCGTAGAGTACTTACCAGTCAATAGTGTATTTACTGAACTTTCTCTTTAAGGCATGACGTTAAAAAAGTTTAGTCGGATAAGTCTCGACGTCCTCAAAAGACCGTCTACAAGATTGGTCTGAGGTAGGTTTTATGTAAAATGTATAAAAAAGAGTAGAGCAAAACAAATAGTTTTATAGAAAATTTCTCACCTCTTTGCTTCTAACTTCTTTAATTTTAAAATTAGGGCAAAAAGTTATATGAACATATTTGTACGCAAAGCGATTTGCGACGCATAGTTTCCGAGATATCGTGAAAAAGGTATTTGCAACCCATTATCCAAGATGGCGGACGGGGAACAAGAGCAGCAACTCCACAAACTTGGGGTCTAGCTTCTATTGACCCCCACACATTTCCCAAAAAATAATTGCGTGATCTAAAAAATGCAAAGCTCATGTAAAATTTCAATGGACTAAATAGGCTACTAAGGATAGGATAATCATTACATTTTTAAGTTTTTGATATATTTTCTTCATATTAGTGTGTTTGTATCTGTAAGTAGTCGGTTTTATTGATGCCTTTCCTATTACTTGTAGCCTTTACATTATATAACGTTATTCACGTCACTCGATGTATCCTATCCAACATATAAATATTATTTTAATTCGAAGCTTTAGATTCGTTACAATAATAGGTATTTAAAATTAATACAAACGAATGCTGTATTCCTTTTTACCAAATAAGAATAAAAAATTGCCAAGCAATGTACAAATATTGAAGTCAATTATGAAGTTATACCAATAACTGCCTAGTTATTAGTAACCGCAAAATTGAATTGATAATCGGCTAAGGCAGCCATTGTGTTGCCTTAGTGGAAACCATTGTGCGTGTTCTACGTATGTTAGGTACGTTATCTCTCGATACGTAAATAGAATGACATGGTAAACGATTCAGAATATATTTGGCTTGTTAACCACTTGGCAACTCACATTACTGTCTATCATTTTAAAGGCTACGTGTACGTGTTAATAAACTATGCCTATATCTATATATTCCCCTACTACACGTGTAAATATGACTGAATTCATCCTAAACGGCTGGGCTGAGCTTGATGATATTTTTGTGCGTGCAAATTTGAGAATGTTTAGATTGAACATCCGATCCGGATTTCACTGTATTTTCACACGTATGACTAAATACTACTAAGGTCCCCAAAACAACTAGGTCACAATAAAAACGCCTAAATAATAATAGAATAACTCAGTTTGTTTTAAAGCCTGTATAAAAAAAATATACTCGTATTATAAGAAAAATATGATAATTTGCTTTTAAAACGTGACTGTCTCTTAATGTTTTCATAAATTTACACATACGGCTCATTTTGAATATTTATCTTATGCTACAATAGATCCGGTACGATTATAAATAAAATAAGTTTTATTTTAAAATACCTTTTGGTTTATAAGTTAAAATATCTTTCTAGTTTGCTTAGAATACAAATCAATTTTTTTTTATTGAAACTTTTTTAGGCACCTGAAGATAACATTTTATTTTTTACGGAGGAAACGCGAGATTTAGCATCACGTGTTCAGATGTGCCGCGTTTTTTATGCTCATTCGTTTGACGGTTAGGTAATTTTAAAGCTGTGGCATTTTAATTTGCCACTCGTCTTTTAATAATTTAATATACTATTATTCATACAATATAAAACAAAAATATTTCATAAATACTCTGTTCTAAATTTTCAATTCAATAATAAAACTTTTATTTAAAAATTTCTAACAGTAACAAAAACACGTGTTATTTTTATTTACAATTCGGCATTTGAGATTTCAATAAATTATTTAAAATTTATAATATTTCGACAATTAATGACAATTAAATTAATTCCTTCTTCCTTTTGTCCCTCCCTCTAAGTCTTGCAAATATAAAGTTTTTGATTTGTATAAATATAAACAAGACTAAAAATTAGTTTGCCTAAAAAAAGTTTCAATTCTGACATGTGTTCTATGTACGCGCGGACTTTTAATTTTTTATAGATTAAATAAACCAAAGGAAAATTTAGTTGTATTGGTTCCGCAGACAAATTTATATATTCAAGAATTTTAAAAGTATTTGAAGGTTGGCACATGTCCATTAGTTTAGCATGTCATTTGATGATTGAAAAGAAATTGAGGTTGCGAATGACAAATGTTTTATTGAAATTAATTTTGTTGCATAGCAAGTGAAAACTTCTTTAAACGCGCTGTGCACTTTGTGTGGTTATTGAAATACTTAGCCGTCACTCTTGGCTATTTGACGTTCGTTCGAGTCTAGTTTCGTATCTCATTTAATAAATAAATTAGAAACAATGTTATAGGTTTGTTCTGCCGGGAATCGATACCATACTTGCACCTGTCCCATCTGTCAACTCAGGGGTAAATTTACTTTCTCACCGCAATTTTAATTTCTGTAATGTGACCTACTTTACTTTATACGAATAATGTAGCTCATAAAGTAGCAGCCGGGATGTAACATAATCTTCATGCATTGTTTAAACAACGTCCTGTTAGTTTGCCAACTTAACCAGTCCCTGAGACCGTTTCTCCTATGTGGACGTTTATTCAAAAGTTTGAGTATTTAGTTCTCAATCATTTGGTGCGTGATAAATTTGGTGTAAATATTGCGATGCAATTGTATGATTATAACGAGGATGAATGCCCTTGGTATTTTTTTGACAGTTCATATAAAACTCTTTTGGGAGCCTGTCTTATTATTTTTGGTGAGTCTGACATTTTATGATATGACGACAATTGAAGTATAAACAAAAATTTGTAATTTCAATAAATAAAAATAGTTAATGAAATTGGAAACTGTGTTTTTAATTTGAATCGAGTTCTTCTTAAAAATGTCTCAATTGATTTATTTATTTAATTTACAATGTAGTGCTCTTACTCCCCCTTGCACGTTCTTCGCTTAAAACAATACAAATAACTTAATAAAAATCTTAATATGGTAAAAATAATAACTTTATTTATTTGAGCATAAAAAGAAAGCTCTATAGTAAAAATAATATAGACCCCTAAAGTAGGTAAGTCCATGACTTGGCGACAGTGTCTTCCCAATTTTACAATATAACACAATCTATATAATTAAGCCTAAAATACATAATGAAGAAAAAATTAAAAATGAATACTTTTTAAAACTACTTATTTATTTAAAACTAATCCACAATATAGAATTAATATAAGTGGTTGTGTGTGCATGTATGGATGTGTGTGTGTATGTGCGTAATTAGATTAATATGTTTTCTGTTGCAATATAGTCAAGATTATGAAGAAGGTTTTAAATTTTTTTATGTGGTGGCTGTTTAATTTTATAATATGCTTTGCTTTATTTATTTTATTATACAGCAATCTTTAATTAAGTTTATTTAATCTAAGGTAAAACAGCTAATGATTTTTAGCGCAACGATAAAATAAATAAATTATTTTCTTACAAAAATTTACTATTACAGCTCAGTTTTGTTTATGGCAGGTGTATTCGGGGTGCTGCTTAACGCCTGGCTTTACTTTACATTCATCCACAGTCACCTAATCGTGTTTAAAAGCCATGTTTTGGTATTGAATCTTTGCTCAGCTTCGCTCGGCAGGAATTTACTTAGCTTTCCATTTGCAGGCTCATCTGCATTAGCAAAGAAGTAAGTTTAAATATGAATTTGACGGCCTCGCTGGCGCAGTGGTGCGAGTATTCGCTTTTCTAGCGGAGGTCCCGGGTTCGATCCCCGGTAGGACGAATTTAGAAAATTGTATTTTCTAATTTGTCTGTGTCTGGACTGGTGGGAGGCTTCGGCCGTGGCTAGTTACCACCCTACCAGCAAAAACGTACCGCCAAACAAAGAAATTTGTGTTCCGGTACGATGCTGTGTAGAAACCGAGTAAGGGGTATATCGCCTCTTAACAGATTAGCGCGCTTCCATCTTAGACTATATCATCACTTACCATCAGGTGAGATCACAGTCAAGCGCTAATCTGTCAGCAATAAAAAAAAAAATAAAAAAAAAAAAAAATCTGTTTTTAATCAATAAGGTCATCATAATTCGAAATTTATGGTCGCGCATGTCTGGTTTCTCCAAGCCTAAGTTGTAAATCTAGAAGAATAGTCGATGAAATAAGTTTTGTACAAATTTTTAGTAGTATAGTGTGCATGGTGAGATCAAAACACAATTTAACGATTAAATTAAAAATTATTAAAAACTTAGTATTTGAAATAGGTAATAAAATATGTCATTTCAAATTTAGTAATCATCAAACAAGTTGCATCATTTCAAATAAGTTTTTTTTTAGATTAAATGGAATGGTCATGTGCTTTGCTCTTTAAGTGTAATGCGTTTTTAATGATGGAAGTAGGTTTCGGTAATACATGTTCAAGAAAAAATATTTTCAGATGGCTATTTGGACCCGCATGCTGTCAATTATTCGCTTTCCTAAATCAGTTCTTTGGAGTCTTCCAAATGATTGCTTTATTCGCAATGGTACTGGAAAGATATTTACAAGCAAAATATTATGAACGAGGTCGTATGTTTTTAATTATCTCACGAATTATAAATAATGTTTTAAAGTATTGATGTAATTTTTAATGTGTTATTAACCAAATTAATTCGTTGTTGCCATTGAAGATACACTAATAGCGTTACAACGTACCGAACAAAATGTTAAAGTTTCAACAATTAAGTACTAGCAACAATAAACCCTAATGTTTATTTTCTTAGTCAAGTCTTATGTCAAGCCGATTTTTTTTAATAGAAATAATTCCACGAATCTACGGTTTTAAGTTAATTCCGTTCGAAGACTTTTGCATTGTTATGTTACGTTTATGTAAAATGACGGTTTTGCCAGTACTTTTTGACGGCATCGCTCGTTTAGTAGTGCGAGTATTCGCTTTGCTAGCAGAGGACCCGGGTTCGATCCCGGGTAGGACGAATTTAGGAAATTGTATTTTCTAATTTGTCTGAGTCTGAACTGGTGGGAGGCTTTGTCCGTGGCTAGTCAAATCAAATCAAATCAAAAATATCTTTATTCAAGTAGGCCTATTACAGCACTTTTGAATCGTCAAATTATATATTTTTTTCCACTCTCTGATTCTAATATACGTCTGATGATGGTACTCAAGATCGGCTTAAAATCTAAAGTTACGAGGGTTCCTTCGCGCCCTGATCCGAGAAGAACCCACAACGAACTCAGTCGGGTATTTTTTTTTACCATCATCATTACAATAACATATTAGTTTACTATATTTTAATTAAAATTAGAGCAATTCGTTCACTCCTAGGCGTTTCTATCGTCTAGGTAATCTTGCACCTAGTTGCAATCTAGTTACCACCCTACTAACGAAAAGGTATCGCAAACAAAGATATTTATTTTCCGGTAGGATGCTGTGTAGAAACCATAAGGGGTATATCGCCTCTTACCGGATTAGCGCGCTTCCGTCTTAGACTGTATCATCACTTTCCATCGGGTTAGATCACAGTCAAGCGCTAAACTGTCAACAATAAAAACAAAATAAAAAAACTTCCTACACCATCCTCCTCGATTTCTACATCTCTCACTCATGCAACAAGACCCAGTAAATTAATATTGCTCCTTAGCTTTGGTGTTTTGCGAGAGAGTTTTGTTTCCCCCGTCGAATCTCCGTCAGTAACGTCTGATTACAGCTCGTACTACTGAAAAAAATATAAGATTTATATTTAGTAAGTAGTAAGTAGCAGCCCATTAACGTCCCACTGCTGGGCACAGGCCTCTTCGCTCATATGAGAGAGGGTTTTTAGAGCATAGACCCACCACGCAGCTCTACTGCGGATTGGCAGGCATAGTACACAAGTGTACTCTCTATTCCTTTACTCTCATAGACGTGACGGCAATCCGACACGACCGGAGAGAGAGATCAGGCGCAGCACCGACGGCTTAACGTGCTCTCCGAGGCACGGGGGTAGATCACACCGCCAAATTTTTCCCAACTTGGGGCAAATATTGAGAAAATCTTAATAGAAAACTCAATATCGATTTCGAACTGGCCCGACCTGGGACTCGAATCCAGGACCTCATGTCTGTAGTCGAACATGCTAACCACTAGACTAATGAGGCAGTCAGATTTATATTTACCTCATTTTTTACCAATCTAAGTAAATTTTGGTTTTATGTTTGTATCACTTGTAATAACTAAGTTGTCGAAACAGCACAATAAGTAAATATAAGTGTAGGGTGAAGATTTTCGCATTTTGATAATGTTTTTGATCACATAACTAAAAGACATGTATATTTCTTACTTATATCAGAATTGCTATTATTGTACATCTTTCACCCAGTTATCTCTTGAAAATTAACTTGGAAACACATAAGACGTTAATTATAATAACGAAAAAATTGTTTTTTAGAAAGAACGGTGTACTTTAGATACTATTGGACGTTAATTGGTGTATGCTGGATGATTTCCGTGGTCTTTGCAACACCCCCACTATTTGGATACGGCGTGTATTCATGCGATGCAACTGGTACTGTTTGTACTTTTTTGTGGCCATCATTTAAATCTGGTGCCAAGAGTTTGGGATACAGTGTGCCTTATGTTATTGTATGTGGAATGATGCCTACAGCTGGGATGTAAGTTGCCTCTAATAAAATAATTCCAGGTGTGTGGAAACTGCACGACCGAAAACGTGGAAAGTGGTTCGATTTAGGGATTAAAGGTAAGGTAAGTAGCAGCCCATTAACGTCTCACCGCTGGGCACAGGCCTCTTCACTCATATGCGAGAGGGTTTAAGAGCATATACCCACCACGCTGCTCCTCTGCGGATTGGCAGGCATAGTACACAAGTACACTCTCTATTCCTTCACTCTCATAATCCGACGTGACGGCAATCCGACACGATCGGAGAGAGATAGGCGCAGGACGGCTTAACATGCTCTCCAAGGCACGGGGGTGGATCACACCGCCAATTTTTTCGTAAATCGTAATAGAAAACTCAATATTGATTTTGAATTGGCCCGACCCGGGACTCGAACCCGGGATCTCATGTCTGTTGTCGAACATGCTTACCATTAGACCAGTGAGGCAGATTTAGGGTTTAGTTGTAGATAGTTTATATAATGAAAGGATTTGTATTTTTAAAGTCATGGCAATTAAAGTGAACAGTTTTTTCATGATTGCACTATAACATGACAGTCAATAATAATTGACTCTGCAAATTACTTTGCAATATTTGATTGGCTTATTCTCCTCTTTTTATATTATTAGTAAGACTTGGATAAATTCTATAATACCCGTATTTCTTGAGCTAAGTTGAAGCATTTTATCACGTTACTTTAAAAGGTAACAAAAATAATACACTAACAGAAAAAAAAACCATTTGCAAAAATGATGTGTTCATTCCATTGTAGATTTTTCTACATGGGCAAAGCAATTCGCCTGGAAACGATATATTACCGAAGCGAGCAACAAAAGGAGGAGAAACGTTTGACAAAGGTGAATCCTTATTAAAATGTCATGTCCTTTAAGATACCCAACATCTTAGCTAGTTATCTTTGTCTGGCCAATCTTTTCTAGCGTTACACTGATAATAAAAGTGCTTGTTTTTAAAATAAAACGTCTGCTGTGCTGATGATTTTCATTGTGCATCTTATGCATATTGAAAGAGGTAAAAACCCAATTTATAAATTATACTTGCTGTTTCATGTGGTATTACTTGCCTATTTTGTAATCCCGAGGAAATATGGGGATCCCGTTTCCTAGTAAAATATTAGTCCTAATTTCAACTCAACTGGGTTAGTAATTTTGAAGATCTTTCAGTAACTTATTTTTTTTCGCCTCTATACCTGGATCTTGTTGGAATGGGTGAACCCGTTCTTCATGAATGTATGCGTCGTAACAAGAATAACTATGCCAAATTTCAAATCAATCGGAACTATAACTTTGAAGATTTCATGATGAGTGAGTGAGAGGTATTTCGATTATATATCTAGATAATAATAATAGATATAACAATTACATCGTTAAATGAGAAGTTCTTACAACTAAATATGCTTAGTGTATTCATGCCCTGTGCGTGACGACATTGGTATTGTGGATACCAGCGGCAGTTCTTGCGGGATGGCAGTGGTTACCGTTGTTACTGTTTGGTTATCGACCCCTCGTGCCTCAAGTTCTGGTTATTTGCGCACCAATAGCGACCGAGGTAAGCTTTTCTGAACAGCACCCGTTCATATACTACCCGCACTATATATCACACAAATAAAAAACGGTTAACGGAATTAAAGGTTAATAAGAAATAATTATATAAAGTCCCATTATTAGTATATGGAATATTCTTCCAGGCAAAAAATTTGTTAAGGTTATTGAAATAAATGTAAAAAATAGATCAGACAATTTTGGATACAGTCGAAGTTGGTTAAGAGAAAGTCATCCTCACTCACAGAGGTTAAATAGATATTTATCCAGGTTCTACTGAATATCTATACTATATTACATTAGTATATATTCTTGTATACATTGAAAGTATTCTAAATCAGTAAAATATTTCATTCAAATCAAAATAAAAATATCCAGATATTATTAATATTAAGGCATGTAATAATGTAGTACTTAATATTAATGGTAGCTGCGTAGGCTTTTAATTTTTTTTTCTTAGATCCCATAAGAACGGTTTGAGAAAAGAGAGAAGAGCGTTATCGTTGCCATAGGGGCCGCACTGCGATCACTAACATGCGTGGTGATTATTAGCATATTCCTCCGAATGAGTGATACAACGCAGCAACGGCACCCAGTAACCGGTAGCTCCGCTATTCCTAGCTCTGCTGGTGCTAAGATTCTCCGGCAGAGATTTTGATCCGATACATGATCGCTAACTATGCGGCTCATAAAAAGGCTCAGAGTCAGTTAACGGGTGATGGAGAGGGCTGTGCTTGGGGCTCACCCTGAGTGATCAAATGAGGAGAGCTATAGTGGTGATATGCAGGGCACGTGATTTGCAGAATCGATGGACCTTGGGGCCCGAACGTGCTAGAATGGCAGCTTTGCATCGGATAGCGTCTGCCGACTCCCCGAGTAAACCAATGCCATTAAGCGGGTCGGGGATAGCAGCTGGATGCAAGCGGCATAAGATCTGGTCCAGTGGATTATCATCATTAGGGGAGACTTATGTCCAGCAGTGAACGTCCATCGGTTGATACAACAACAACGACGACCACAAGAACTAGTACTTATTCAAATTTAAAAACTCTTTATGCAAGTATACTTGTACAGCATTTCTGAACCGTCAACTATATTTTTTTTCTACATGTTATGCCAATGTACGACAGATGATGATCAAAGAACGACTTAAAATCTAAAATGACGAGGGTACCTTCGTGCCCAGCCCACAACAAATTCAGTCGGGTATCTTTTTTTTATCATCGCCATTACAATATCATTATAATTTACTCTATTATGATTAGAGGAACACATTACTTTTCTTTTAACAAAGCATTTGAATTTATAAGCACCAGCAATACTCCAAAGTAATTTTCCATTGGACATAATGCTGTGATAAAAAAATAAGTAAAATATCTGAAATAGACCAGTCTTTTAACTGCGTAAACAGATCTGAGCATCTTCGATAGACGACTTTTATGAAGCCCCACTAATTTATATTATGTCGAAAATTATCCACTTATATTCTAAATATCAGCAAATATTAATTTGGATTAATTTTCAGGCGGCAACCAGTGTTCCAGTATTATGTTACCTAAGCAGTGACGAAAGAATAAGAGCAGCACTACTGGGACGTATGAAAAAACATTACGCTCTCCTACATCCTGAGCGTGCAAAACTATATAGAAGAAGTCTATATTAAAATGACACAGTAATAGTACAAGGAAATTCCTGAAAAGCCTGTGAAAGGCACTGTGTAAAAGATATCGACTTATCGATCGATTTTATCCATCATAGAAAACCGAATTTTGCGTCGACTGGTCGGTGTTTTATTACAGTATGCAGTGAATAAAAATCGTTAATAAGAAATGAGACATGTAATACATAATGTATTTAGGCTTGAGCATTAAACATACTGAGATTTTATTAAGGATACGACTTTTTTTGGCCGACTTATCCCAGAAATTATGAATCTCCTACGAGATTGCGGTTTTTACTTCTATTTGATACATGATCCAATACTTCTTGTTTTTTTAAAATATACATAGACACAGAATGCACTATTAACACAGGGACATTGTTAAATTAAAAAAGTTGAATATGTAGCTTTGATTATAATTGTACTTAGTATTGTAGAACTGCCTCATTGGTCTAGCCGTGCCTCGGGGAGCAAGTTGAGCCGTCGGTCCTGCGCCTGATCTCTCTCCGGTCATGTCGGATTCCCGTCACATCGGACTACGAGAGCGAAGGAATAGAGAGTGCATTTGTGTAATATGCCTGCCAATCCGCAGTGGAGCAGCGTGGTGGGTCTAAGCTCTAAACTCTCTCTCATATGAGTGAGGAGTCCTGTGCCCAGCTGTGGGACATTAATGGGCTGCTACTTCCCTTGCTTTATTGTAGAACTATCAATATGTTAAAGGTTAACTTTGCTTAACATCAATCTTAATATAAGTCCTCTGAAAGTTAGTTCAGCTGCTTCTGACATTGATTCAAGTACATAGTACATTAAGTGTATATATTTTAAAATTTGATGTAACTTTTGCTACGGAAAAGTAGAAGTGAAATACAATTCAGTTCAGTCGTTATTTATCGGACAATAAGAAATTGTAAACTGTTTTATGTACAAATAAATTAAGTTAATACTGTTAAAAGGACATGTATATTTTACCTAGTAAACAAGATGAAGTAAACAGAGCGTAACGTAACTAGTTTTTTCCTACTGGTAACATAATACTTGAGGCTTGGAAATGAGATCCTTTAAGGAAATACTAGACTATGTACAATTTATTGGTCGCATTTAGTTTAGATACGCTTTTGCAGTTGATCGATACGGATTCAATTGATGCGCTGTTGTTTTTAAAATGACTACAGGAACTTGTGCATGGGTTGATATATTCGACGACGAATCAAGAACTACGTTAGAAAGTGGCCTCATTTTATCTGGTAATATTGTAAATATATTTTAGGAATATTTTTTAAGGAAAGGAATATTGTTCATTCATTTTACGTAAGACTTTGTCTCATTTTATACACCGTACATTCGGTTGCTCTTAAATTAAAAAGTATTTATACCAATACCAATGCAAGTTTTATTCTTATTTATTCAATTGATTTTAAATTAAAATAATTTTAAATGTATTCTCGTTTATATTTCCTTTGTAAGATTTTGACTTATTTTTGTTCTATATTGTAAGCTAAAAAGAAAAATTAACCTGTATTATATTTTCTTATATTTATTATCTAAGAGAAGTAACCTATTAAGCTTTCTCATTTATTTTAGGAGCAGTTTGTGTTATTCTAGGAATCTGGCTGAATGCTGCTTTAATATTTACTGATCTACGATTTGATCTCAGCTATCGTAATCTTGCTACATTTACGTTTGTCGCCTGGTTTAGACGCACAGTAGCAGTTTTATCATATTTTCCCATTTTTAATATCATAGAAATGTAAGTTTGATGTCATGTTTCGATTATAAATACTTTTTTAATATTTAAACTCTCATATGTGACTAGGTAAAGGAGACCAGAATTCGTTGTGGATTAGTGTAACGTAACATTTCCGTTCTCGTGGTAACTTTGGGACGAAAAGTAGTCTATATTTTTATACATATGTGTGGTATTTGCTAATGACAATATTTTCAAAATAGGGCCAACCGGTGTGAACGTTAGCGAGAAGATACAGATAAAAAGTAACAAAATTGAATTACTTTATGTAAAACCTATATACCTACATTTAATAAAAAGTGGTTGTTTCGATGTTACAAACATGATTTTATCTTGTCTGTGAGCTGTTTCTATAAACAATAAAATAATAATTTGTACATATATAATTTAACCTTTTTAAATGAAAATCAACTTACTGAAAATACGAGCTATCAATGTTAGGATATTATAACATATGAAGCGCTGTTAATTATATAAATGTATATAACAATATTATATACACTAAGTAAACAATTACAGTGCAGGACCGAATTCCTGTTATTTCCTGGGTTTCTGGGAAACATTTTTTGGAGTACTCGAAGTTGAATGTCTAACTCACGTATGCATCGAACGGTATGTTGTCGCTAAATACAGGAAAAAAGGTAAATTGAATGACATATTTTTGTATTATGCTAAAATATATAAAGGTGTGTGTGTATACTTATGTACACGCGTTAGAAGTTATACTTCTTTGGCGTAACAGGATAAAAATCATTTCAAAAAAATTTATCTTTCTCCTTATTCTACATTTGTAGAATAAACGACACTAACAATATAAAAAAGGTATTTAATACATTGAAAGTTTTATTATAACGCATTATCTAGTTAAATAAAGTTCATATAAATATCACAAAAAATCTTTCTACATGATTTTAAATGGACTTTTCTATTTTAGCATGCAACTTATACATATTAATATTTACTATTTAATTCACGTCCATTGGTTGGAGTTCAATAGACATGTGAGTTACAAGAGGCTTATGACAGCTAAAGCATGAAACAAATATTCTTGCAGAAACATTGTCTAAATATCGTACAAATACAGCATCAATAGTTGTACCATGTCATGTCATAGAAAGTACAGGGTCATTATTGATTGAGAGATTTAAATATTCACGTAAGAAATTGATAAGTTTCCCAGCATTTTCTGTGTTGAATTTAACATTAAAATCTCCACATAAATTCAGTGATAACTTATCCTCTCCTTTATCCCGTTGTGCATGGAAATAATCCCCGTTTTATAAAACGTAAACTAACTTTCATTGGATATAAATAGTTTATAATCTGTTTTCTCTAGTTGAATGCGAAAGTTATAATTTTGATTACAATCTCACGTTGATATTTTCAATGTCACAATATATCTAACAAACAGTATAATAAAATAATTTAGGTATTATATAAATATATATAAAAATACTAAAATATTGACTATAGCTAACTTCAGGGTGTCGGTTTTTTGTGATGGTATGCGGGCACATCGTAAAAATTTATTCTCAACATTTTTTCCTTGTGCGCCAAAAGAAGTATAACTTCAATAATAAAAAACTATACTCAAATGTATAGTTCTTTATTTAGAATATTACGATAGCTTTGTAGTAAGTGTGTAGTAAGAGATGGCTTTTAAATGTAGTAGGGTGTCATTAATAGTGGACAAACGTAATTATTTCACTTGCCTCTGAACTTCTATCTGTGCTTTGCGCTTATTTAACTATCAATTTACGTAATGTATTAGGTTAATTTGAGGATTATAATTCACAAAAAAAAAACAATCACTTTATTTTTCATTCAAAAAGCGGCATTCTTAAAAGGTTTGATATATATTGTGTTAATAAGCTAAAAATATCATACTGCATTAGTACAACAGTGACAAAATAAAATAAGTTAAATAGCTACACAGTGCTGTAAAGTAGCACTGCATATTCCGTTGATAAATAAACACTGAAGTGAATTTATGAGAAATAAAAATAGTAGAGACACTCCGATTAACAAATAAATTTACGTTGAGAACAGTACAGACGCTTCTTTATAAAATGGCCTACTGAAGGTACATTCCCGATGTCCTGTCAGAGAAGTAAGTTGTGCGTCACTTATATATATTCTTTCTGTTCGTAAAATGTTTTTTAATACTGAGGCTTTTTGAATTAATATATTCAAAGAGATACTTTTTCAGGTTGGGCGATAATAAAGAACCATTACATTTTATACCCGTGCCTATGCGTACTGTTTGCACTTCTTTATTCTTCGCCACCGCTTTTTGGATTAGGCAAATATGAAGTGGATTTCTCATGCCAGTCTTGTACGATGGATATGGTTTTACCTGCTACGTGGCATCGTTATGTAATTCTAACTATCTTTTTACTTCGAAGTGTTAAATCCACAGGATTTATGTTAGTATTCCCTATTACATGTAACATTAGTTTAATCTTATTTGTTTAAATAATTGTAGATCCATATATTGTAATTGTAGATGAACTAGACAGTCATGTGATTTTATATATTTATATAGTTTGACATGTAACAGTAAAGGAGTTGTGCCTGC
This sequence comes from Elymnias hypermnestra, assembly GCA_015832385.1. Taxonomy (NCBI): domain Eukaryota; kingdom Metazoa; phylum Arthropoda; class Insecta; order Lepidoptera; family Nymphalidae; genus Elymnias; species Elymnias hypermnestra. The sequence goes on from JACTOM010000028.1 coordinate 5,009,133, forward strand.
CTCATTGCCTACTGCCTCATTGGTCTAGTGGTTATCATGTTCGACTACAAACATGAGGTTCTGGGTTCGAGTCCCGGATCGGACCGATTCAAAAATTGATACAGAGGTTTTTATTAAGATTTTCACAATATTTTCTCGAAGTTGGGAAATTGGTCGTGTGATCCACCCCTGTGCCTCGGACAGCACGTTAAGCCGTCGGTCCTGCGCCTGATCTCTATCCGGTCGTGTCGGATTTCCGTCACATCGTGCTATATGAGGGAAGGATATACTATTTGAAGAAAAATATATTATATACGGATTTGTCGATATTTCGGCCCAATTGCATGGGCCGTAGTCGCGACGAGACTGCAGTGGCTTGGAGTTGCTGTCAGGGGCAGTATCTTTCTACCCTGCGGCGCGTTCTTTTTACTGGTGTCGGTACTATGTTCTTTTTTCAGCATACTGTACTCATGACGTCATTTTTTAATTTTGATACTCTAAATCGCTTGCCTTTTTGACATATATCAACTAGCTACAGCAACCTGCAGACACCCGTAGCAAAAGTTTACTTAGTACGAGTATCTACGCATGTCTGACTTAAATAATTGATGCAAAAGTTTTATATAACAGTGTTATACTATTGTAATAATTAATCGCCACAATAAAGATTATTATTATATGTTGATAAACCACAAAAGTTTCAGTTTAAAATATTTAAGGATATACTATGCCTGCACGTGTGTACTATGCCTGCCAATCCGCAGTGGACCAGTATAGTAAGTCTTTGTTCTAAAACCCCTCTCTCATATGAGAAAGGAGGGCTGCGCCCAGCAATGGAAGGTTAATGAGTTGCTACTTACCTAACTTAAGGGAGTTGTTGAGTTAGCGTGAAGATTTCTTGAAAGACCGTATTTGTGTTAGCTAGGTGGTTTGTTATTAGTACTAATTGTAAGTGGTTTGATCTTTACAGGATTGTTATGTTGAAATGGGCACGAGATTTAGAAACTAAATATAAGAATGTAGAAAAATTTCAATCTGAATTGCGCTTTACTAAAGTGAGTGAATTTATCTACTAATAAAAATTTCCACGAATTTTCGCAATAAAAGGAGAAAAGAAGTATAATATGTAATATGTATATTAGAATAATATTTTCAATATTGCAGAATGTACTGGTCATAACTGTTGTGAATTTAATTTGTTGGATACCCATAGCTATGATAAGAGGATGGGTAGTACTTTCTTATTTTATTATCCATGACGTGCAAATAACACCAGCAGCATCAGCTATTAAATGGGCATTGTGGATTCACTGGGTTTGTATACAGCATTGCTAAAGGTGTAAGGCAAATTTTGCATCCATTAAAGTTATACGTTAAGCAAACTGGCTTGGCTGGCAGCTGTCAAAGTCAAAATATCTTTGTTCAAGTAGGCCTATTACATCACTTTTGAATCGTCAAATATAATTTTTCCATGTATTATTTAAATGAATGACTGATGATAACATTAAAGAACACTCTAACGTTACGAGGGTTCCTTTGAGCCCGGATCTGAGAAGAGCCCACAACAAACTCAGCCGGGTGTACGCTTTTGTTGTCATCATCACAAAATACATTTTTATTTATTCTATATCAAGAAATATATAAAGAGCAATTCATTCGCTCCCATGCTTTTTTTCTTCTAAGTATTCCTTCAATTTATAGTATGATTTATTTATTAATTTTCTTTTAATGAAAGATTTAAATTTGCTCAGAGACATCTTTGTAACTTCTTCTGGGAGATGGTTATAGAAACAAATACAGTTTACCTTGAATGACTAGTCAATTTTATGTAGCCTACTAGAATTTACAGCAATTTTATTTTTATTTCTTAAGTTATATGTGTTGCATTCACTTTTTTCGTAAAAGATTTCATCAATTTCGCAGTTAGGGGATAAAAGTTGGCTCCTTGGAACAAACGTTGGTTCTAAGGATCACCATAACGTGAATTTCTTATAATTTTCTAAGCACTAGATATTACCTGTAATCAGCTATTGATCATCCAGGGTTTATATTGGTCATAAAAGTACAACTGTTTTATAGAATGTCAGCGTAAAGTAGCAGCACTATGTTAACAAGTGTCTAGTATTATTTCATCGAAAATCCATTGTTTTAGGATGGTTAATCCATTAGTAAACAATTGTTATATACTACAATACATTGGTAGCTTCAGTACCGCTGCATAATGATGGGAATTACGTGTAATCGCTTGAATAATTTTCACACTTTTGTAGGTTTATTTTTATAATTATTAACTATAATTGTTTAGCAACAAACTCTTCACTGCAGAATAATTTATAAAAACTTACTATTTCAGGTATCGCCTGCAATAACTGCTATAGCAATGTGTTTGATCGATGGAAGAGTTCATACAAAAATGCTGAAGTTTTACAAAACAGAAATTAGTGATGAGGAAACTAAGAAGAAATAATATATTAAAAGTTTACTTTTCCAGATTAATAAAAAAATGTCTTTGCTTCAACTCTACTTTTGAGGTTGTATAAAAACCCATACAATCAGCATTTCACTTTTACAGATTTTATACTAACAAATATTCCTTATTTATACAAGTTGAAATAGCAAGTCAGTGAAATTTAGAAACAGTTATAATTGTTTGGATTGGTTATATTTACATTTTACGCAATGTACTTTTTAAATTTATTTATTGTAGGGAATAATTTTCTATATTTTACCTAGATTAGTATTAATGTTATAATATTAAGTGAATGGATTTGAAGTTTTCTCTTAATGTTGTCTTAGTTTATAAGTGCATATATTTTTTCAATCGGTGGAACCCTGAGTATTAAGAAAATTATTGATTATAATATTCGATGACCTATTTGACTTGATTTGTTAAAGCAAAGCCATACTCGTCTCGATACAATTATTTATTCTTTTTTTATCAGATTTTCCTTAGTTAGTAACAGTTTTATAGCCATCTAATCTTCCATACTAAGTCTTAATTGAAACATAAATCACTTTCTTCAAATTATCAATACAGAACGTAATTCCAGCCTTGCTTGCCAGTATCACGCCGACCACTGAACTAAGCATAAATCCTCTTTGACGCTCTGCATACCGTTTGGTCACTTGTCCGTCAATATAATAACTATCGCACTCCGCTGCTAAAGCTGGATCCCAGGGGCGTAACACATTTTTCATTTGTGTCTTATAAAGTAAATCTGAACAAGTTTTATAATAAAGGCAAAATACCAGTCTTTATGTAAATTTGTAGGTTTAAAAAGGCATGAATTGAAAGACCTATAGCAATTTTCATGGTAAATTTATTTAAGTTTTAACAAATACTTACATTGTAAGTAATATTATTTATTGCAATCACGATCAGGTAAATAGTTTTATAAATGTGAAAGTTATATATTAAATCAATTATACATTTCTGTCAGTCTAACGTGTTTTTATATAAAATCTGTAATATATACATTTCTGTAGTGTTCATAATTTTTATTCATGAAAATATTTACATAATTGTTGGATATACATATATTATGTAATATAGATACGATAGTCATACGGGCTATAAAAATGCATTAGTTTGTATGTAATCATTGAAACCATTAAATAATTGGACCACGATTATATTATTACAGTTGGTCCACGATAAGGCATTTAATGATTACGATATACACATTTTTTCTATATATTTACGAGTACTGTTAGGTTTTAAGTGTGCGATAACTTTATACAGATAAATAACAAGTAAAATGGTTAACATTGAAATATATTGTACAGGGATTTTGTTACTGCTAAATTAAAAATAAACATTATTATTACATTGATATTATACAAGTGTTTACTCTTAGAGTTAAACGACGTATAGTTTACGTTATAATAAAACAAAATTCTGAATCACATTTACACAATTACTAACTACAATATTATAGTTAACATTTTATTAGTGTACAAAAGATACTCAAGGGTCGAAGTGCGATCGCTGCTTTGGCGACCGCGAGATATCATCTTATTAAATAATTTGATAAAGTTCTTTGGGTTTCCTCTATATACAACAAACAAGTATTTAATTTTTTATATATCATATATAAAACACACCCATATTTCATGCATTCTTTGGAATGAGCTTTTTGCTATCAAAATATACACTTTTGTTTATCTATATTTACACTAAGTGCAACATAATCTAAATTGTATTTTCCTAGTTGTAAAAGTATACCCTGTTGCTGAATGTGTCTTCCGTGGAATCCATGGAAGAAGGAGTCGAAGGACTGTTGAGCACGATCACTGGACAATCGTGCCAGGGCCCTCGTAGAGCTTCCTGCTAAATTTGCTCTAGCATTGACTCTCTTTTGCTCATTCTCCTTTGTAACACAGGAATGAAGAAGAGAATGAGGCCGCTGACGGATATTGTGCCACCTGCTACATAGAACCCGGGAGCGTAAGATTGTAATGAGTCGTAAAGCAAACCTGAAAAAATGAAATTATTATATAAGATCTCATGAAATGGATCACAACTGGATATTGTATTAGTACATAATCACATTACTTTATAAACAAGTAAAATAAATAAAAAATTATAACGTCAATTCCTATGCCGTCTTACACGAATTGCTTAATCTTGTATTGAAATGAATGTAGAAAAAAAAACTTTCAACAACATTTACATAAAGGTTCGCTGTAGCATCCATTACGAAGTTGTACAATTTTTTGCGGTGTAAATTGTGTAATGAATTGATTCAAATTTATTTTAACTGTAGTGCATGAATTAAAAAGTGTTGAATATTTGAAAAATATATGTAGCAGGGATCAAAAAGTAGTGAGAATGAGGTAGAATATTATGATTATTGATAACTTAGTAATTTATTTTTCTACACAGTCTCCGGGACTCTCTACCGAGTCCATCGCTGATGCAAGGCTTTCAAAAAAAGAATTTTGTTTTGGTCTTGTAAAAAGCTCTCCCACGGCGTCCATCACCTCGTTATAGTCTTCATATCGGTTTCCCTTTAAGAGTTCTTTCAATTGGGGATCATTTAAACATCGCCGCCGTCAGATCTGGTGAGTAAGGGGGGTGGTCAACCAATTCGAAGCCAGTTTGCTGAATAGCAGTCATTGCAACTACTGACGTGTGCGCTGGTGCGTTTTCGTGAAACCTGTAACAGTAGTTTCACGCTCCGGGTAAATAATCACCAATATCATTTCTCAGTCCCAAAATATTGAAGCCATAACCTTGCCAGCCGATGCCACAGTACGAAACTTCTTCGGGGTGGGTGATGATGGCCGTTTCCATTGCGCGGATTGCTGATCAATATGATAGACCCATGTTTAGTCCATCGTTCAAAAAGAGACAAAAAGATTTCGGAGTCTTCTTGAAACTTTTTCCAACAATATCTTCTAAATGTCAAGTCGATTTTGTTGGTATGTCGTCGGTCCCCCTAGTTGGGGGTCTGCCTACACTACGCTGTCCGGTACTGTGTCGCCATTCCAGCACCTTCAGACACCAACGTCCATCGGTTTGTTGGACTATGTGCCCCGCTCATTGCCATTTCAGCTTCTTGATTCTTAGGGCTATGTCGGTGACTTTGGTTCTTCTACGGATCTCCTCATTTCTGATTTGATCGCGTAGAGAAACTTCAGCATAGCCCTCTTCATCGCACGCTGTGTGACTTTGAGCTTTCGAGAGAGGCCCATAGACCATGATTCCGACCCGTAGGTGATCACTGGCAACACAAACTGTGCGAAGACTTTGGTCTTCTGGCACTGAGAATATTGGACGAAAAGATCTTATGATTAGATATCATTTTTTGTATATAATTACAAAATATGTATGCGAGAGAAAGAAAAAAAATACCAGTATTGCCAGTATTTTTTTTCTACATTTTGATCCCTCGTCGTATATATGTAAGCTAATAGTGGTGATTTAAAAATGTATGATTAATGGATTGTTGTAGAATATTTTGTATATTTGGTTAACGTAACAAATATGTGTGATAATTTTACAAAAAAATTACACATTTTACTTTGTTATTTTACTATACTGGATCAATAAGTGTGACTGAAAAATAAATTATACCTGCAAACGGAGGTCCAACAAGAGAAGCTATTCCTTGGAATAATAGGAGGAGGCCAAATGCATTTGTCAACTTTTCTATACCGAGGAGATCAACTAATACCACGGAAGTCAAACCAACGTAAGCGCCGATGGTAAAGCCAAAAACTGTGGCATAGATTGCTAATCCCCAAAATTCCCAACAAAACATCGCCATTGCAGTACCTAAAATGTAATATGTATCATTAATAAATAAATTTATAATAATCAATTTTATTTCAATGCAATTTCATTAAAAAACATTAGACTTCTAGAATTAAGAATATTATTTTGATATTCCCGTATAGGTCACTAAGTAACGGGACTTCTGTCAAAGTCAAAATACTTACTAATTCCGGCAATGGTAAGGCACACATTGTAGGCTAATAAACGGTCCACCCAGGGCTTATCGCTGATGTACCCTAAAATAATCCTTCCAACTAAGTTAGATGCACCAATTATAGATATCAAATATGGTGAATTCTCTATGCCTTGTTTTTCACTCATAGGCACTGTGTAAACGTATGGTATATAAAATCCTATGCTAGTTAAAAAGTTTGATACAGAAAATAGTAAAAATATAGGGTCGACTAGTAAAGACATATCGAGCATTTCAGAAAGCGCTGCCTTTGATTCTTCTGAACACGGTAACCAACCACATTTTTGTTCACGCTCTTTTCTCTTAATGGATACTTGAACTCTTTCAGGTGAGGTACTCCTATACCTTGCTAAACTAGTCATACTTCCTTGATAGAGCACATCGGGTCGTTGCATAATACCGCTTCCGTGACGCGAATGTGAATTTCGTCTTTGTTCTTGCGGTTTATTTAAGGCGGGTTGAGATAAAGTCAGTCTTGCCACGTCATCTTCTATTTTTCCATTTGCTCTTGTCATTTGTTCTGTGCTTTGCGATCTTTTTAATGGAGATTTATTTGATTTAGGTAGCATCGGTTCTGATACCGGTGTCCTTGGTCGTTCAGGTACTGGTTTGAACATAAGTCCTAAAGGAATGCAGTTTAGTATAAAGGCTCCAATAAGAGCCATTGCCCCTCGCCATCCATAATTGGCAATGAGTTCCGATGTGATTGGCGCAAACAAGAACGTCCCGAGCCCAGATCCACATACCGCAATACCTAAAAATTATCGGTTTTAGGAGAATAAATAACTTGTGAGAACGGTATAAGATGACCATTTTTAAAATACCAAACCTGTTGCAAGACTTCTGTAACGTTCGAACCAAACTGTAACGCTGACTATTGCTGGAAGATAAATAAGTCCAAAGCCCATGCCAGCGCCAATACCGATTGTAAAAATTAGGGTAGTAACGTTAGTAGCAAAGGCTGATATCACCACACATGTGGCTGACAATATAGCACCAGCTACTGTAACGGAACGGCAACCCCATCGATTAACAAAAGAACTAGATACTGGACCTGGAACACATCAAAAAATTTGCTTTAAAATACTGGACGCAGGTACAATATAACGATAGTTATTTTCAGTACATTTTTTAAATATTTTCACAAGTAATATAAAAATTGTCTATACAATCAGGTAAATTGAAATCCCATGACATCTTGTACGAATTTCTGTAAATATTCATATAACAAGAAGCCTTTAAATCTTTACTTGGGCTTTCATTAAAAGCCGCTGTACATTATTTTGTAAATTAAATTTAATTAAGAATTTTAAAAAATCTGAATTAAGATTAAATACCGTCTATATACAAGTAAACACAAGTGTGTTTGAATTTGAATAGATGAACGAAAGTTTTTTATTAACGTTTGAAAATTTTACACGAGATATTCATATACACGTACTTATGGTAAAGAAGTTTTATAAAAAATGGTAAATTTTTTTATTCAATTTTTCATTTTTATTATTTACAAATACTAATTAATTCGTTAATATCTGTTAACTTATAAACGACAAAATAAAAACCGTGTAATAACACGATTTCATTGTAAGCATTTTATAGCACGAAAACCTTTAAATATCCTTTAAATTACCTGAACTGAGCGTGACCCCTACTAGAATGGATACGATCCATGCGGTCTTGCCTTTGCCCTCGTTAAAGTAGGTCAAAAACTCAGCGTAGAATACACCGAACGAATAAGTCATGCCATCGGCTGGAACAAACAGTATGTAGTTAAAAAATGACATTAAAAAATAAATTAATTTTATAGCAACAATTGTTGTTTGTCACGTGCGATATACCTTTATTGTTAACACCAACTCTCAATATGAATATATTGACAGTTGGTAACACAGTCTCTATGACCTAGTGTAAATTGATTCAAAATGTATTTCTTACATACTCGTATTCGACGGCAGTGGTGCGAGTACTCGCATTGCAAGCAGAGGTCCCGGATTTGATCCCCGGTGGGCCTAATGTAGGAAATTGTTTTTTCTAATTTATCTTGACATGTGGAATGCTTTGGCCGTGGTTAGTTACCGCCCTACCAACAAACACGTATCTCGTAGATATTTGTGTGAAATCATAAAAGGTAAATTGCATCTATACTATATCATCATTTACCAACAGGTATAATCACAGTCAAACGCTAACATGTCAGCGATAATATATATATATATATATATATATATATATATTAAGTATATCGAGAAAAGTATTTCTAAATTATCTACACCGGCCACTGTTGTAAATGTGTATACATGTAGTGAATAAAATGTAAGAAACTATACATATATGAGTACACACAAGTATAATTGTTAATATTTAATATTTAACTTGTAAACTTGCATGTAGAAAAAATATCTGTGGAAATTTGATTATTTAGTGCACCGGTAGTTTTAGTTTAGTTATCGGAAAAAACGTAACTGTTTGTTTCTCTTAAAATAAATCAATAACTCTTTAAATACGATATTTGAGGAGGAGTGCGTTCTCTAGAATTAATACATAAAATTCTTACTGTTTTTTTACATACAATACATAAATACTGTTGTGCGTATGGAAAAATAAAGAGATATCCAGGTATCTATTGTCTCATCACGATATCTCTGGGACCATAAGGCGTAGGTTCTTGAAATTTGGAAGGAATATTCTTTTAGCCAAGTAGACGTCAGCTAAGAACGGATTTTACGACATTCCACCCTAAGGGCGTTGCAGGGGGTGTTAGTTAAAAAAAAATTCAAACTTCACATTTACTAACTATATCTTCTATGATATATGGTTTTATGATAATATAAATGAAATTTGGTACGCCATTAATCTAGCGGCTGAAAAGGGACTATAAGCTCTTTACAGTAATACACAGCAAATTGTACGTAAGTATTTATACGTATGTTTCTTATGCAAATCATTCAAAATGGTACACAAAAAACATTCCACGCTGACGAAGTCGCGGGTTCAGATAATAATATATAAAAGGCTAGATATAAGACTTCTGTACAAATCCAATATGATAAGGATAATGCATATATACAAATAAATATATAACGAAACTAAAGTGTATGTCTTTAATAACAAAAATACCAGATAACAGAAAATCTAATATACATGTACTTATACCAAAGTACAATATAAATAAATTATGTACACAATTTGTGTAGTTTTATTTCGAAGGCGGCTGTAGCGGTTTCGATGGGACTTCGTATTGTCAGATAAATTATATTTTAAGTGTCACTCTTCTCTAATTTAGTTTAGGTATTTTAAACGAAACGGGTAGTTCTTAGCGAATTATTCTAGAAGTAATATCATATTGAGCTGAAGCGATATGTGTAAAATAAAATTTTAAAAACCAAAATTTTCGTGTAAATGTTATATTTCACAATGAATTTGTAGTATACGATTATGAATATATAAAGGGTTTACTCGTATTAGTATTGTACAATTTTGTAAAGGTCTTTGAGTTTCTTATGACTACGTCAGACCCATCGTATCCCAACAAAATCTTTCTTTCTATAACAATAATTTGCCTGAAGGGAAGTTGGAGCTGACAAAATATTTTGAAAAGTATCAACATTCCCTAGTTTAATATCCAATTTACTTTTTAATTCTGCGCCCATTATTGATGCGACAGAAATATCCTGGCATAATTTATTCAACAATTGAATACAATCTGATTCGTTTGATATGCTCTTATCTTGTGACAGCAATGTTAAGTAGGTTAACATGATAGACACTACACGACGCTAGTCCTATATTGACAATATAGCGTAGACCAGCGTGCCAAGGAACAATAGCTTGAGTTATTTCCGTAAATGGTCCATAAAGTTTCCTATTCATTAATGTAGAGAACAAATGGATAGTTCTCGTTTAGACTAAATATATGCTACTATATTAGAATACAGGGAAATCCTTATATATGTATGTATGTGTATATATATATATACATATATATATATATATACACATACATATATAGCATCACGCCTCATTCCCATAGGGGTAGGCAGAGACAATATCCTTCCACTTGCCACGATCCTTGCATATCTCCTTCGCTTCTTTCATTCTCATTAAACCTTTCATACAAATTCGTCGGCTTAGAGTACTCTTGACTTGGCCCTTATTTAAAATGTCCTGGATTTGATCCAGGAACGTTCGCCTTGGTCTTCCCCTTCCAACTTTCGCATTCACTCTTGACTCATAAATCCTTTTTGTCAGTCTCCTTTCATTCATTCTCTCTACATGCCCAAACCATCTAAGCATACCTTTCTCAATTTTAGTCACTACGTCTTCTTTTATACCACAACGTTCTCTTATCACACTATTTCTTACTCTGTCACTCAGTTTTAATCCACTCATGCTTCTCAACGCTCTCATCTCTACCGCATTTATTTTACTTTTGTGATTCTTCTGCCATACCCAACTTTCACTACCATACATAAGTGTTGGCACCAACACTCCAGCATGCACTGCCAGTCTAGCCCTTTGAGACACCATCTGGCTATTCATAAAAGCATGCAGAGCACCATTTACCATATTCCCTGCATTCACTCTCCTTTCGATATCACTTTCACATGTTCCATCTTTTGTAAATTTAGATCCCAAGTATACAAATTCTTTCACCTCTTCCACTTGTTCCCCATCTATCAAAATATTGGCATTCATCATAGATTCATCTCGTTTAAAAAGCATGACTTTCGTTTTGTTTACATTCACTTTCATTTCTTTTCCTTTCAAAGCTGCGTTCAAAATATTTAGCATCTCCTGTAGCACATGATCGGATGACGCAAGTATTACTTGATCATCAGCGTAGAGTAAACATTTGATGACTAATTCATTCATTCTTAACCCATACATACAATCTTTTAAATCTGTCAAACATTTATCCATGAATAGGTTGAAGAGCCATGGTGACGCAACACATCCCTGTCGAACACCTCTTTCGACAGGAAACCACTCCGTGTACGCTCCGTTTATTCTGACATACTCGTAAGCACTAGAACTCTCATAGAGAGACTTCAATGCTTGAATCAAATTACCGCTCACCTCATACGTTGATAACGTTGACCACAGATCATTCCTCACCACTCGATCATAGGCCTTTTCTAAATCTACTAAAGCGCAATAAACTTTTTGATGTTTAGCCAAACATTTCTCAGTTATGCACCGTAAAGAAAAGACCTGATCCGTACATCCCATTCCTCTTCTAAGTCCCGCTTGCACGTCCCATATTTTCTCATCAGTTTCATTAATCACCCTTTCAATGAATATCTTTGCATACAATTTGCCGACGACACTAAGAAGGCTTATACCGCGAAAATTTTTGCACTCCTGCTGTGACCCTTTTCCTTTATATAGAGGGACAATTACGGCCTTGCTCCAATCTCTTGGGACTTGACCTTGCTCCCAGCATATATTGAAAAGGCAGTCCAGCTGAGCTGCCACAATACCGCGGCCAGCCTTCAGCATCTCGACTGATACTCTGTCATACCCAGCAGCCTTACCTTTTATCGCTTTTATAATCTCATCTATACTAATATCACTATCATTTATCTTACATTCATTCCTATCCTCAGAAGTCATATTTACCTCTGCTTCATTTCTTTCAAACAAACTTTCAATATATATAAGCAATTATATCTATACGTGTGAATAAAAATAAATAAATTTATATCTTTCTTGTGTCGCTGGACTGCTAAACGGCTGGAGCGATTTTGTTGAAATTTTTTCTGTGTACTCAGGTGGATTCGAGTATAGTTTAGATTGATTATTCGATTCGGTTTTCTCATAGTTCAACCACCGTGTACAGTTAATCATGCCACGATGTTTGTCGCCAATGGATTCCGAAAATTAACAAGTGATATTTGTATTTTTTTCATTTTTGCTAGATTTGTTCTCAGTTAGAATATAGAATAGGTTTCATTTTAATTTTAAAACTTTACCATAAATTTAAGTGTATGCAGACGAAATCGCCAGTGTTAGCTATTGATATCTAAACTAATATTATAAGGAGAAAACATTTGCGCTTTTTAAGAAATATATCAAAAACATATCAAAGGCATATTATAATGTTAAAGATTATTGAGGTGATAGAAATATTTCGACTTGATTCTAGTTGGTCACAGAAGCAAATTATTATACTTTGTAACAGACGAAACAATTTGTAAAAGAGTAAGTTTAATTTCTTGCCGGTTTCTTCACAGCGGATTCAACTTTCCGAACCGGTGGTAGATTTGTTACCAACGAACAGACTATTGACGATTCAAAAGTACCTTTTGAGCTTACTTCAATTAAGAATATTTTGATTTAATTTGATTTGATTTGTATGTAAGTATGTATGTTTGTTACGTTTCACATAAAAACTACTGGACCGATTTCGAAATTTTTTCACTATTAGAAAGCTACATTTTCCACTATATCTACTTTTTTGCCTTTTAAAAGTGAATAAAAGTGCCGACAATAATCAAACCATATTATTCATACCTCTGTATTGATCTTTATCCCATTATTGAATATTAAAGTCAGTTTCAATACCTGTAAGATACTATTTAAATTATTAAAATCGGACATTCCATTCAAAAGATATAACGAATTTAAAAATCTCAATGTAAAGAAAATAATGTATTCCGAGTCGAATGTTGTGTACTCGTATATGGGAGTTCTGCGTACGCGAGTGAAACGGCGGGGCGTTACTAGTTATATATATTTTAATTAAATTTATAAAAAAAAATGGTTTTAAAAATAGATGATCCATAACTTTGTGATCTTAACGTAAAAATAAACCACAGAAATCCGAACACTGAGAAAAATTCTTTCTAGTTCAACGCGAAAATAAACAATCTTCGCGGGCAGCTGTTTGTCCACAAATAAAAAAAGGACTGCAACAGTATATAATAACATCTATGGAACGTTTAAGGGTATTTGAATTACCAGGTCGTCGCTCGCTACCCTGGCTCATAAAAGCCAAATGACGTTGCTCAATAGTTACAACTACCCCTATATTTCAAGAATATAAACGAACTGTCCTCTCAAACAGTTCGTGGGACAATATTTTCAGTTTTTGGTTATAAGTTTGTGATGCAATTAGATATATTTCTTTGTATTTTATTTGTACATATTGTTAAAAATTTAATACTAATAAAGAAGTTTAAAAACAAAAAATAATTACCAGGTGCTAGGATACATTTTTTATTGCGCTAACTTAAAATAAGTTGTTTATAATAAATAAATAAAAAAAAAATAAGGAGTCGCTCCACGATTGTTGTAATAATTTCGGTTTTTGTAAAGTTTACATATATGACAATTTAACCAGTTGTTATTTCCATATGAATATATCATCATCATTGATATAAAAATACTTTTTTTTAAATTGCTGTTGTTTAACACGACTTCTGTAATGTACTGTAAAGTGCTTTAAATATATAGCTACTCGAAACAAGTATTTTAAGACGCTTTTATTTTAAAACATGTATATAATGTAAATATGCAACTTCGTATTGCGTAGTTAGTTGTAGATAATTTGTAGAATAGATGTGTCAATGGCATAAACGGATTGTCATAAACATTCGTCTTATAATAGAATCTATTATTAGATTGCATCTTTCACGTGGCGTGTTCAAAACATGCGGCAACCTATAGCATATAAGGCATTTTAGACATTTATGTGTATGTGTGAATGATCCTCCTAAATGGCTGCGCTAATTTTGATAACATGACTATATGTTCAAGTAGATTCAATTTTGATTTTCCCTTGAAATTAATGCTATCGAGTGTGACACCACTGGGCATAACGTAACAGAAAAGACAAAGATTATATCTTGAAACTATAGTGGTTTCTTTAAGCAGACAGTATGGGCACAAAATCATTTCTATTCAATAGTGCGTATCGATATGATATTGTAATGAGACTTAGTACTTTGTACTGTATTTGAATAGCCTAAACTGCTTATTCAATATTTTTTCAAGGTCGCATTGCGATGTCAGTTTTGTAGTGGTGGAGCAACTACAGGCAGTCACTGGTTGGACCAATCAGGGAAGTAACAATAATAAAACTCTTAATTTTCCACCTTAAAAACACAATGACAAATTATGATAAGTACCACACTCTTCGAAAATATCGGCGTGAAGAAGCATTGTAATGTAGCGACGTTGCAATGCTTGCTTTGGGGAATCAGAAGACTCCGAAAAGTACTGGCAAAATATACTATTTAAGCCGTAACCCTTCGGGGTTTCCACTGGTTCTACAAATATCTGCACTCGATGGGAATGGCTTTCGAATTGAGCGGATCGTATATTCCTAGCTGGCGTGATATATTGAACAAATATTGTTTCTAATTAAGTCTGTTATTAATTTAGAAACCATTCAACTGGTGTGCCTCAATGCGGTTTCATAAGAAAGACAATAATGAGAAGGTGGTTTTAGACAGCTAAACTCATTCTCACTGAATTAGAAACTACGCGGAGGATACCGTGGGGAATTATGCAATCGTACGGTGTGTTAAACCTTTTACACATATGAAACAGAAGCTGAAAATTGCGTACCTTTCACAGATAAAATCAATCAATATAGTAGAATGATAAGAGATAACGATCGATTGTTCTCCTCGCTACAAGAGCGATAAGACGTAAAAATGTTGCAAGCCGATAAAATGGACAGCTATATCTGATCTTTTAATATCTAATAAAACATGGGGGGCAAGCAGCTTGTCATTACGTAGATTGAAATATTTTCTTTAAATTTCTTATTAAACACAATATAAGTGCGATTTAAACCACGTGTAGTCAAAAGATGTGCATCAATTCGATCCGACGAAATTTATTATTTTTTCATAACAATAAACGTATTTTAGGCTATACCTCAAATTCAGATAGATTATGTATAGCTTAACCTGACCCGATTTCTTTGTGGCTAAATCTAACATTAATTACACATTACAGATTGCTTCTCATGGAAATTTCAGGATAAAAAGTTCTGCTTAAACCCGCTGTAATCACTTCGGAGCTGTAGGATAACAACGGAATTTCTTGTTCGTAGGACAAAAAGTAGCTCATAAAAGGTAAAGGTAAGTAGCAGCCTATTAACGTCTCACTGGTGGGCATAGGTGTCCTCACTCATGTGAGAGAGAGTTTTAAAAGACCATACACCAGGTCTGGGCAAATGGCGGCCCGCGGACCGCATCCGAATAGATTTTTTTTGGCCCGGGAAGCATTGTATATATTATTATTAAAAACACAAATATTCGTTTTTCTAGAAGATTTTTTGAAGGAATTTTGTTTTTATTTTAATCATAGAAGCAACTTTTTTGAAGCAGTTCTTAAATGCATTATAATCTAATATTCCCAAAATCTACAATTTTTACGATCAAGTTAATTTAGTTACTAATAATATATTTATTTATATATTTGATTATTTAATAATTAAATATATATTACATTACCCCCGGGGTAATCTAAAATATAATCCGACATTCTTATCAAAACTACTTAAAATTAAAAAAAAACTGTTTGGCCCGAGGTCAAATTTTCTGCATCTGCAATGTGGCCCGACTATCAATATATTGGCCTACCCCTGCCATAGACCCACAACGCTGCTCCACTGCGGATTGGCAGGCATAGTACACAAGTGCACTCTCTATTCTTTCACTCTCATAATCCAATGTGACGGTAATCCGACACGACCGGAGTGAGATCACGCGCAGGATCAATTGCTTAACGTGCTCACCGAGGGATGGAGCACACCGCCAACTTCCCAACTTCCGGTATATATCGAAAAAACCTTAATAGAAAACTCAATAACGATTTTGAGTTGACCTGGCCATGGACTCGAACCCAGGACCTCATGTAGTCGAACATGCTAACCATTACATTAATGAGTCTAGTAAAAATAACTCATATTAATGGTTAATATTACAGTTTTTAATATAGATTTCTCTATAATAATATAGAGCAAAGATTCGATTTTATGTGGCTGAAGAAAATAGGCAGTCAATTCCTGTATTGAATTAAATTATGAATTCTATAACTACGGACCTCATTATATTATAGGGAAATTTATGCGTAAAGTTTCATCACTCGATAAAGTCAGTAAGGTCAAACATAGCCTCACGACTGATGAGGCAATAATTACAATATAAATATATCCTGAAGGTGACAACACTATACGGGGAGAAATAACATTAAGACCCCCTCCAGCTTTAGTGAACAAATTATGTCAGGTTGGTTATCCAAAGCATGGTAGTCTTGTGCGCCATCCATCTGCGACAATTGCCATCCTAATACCTATACACGAAGTTATTCCAAATTCCTACAATTTTATCAGAATTACAATATTATAAATCTTGATAAGTAGCGATTAAGGTAATCAGATTATAAGGAGAAACTGATTTACATTTTATAGTTATTTTATATGTGTAAATCCATAAAATATATTATTACATTTAGAAAACGTCCGACTTCTTGTATTCAAATTTGGAACACCTTTATTAATTTCGTTTCACAGAATACATTTACTGTCGATCGATAATAAAAAGAAGTGACATTACAGAAAAGGTTCAAGAAAAGATTACACATTTTCAAGATACCTTAAAAGTTTCCTTTTGTACTTAGACGTACCAATAACTTGAGTTGCGATGAAATATTTCTTTTAAAGTTATTTTATTTTATCACAGTATAATATCCTTTTCTGTCAATAACTCAAGTGGCATACGACATTGCCGGAATAAGCACATAGTTTCTCTCCTGTACTGTGTGTTATTTATTCCATCTAAATATCTAAAGGATAAATTTCTTGGAAAGCATTCTAGAGAGTTATGTTCTATTAAAATTTTTAATATAAAATTTTAGTATACATAGAGCAAAATTCTATGAACATTTTTACTTTCCAGGCTACTAGATTATGGAATGCACCACTTCGTCATATCTGAAACGCAAAATTACTAGTGACTTTCAAAAGATTGAGAAAAAGCACTATTTCTTGGAATAGAATTAATAGTCGACGACATATGTATAGCGAATATTCCTATGTATATATATTTATTAATATATGTGTATTAGTATGTATTTATTTGTATGTATGATTATATTATTGCCTACCTTCTTTCTGTACTCGCAGTTTTTAACCCAAAGTTGTCTGAAAGAAATCAATATCAAGCGATAAGACCGAGTGTTGTACTCTGTTTTGTATAATTAAAGTATATTATATCATACTTTTTACGGTGCAATAAAGTGTATAAATAAATAAAAATTATATAAAAAGCAGATCGACCTTTTAGTTATTTAACATTTACATTGTTAATATTTTTGATAATCTACGATGGTTAAAGTTATTTCACCCGATTGTATAATTGCTATTTATTAAAATATTGTGAATTTTAAATATATAGCTAGCGTTCAACATTATGAAAACACCGAAAAGTACATTTATGCATGAGTCGCGGTATCCGCCCACAGAAAGATAAAAGTATGTTACAATATATTTACAAATCTGATAACTCGCAGACTAGTCCGATTTATCGGCTTATGAAGATTGATGATTTTATTACAAAATGCAAATCCTAAATTATAATATATATACTTCAAATTATGTATATTAACATAATTTACAATAGCAAATAATAGAACAGTGTTGTTCCAAAAGTTTGTGACTATGAGTAGGTATATCTAAACTAATATTATAAAGAGAAAACATTTGTGATTTAGTATGTATGTATATATTTCTGTAATGTTTTCACACCAAAACTACTGGACGCATTCTAATTTTTTTTTTAGGAAGCTGCATTTTCACTGAGTGACATAGGCTATATTACTTTTTCAAACAAAATTTGGATCCCTAATAACAATGTATTAACCAGGGGAGTGAAAAATTTTTGTCACAAAAATAACTATTGATGATAGAACAAAAAATGTTCTACAGTATTATAGAACGTATTCATATTTACAAAAAGTCTGGGATACCATATGTCCATCTACTGTTATTATGCCACTATAACTACTTTTTTATATTTTAAACGTTGATGAAAGTGCGGACTATAGTCAAACTATATTATTCATATCTCTGTATTAAGCCTATTAAAGACCGTTTCAATATCTGTAAAATACTTTTTAAATTATTAAAATCGGACGTTGCATTTAAATAAGATAACGCATTTAAATATGTCAATCTGAAGAAAATAATGTTATAGTATAATGTACTAATGGCCATATTCATTTTGTTCACAGTGTACCGTTTTATTCATATGTCATCATACACACACATAGTCAGAAAAGACTGTATTGAATGACTGTTTTTATTCGTAAGCACAGTCCTGGGATATTCAATACACATATTTGTATATCTGTCTTAAAAAAAATAAAAACTAAGTGAAATAATACTTTTATGTTAACAAAAATAAATCTATAGTCCAACTTAGTAGACGATTCACGAGATCGGTATCTACGAGGGTGAAACCGCGGGATATTGTTAGTACAAAAAATAATTTTGTTTTAAATTTCAAATTACACAAATAGACCTACTTACTATACATTTGTTGACGCAAGAAATCTTGTGTATATATAAAATCTGTGTATGCCATATGTTGTTGCATTTTGGTCACATAGTAAAATATTTTTGAATTAGAACAAACAGTTCTTTTACCATATTTTTTATTTCTATTGTTAATACGCAGTATTCATGTATATATACATGAATACTGTGCATCTTATTCCAATTTTCATGCACTCAAGTTACAATACGTCTTTATAAACTTTTAGTGGATGACACGATGTTAATACAGTTGTAAGTAGCAATTGACTATATTTTTTATTATATTACATAGTCGAAGTGAGTTATTGGTTGCTTTAATGTTATTCTAGAGTAAGCTTAGAACTTGGGACCATTTTATTGATTACATTTAGATGACATCAAAACAGAATTATACAAAAATAAATATAGCTACTTGATAAAAACCTAACCACATGACAGACACAAGAAAATTATTTATGAATTTCAAAGTCGGCGTGATACCGAGTGACATATTGCATATTATAATATGTCACTTGGTATCATGAATTTTAATCCGCTTTTATAGTAGTGCTTGTTGTTTGTTCAAATCAAATGAATAATTACGCATAGTAGGCGTTTAATTTTTACAGTAAATATAAAACCTGTTTAGTTAAAAGACTGGATACCAATTAGTTAATTTATTGAATAAGGTAAGGTAAGTAGCAGCTCATTGATGTCCCACTGCTGCACATGCGTCTTCCCTCATACGAGAGAGGGTTATTAGACCCACCACGCTGCTCCACTACGGTTTGGTTATAGAACACAAGTGCATTATCTATTCCTTCACTCTCATAGTCCGATGTGACGGGAATCCGACACGACCGGAGAAAGATCAGGCGCAGGACCAACGGCTTAACGTGCTCTCCAAGGCACGGGGGTGGATCACGCCGCCAACTTTCCAATTTCGGGCAAATAATGAGAAAAACTTAATAGACACCTCAATATCCATTTTTGAATTGGCCCTAGCCGGGAATCGACCCCAGGAAATGTATGTAATCCAACATGGTAACCACTAGACCAATGAGACAGTTCGGAGGCAGATAGATACCAATTCGACCAACAGAGCAATTTAGATGTGAAAAGCCCGTCATACTAGCAAGATTAACGTACATCTTTACACCTTGAAGCCTTGAGTAAAGTGGGTTCTGAATATGTATGAAACCTCTGTTATTGGCAATTACAATAATATTCCGATAAATTTGCATTTGCAAAAATATTTCAGTTACCGGAAATTTTCAAACCTTAGTTTAAAACTTGATTTCTTTGATATCTTTCGTTGTTTACCTAGATAATTGGCACTTCATTGCTTAATAGCCCCAATAAGTGACACTACTTATAAATATATACAATTTACTAATTTACGTGTTTGTTTATAGTACGTAAGGCATATTTGCCCTTAGTCGCACCCTCTTTAAAGACAATTGCCATTCTTATTAGGCAAACTGGTGAAATAAAAACCTTCTATAAGTGATAAATAATATACTTCTTTTCAGATCTCACTTATTTAGGTTTCACTGTATTTCTATCGTAATACTTTTATGATAATTTACATATATCATACTTTTTAGTTATAACTCGCTTAATAAACTAACTTCTGTTTTAAATATGGTACAATATTTCTGTTCTTGTGCTCTGTTATAACAACTGGTCATTGCCATAGAATTATCTCGGACTACACAGAAGTCACTAAACGAGAATGACGTTACTTCATTAATTGGCGCTAATCAGAGTTTTACCTCACACTTCTCATTAAAGTAGCACACGATATTATCTTTTAGCAGGATGTATGGAACTCGCCGGTAATGTCACTTTACTCGTCATGTAAGTTTTAAAATTGATCTAAGACCAGAAACACACATGTTACCTCTGCAAGGTAATTCTTATTATTAACTGAAATTTGAAATAAAATACTTTTCCATTTTTATGGTTAGGTTAGGTTAGGTCTTAATAGAACCACCGATCTGTCTCTGCCCACCGTCGTGAGAGCGATGGTGGAGCGGAGGGAGTGTTGGAGTGCGGTGGCCTCCTTTAGCGACGAGGTGATGTCGCTGAAAGAGGCCGCGGAGCGGCGTCGGGAGGCGGATCCCGCCGCCCACGCCCTCCGTCGTAGGCGTCCGGCGAGAAGGCGTGCGGTCCAGGACCGCCGTCTTCCCCCTTAGCACTAGCCTCTGGGACGGCGGACCGCGGAGGCCGTCGTCCCACGTAGCGAGGCTCCGTAGGTTGTCGGGCGGCGCGCCTTCGCGCTGCCCCATAGGTAGCTCGATCCTTAGGATCAAGGTAGGGGCCCCTCACGGGGAGTCACGGCGGCGTGCGCAGTTTTACTCTATAGCTAACCTGTAGCGTCGCCATTGTGACAGTGCGTAGGATGGCGGGTCGTTTTTAGCCGGTAAGAGTCCGGCATAACCGGGACGTCCGCGGCGTCCCGGTATCCTATTGAGGATTTTTTTCCCGTCTTACCAAAAAAAAAAGGTCTTAATAGAACCAGTTCACGCGTCCGTGTTAGGATATGACAGAAATGCGTCAAGGCCTTTTGCAGAGCTAGATACGTTTGGTGCTTTGGGATACCTCGGGGTAAAAGATCCGGGTCTGATAGGGTGGAACTCTTGGCGCTTATTAGTCAGGGGTAGGGTAGAAACCCTGAGAAAGACGGAGCAGGGTTCGGGGAGCATAGAAGTAGCTAAGAGGATCCTGATGTCCGGATGTCCTGACAGAGTCCGGCATAAGCTGATACAATTCCACCGGGGAGTCTTTGAGTATCCATGAGAGATTTAATCCCATTAAATAAAGTAGAAGTGAGTGTGATTTTCTATTGTGGTATAACGAAAACATACCATTTTATGTCATAATTACTTAATGTGCTTTATGATAAACACATTTCGATTGCATTTTGCAATCACAGAGTTATTTGCCTTCATTTCCTTATCGCATTTGTTTATGCTCTTTGGAACGGACGTTAGGTACTCTTATACACTAAGGCTATTTTACTATCTTAGTTTCTATGTTAAATTCATATTATAATGTTGTGATAATAATCACATTTAAGAAACTGATGAGTCTGATTCTTGCATCCAGTACGTAACATTTTGATTTTTTATCCAATATGAAAGTATAAAAGCTCTGATGGTGATTGAATCATAGGTAGGCATAAATCGATTTTCTAACAAATAGGTGCTTCTTTGTTTTTTATATTGATCATTGTACATCCAAAAATACTCGACTGAAAAGTCAAGGCGTGAATATCTTATATTTTTCACAAAAGATTTATATTTGCCTCAGAATATTCTATAAAAAATGGGGCATAAAAGCGTCAGTGCTCTAACTTAACTATGAATAGTGAACAATGGGTTTGTTTATGAATAAAATTGTTATACTAGCTTAAATATTAACCTAATGTACAAAACGTGAGTTGACCACTTTGAAGAAAGGTATTGTAAGTATTTTACACTACTATTTTCACTTTATTATCTTGTAATCGTTTGTTTAAATTTCTATGTTTTTAACTATCTTAAAAAATACTTGGAGATAAATGTTTTAGAAGATTTTTTATAAACGTAAGTTTACTTTAGTGTTTTCTGGATTAAATTTTCATAAATTAAAAAATATTACGTAATATTGATTTAATTACAACAAATGTGTGTTACATGTTACGTTAAGACACATATTTAGTAAGTAATAAAACAATATAACTTTGACTCAAATTTAATTCTTTCAACTTTATACGAGCTATAATACAAACTGTAACAAAATGTAAAGTTTGTAACTGATTTATTTATCTTAAAATTATTGTCTTGTCAACTTTATAATTACGAGTCTGGCAATAATTGCAACGACACAACAACAAAGGGTAATTAAATATTGGTCACACGAGTCTGAGTAAACAGATCCAAATGTGATATAAAATGTATATGGAATAAAATGTATGTATGGTCTAAACAGGGTTGCCAACGGATATTACCTTCCGTTAAACGGTAATGTACATATTTCCTCCTACAGGCAATGAGTTATGGTATGAGTAATAATAAATAAGTTTTTCACTAGACCGACCGAATGGATTTATTTTCGATAAACATATATTTAAAGCACAACCATAACTACTGATATGCTAAATATGTTATTGCTGGGGTATAAAATTTAACTTATTAATTGTTTGCGTAGTGCTTTTTGAATTATCCAACAAGAGAGTTCTGTTTAATGAATAATAAATATAAAAACAATATCTATCTCAATAATTTATCATCAACAAATATTGACCTCTTGATTATTAGTGTAATATTTAATAAGAGTTTATCAGTTCTTAAATTGCAAATAGTATAACAAGTTTATTATTATGACAAATATATATTAAGTGATCAATCTACAATTTTATTTGCATATATGAGTAGTGTGATATGCGTTAATATATCTACGATTATGTTATCTTTCTTATGATTATTTTAAAGATCTTGATCGTTGAAATTATGGAAAATATAGAAGATACTGAATAATTGTTAAAACATTTTATGAAACACTAAAAGCCCTAGAATAAGAAATCGATTTCCAAAAAAGTGCTACGCTAAGGAAATTAAGAAGTTAATAATTGGAAGCAGAATTATTAAAATCTAGATAATTACACTAAAAATACAGACACCATAGACAACCCTAATATTATTATTGTATCGTTTATACCTATTTACTATATTATAGATATACTGCGTATATTGCAGATAGCAGTAGATGCAAAGTGTGTGGAATATCCCGAGGTCGGAAGGAGGTCAGAGCCTCTGTATAAATTATTCGTTGACGCATTAAACCAGGAAGTGTATATTAATTAGCCGTAAGGGTCCACAAAGTGTTACCAAAGTAAACTTCCTTTCATAATTAATACTATTTCTTAGCTATTACGAGATTTTCGGGGACGCTAAGCGTATTTCCAGACACATTTCCGTGTAATCATGCATAAAAAACTATGTATGTATCATATCTATGGAAAAATATACTTTTCAGGATTATATTCTAAGGTAAAGTATAAAAGGGGTTCAGGCAGTAGTTAGTCCTTACTCTATCAGAGAAAAGGACACGCTGAAAAAATCACCTTCCCGGGACGAGAGGTGCGTGGACCTCTTTATCGGTTAGGTTATTTCCATTTTAGTGTATCATCATATGCCACCAAATACGATAACTGTTAAAGCTTAAACTATAAACGATAACAAACACTGAAAATTTAAAATTAAGTACTATATAATATAATATTTACTATTCTATTGCTGCTAACTTACATGGTTAAAACTTCCGTGGCCTAAAATAGTTTTGCTTAAGTTTTACATAATATTTGATCTGAAAAAGTGATCAGTTTGAATGACATTTTTAAGTAGATTTCAACATATTTGTAAAGATAGAATGGATCTAATTTTGTCGATTTCGCGGTCCCGTGAAAATTAAAAAAATAGCACATATGTTTTTCGATGTAATATCAGCTATGGCCCGGTGAAATTGCCTTAAATGCCATTCAAGTTATTTGTGAACTCTGCTTAATAACATATAAAAATTACTCCTGTAAAGATTTATACATATTTAAAATCTTTATAATATATAACTTAACAGCTCGCTTGTTTACGTATCATGAATTTATATTTATTCACGCTCTTATACTTTTTACTTTTATTTAAATCATATTGTATAAATAAAGAGCGTTTTCTTAACCAATTAACTGGGGTTGACAAGTATTCACGTCATGAAGAATTGGCAGGACTTTTTGATTATTCATTTAAATGTAAAACGTAATATAATTTCAAATTTCATTAAAATTTTACTGTTTCAGGCAAGTTCGATGTACAACAAAATATTATAAAATGTAGTCAAAACGGTGCGATAAAGTAAATTGTTTATTGATTTACCAAATGAAGTATATTTATACTCTCGCTTTTCAAAATATCTAAGAAATAGAAGATACTCACTGACTATGTGAATCATAAACGAGGCAAAGACCACCATCCAACCCCATCCTCCGTCTGGGGGGGGCGGAAGGCTCTCTGATCCCTCCCTCGAAGTCTCGACGACTTGAGAGCTGTTACCATTCTTTGCGCTCTTCACTGCTCCGTGCGACATCCTTATTATGTAGAAAAATATTATCTCTTGGCACGTACTCCTTACAAGAGAATACAGCCGTTGTTCAGATACAACTGTTTCAATAAATATGTAAGTTAATACTATTGATAATTATTATGTAAATAGAGGCACTTTTTGCGTATTATTTTATATGAAAAAAGGAAGCAACGTTACGGAGGGAGAATTCAGGACTCATATGATCTTATCTGCATGATCTATCAAACTAGATCATCATATTTCCACCTATCTGCGGTTTAGTATCACTTGTTTGTATCTAAACGGTAGGTTCTTTTGGAAGATCATCTTTGGCTTGTATCTGAAACAAAAATGTATTTTTAAAAAGTAATGATAACATTTATTGGATCAAAAAAATTACACATACAGATTGTAACAATTAACATATAACTGTATTATAAAAACTAAATATTATGAAGAACATCCCTAAACCAGGTGAAAACTGTATCTTAGGCGAGAGCGCTCTCCTTCTTATTTGTTCATAATTAGAAATAGTGTATCTATTCATCACAAGTCTTAGACTTAATATAAAGGACAAACTGAAGTAGAATAAAAAATATGAAATAATATGATGCTTGCAAGTGAAAGTATGAATGTGTGTGTGTGTGTGTGTGTGTGCGTGCGTGCGTGCGTGCGTGCGTGCGTGCGTGCGTGCGTGCGTGCGTGCATGCGTGCGAGAGAATAACTGCTCTTTCTTTACAATTTTTTTGCACCACCATCAATTTAGTTAAGGAATGTATATTCAATGCCTTGTTTATTGGGTTATATATTCTCGGGCTAATTATATAATATTATCTCTCAGCTAGCAATAATGATTAATAAATTCTTACCCTGTATTTATAGATTATCACATCATAATATTGTATATAATATAAAAGCTATATATTACGGTAATCAAACTAACGCACAAATTTCTTCTCCGTATGATCATGATTCATCAATTCAACTCAATGCAACCTGTATTTCTGACAAGTTCTGTTGTGAGCTTAATAGAGATAGATTAGTCTCCACTACTAACTTTCATCCCCTATTTTAACAACAAACAAATCTTGTTTATATCCGTCTTCTACTTCTAACTTCTATAGGATTCAAAATTGATTCAGTTATTTATCCTTGAAAGAGTAACACACAGACAGTTTCTTTCGCATTACAATGTAAGCACAAATAAATGACATAGTGTTGGATTCCGTTCCTATTCCCGGAAGGACACCGTAGTTTCCAAAAGATAACGTTATTTTTTCATTACTTTGGGACTCCTTTATTCTTTCTTGTCTTAATTCTAAATGTTATCGCACATCTTTTTATTGTGATGTGGACTTCTTACTTTAATCAAATCAAATTTAACTGCAAATAACATACCCCTGTTTATCTAACTTATTGCTTATATATTCTATATTAGAAAAATATAAAATACAATTAAGTTTTATAGTCAAGCTTTTCTCTTTGTCTTGTTAGTAAATACACAGGTCGCTAAATGACGTCCAAGGTTTGATACTTGACAGCAACTAAATTCCTCTTGTCATTTGATTTTATTTTCTTGTATCTTACAGATTTTGTTTTAGAGGTTTATACAGAAAGAAGTAAACGCGTCTTGTGAGCAACTATTTGCTAAGATAATTATAAAAAATATTTACTGTTGAGGATAACGTCGAAATCTCGTAAATAAAGACTTTTCTTGATAAGCGATAAAGCGATTCTTTTAAAATTATTTTAGGTAAATATATTACGAACAGCGACTGCAATTGTGAATTATATTTCTATGGTAAAACGGAGATGTTGGTGCCATTTTATGTTGCTACCCTAACCATCATAATTAGCTTTATTTTAGTATAACAACAAAGAAGAATGCTTGCTGTAATTTTTAATGCTGATTATCAGATCTGCTGGTTTACTCTTGATACCCTTGCCAATCCCTATCCCTTACCGTTACCGGTTCATTTGTTTTCGGCGATAAAACGACACTTTTAAAAATCTCTTAATTGAAATGGAATGGACCGAGTGTATTTTAACGGATTGGTTATTTTAAAACGTAAAAAAGGTAAGTAGCAACCCATTAATGACCTAATGCTGGGCACATGCCTCCTCACTCATATGAGAGAGGGTTTTTAGAGCATAGACCCACCACGATGCTCCACTGCTGATTGGCAGCCATAGTAAACAAGTGTACTCTCTTTTCCTTCACTCTCATAGTTCGATGTGACGGGAATCCGACACGACCGGAGAGAGATTTGGTGCAAAACCGACGGCTTAACGTTCTCTCCGAGGCACGAGGGTGGAGTGTGCTCCACCGCTGCTTCACCTCCACACCACCAGCTTCTCAACTTCGGGAAAATATTGAGAAAATCATATTAGAAACAAAAATATCGATTTTTGAATTGGCACAACCAGGGACTCGAACCCAGGACCTCATGTCTGTAATCGAACATGCTAACCACTAGACCAATGAGGCAGGTTTAAAATGCATATTAACTTATTGATTATAAGTTTCGAATTACAGTGTAAGTTGCTAATTGGTTATATTTGGACTATGTCATGTGCCTTTGCAATTATTTTTTACTATTTATCCACATTATAAAAATGTATAAACTGCATTTCATTGCTATGAACTAATACTGTTTTTATAAAATCACTTATTTTAATGCTTCTCCACATGTAATACATTTCGCATTACTAAGGCATCAAGTAACAAGAATTAAATGTTTGAATAACTAGTGGATATATCAATTGAGTTGCTTTCTAGATTAATGAAGGTCGAATACTTAAGATTTTTCTTGGTAAAAAACTGTCCTTTATTCTCTCTATCTCTTTTTGTTTTCTACTTCTATTAAAGAAATTGCTATCCTGAGGCCACTGTGTAAAACTCAAAGTTGAAACACTTTTACATACATACATACATAGCATCACGCCTCATTCCCATAGGGGAGGCAGAGACAACATCCTTCCACTTGCCACGATCCTTGCATATCTCCTTCGCTTCTCTCATTCTCATTAAACCTTTCATATAAGTTCGTCGGTTTAGAGTACTCTTGACCTGGCCATTATTTAAAATGTCCTGGATTTGGTCCAGGAACGTTCGCCTTGGTCTTTCCCTTCCAACTTTCGCATTCACTCTTGACTCATAAATCCTTTTTGTCAGTTTCCTTTCATTCATTCTCTCTACATGCCCAAACCATCTAAGCATACCTTTTTCAATTTTAGTCACTACGTCTTCTTTTATACCACAACGTTCTCTTATCACACTATTTCTCACTCTGTCACTCAGTTTTAATCCACTCATGCTTCTCAACGCTCTCATCTCTACCGCATTTATTTTACTTTTGTGATTCTTCTGCCATACCCAACTTTCACTACCATACATAAGTGTTGGCACCAACACTCCAGCATGCACTGCCAGTCTAGCCCTTTGAGACACCATCTGGCTATTCATAAAAGCATGCAGAGCACCATTTACCATATTCCCTGCATTCACTCTCCTTTCGATATCACTTTCACATGTTCCATCTTTTGTAAATTTAGATCCCAAGTATACAAATTCTTTCACCTCTTCCACTTGTTCCCCATCTATCAAAATATTGCCATTCATCATAGATTCATCTCGTTCAAAAAGCATAACTTTCGTTTTGTTTACATTCACTTTCATTCCTTTCCCTTTCAAAGCTTCATTCATAATATTTAGCATCTCCTGTAGCTCATTAGCGGATGACGCAAGTATTACTTGATCATCAGCGTAGAGTAAACATTTGATGAGTAATTCATTCATTCTTAACCCATACATACTATCTTTTAAATCTGTCAAACATTTATCCATGAATAGGTTGAAGAGCCATGGTGACGCAACACATCCCTGTCGAACACTTCTTTCGTCAGGAAACCACACCGTGTACGCTCCGTTTATTCTCACACAAGCACTAGAACCCTCATAGAGAGATTTCAACGCTTGAATCAGACAATCGCTCACCCCATACGTAGATAACGTTGACCACAGCTCATTTCTCACCATTCGATCATAGGCCTTTTCTAAATCTAACAGTTTTAGCACACGATAATCAAAAATATGTTATATTAAATTGAGTACGAATTTAATGAATGACTTTTGGTTCAGGTAGATCATAGACTATACTGAGAACTACATTCCTACTTAATTCAAGTGGTAATATGAATAAATTATTGCATGTGCGCATTTTTATATTCTGCTGACATTCACGCAAACACGTGGTATTTTTCATAATAATATAGCGAATTTACGTAAGACAACATGACCGCGGTTATCGGTTTACATATGTTACACACTATCACATTAGAGGTCGATGTTAACAGTTGACAATTACATCAATGTTTTCCTAAAATATGCATTATCTAGTAAGTGGAAGTTAAAAGCTACATGATAAGCAGTTGGCGTTTAAAAAGGTCAACTCGTATACTATTAACTCGAATCATAGGATATACTCCTATGATTCGTTAGGACATATTGTATGTTTTAAAGTAAGTACGTCCATAAACATAAAGATCCATTAGCCAAGAAGACGAACATCTTACGAATTATAATAGTTCGCAGCTATGGCACTCAATGTATTACGTCTATTACAATACAAAAAGGGTTGTTGTGCTATTTCTAATTAAAAACGAAAACCAGAAAGTATCCCTTTATATGAAACATGCCTTAGTGTGTGTTTTCGTCCGATAATCTTAATCAGCCTTTTTTAATTAAACAAAAGTAAAAGCATAAACGCTTAATCTATGTGACATATCGTTTGTGTTGTTGAAATCCGAAGATCGCGAATGGATATGCCACCGTCAAATCTATCTTTATAAATGCATGGTTATATTTAATACGTTACACATACATACACAAGAAAATTATTTTTAACGAGAATTGCCCTTAGCCTTGATAAAATCGTAGTGGAAGCAAAAAGTGTAACAATGAACATTGCAGTATCATTTATGCGATTCAATGACGCATATATTTGTTTACTAAGTTGTGAGGCTCGTGTAAATAGTAATAATAAGAGAAGTCTTTATTCGAGATGATATATGAGATAACAGAAATCAAAAAGGTTTGACTCCTGTATTTAAGATTTATTGCTATACCAAATTTTTTTTTCCATTCTTATATTCTTTATTAGTTTTCTCGTATAGTTCGTAAACTTTATTTCTAGTTATTTTTAAGGTCCATATGGACATTTAAACTTTTTGAATATGAGACCATTTAAAAAAAAAATACATTTTAATAAGAATACAATTAAACTTTCAATTTCAATTTTAAAAACAATATATGTATACAATTTGTATAATAAAAAAAATTTTTAAACTACACATATAATACAACAGAAAACTATAATGTTTACTCTATGCTGATGATCAAGTAATATTTGCATAATCTGCTAATGAGCAACAGGAGATGGTAAATATTATGAATGAAGCTTTGAAACGGAAAGCTATGAAAATGAATGTAAGCATAACGAAAGTTATGCTTACATTCATTTTCCAGCCAGAGGGTGTCTCAAAGGGCCAGACTGGATGTGCATGAAGGAGTGTTGGTACCAACACTTATGTATGGTAGGTGCTTAGGTGCTTAGATGGTGTCGGCACTTAGAGAGAATGAATGAAAGGAGACTAAAAACTGAAGAAGAGTGAATGGGAAAGTTGGAAGGGGAGGCCAGGTCAAAAGTACTCTAAACCGACGAACTTGTATGAAATGTTTAATGAGAATGAAAGAAGCGAAGGAGATATGCGAGGATTGTGGCAAGTGGAAGGAAGTGTTCTCTGCCTATCTAATAACGAATTTGGAGAACTTAAATATGCCGTAAAAATATTTTTTCTCTGTTTCAGTTCTTTATAAAGATTTTTCTATAACTTCTGACTGAAATAAAATCTGCTTTGCAAATAAACTGAGTAACTATTCTCAAAGTTAAATAGGCATATGAATTCACTTCATATTAAACACATTATTTCGTTTGAGCGAGACCCGTTTAGTTATTTTAATATGTATATTCTTTGGAGGTTTATTTTTTACAAATAATAGTGTATTGTTAAAGAATATGTATAGTATATTTAATACCTTTGTTATAATTATGCTGTAATTGAGTAATTTTTATCGTGTTACTACGTGTAGATAATTAAATCAGTATCACATGAGCTGTAATAATATTTATTAAAAGATTATCAGAATATAGTGTTGAAATGTAATCTACAGGACAATCGAAATATTAGAAATAATAAAAACACAATATATTAATAATTTTGAATGTAAAAAACGATACACTTACAAAAAATGTCCATCATAATGTATATTATGACCGAAATAGTCGTATGACTATTTCGGTCTTTAACTTTTTATTTTACTATTAGATAAATATTCGGTACGTCTCCCTTATAAGATAAGGATAATAATGTACCTATAAATCACATTTCCTTATTATTTGTTTTAATTCAACTATTTGCAAAAACATTTATTAATTTTTCTGGAATTGACACTCGAGAGTGTGAAATTTTTTATAAAACTTTATAAATATCAATTATTATCAATGTTTATTATAGATGCTAAGGCAATAAATAGTCATGAATTCTAAATACTTATCAATTTAGGGTTTTAATGATTAGTGATCAGGAAACTCCTTTTATTTCAAGAGCAAGTACTGCGATGGAAGAGGATATAAATGTTGACATAGAAGAAACAGACAACACTATTGGAAAACATCTTTGCAAAAATTGAGTAAGTCAATAGCTACTGGCCTATAATGAGCAGTTATCGATGTTATTAGATGCTTTGACCTTGATAAAAAAAATTATCGAAATAGCCCTGCTTAGTGATAATGTAGTACTCAATTTGGTAGATAAATACAAGGATAATTAATATGAACGTGAGAGTAGAAAAAGTACATGTACTATTTTGTTTTGTTTATTTTTGCACGTTTGCAACTATAAGATACAATATCCAGAGGAGTAACTACTGAACTTTTTGCGGTTTTTCTGAACACGATCAACTATTCGAACCGATCGTAGATTATTTACCAACAGACAGACTAATGACGATTCAAAAGATCTTTTTCAACCTATTCGAATACAGAATATTTTTATTTTGATATCTAAATATACAATCCTGTGCGAGAACATGGCAAACAAGAGAAACAAAAACAGGCGTCTAATAACTTCCGCTGCTAATTTTCTTAAAAATACTCGGTATAGTTTACATATAATTTTAGTAGCAGTTAATGACTAAAAGGCGGACAGGTTAACTTTTATTGACCATACACAAGAGGCATTAATAAGGCATCGTACTTGAAAGATAGTTCTTTTAATAAAAATTAGTGAGGTACTCAAACGATTTAGTTTTTGAGCACATACGGTCCTGTTGATTGTCGTGTCGAGATAACCATGCTGGACCTTATTTTATAGGTTTGTATTCTTATATTTATAACACTATGCACCCATTTCGTGGGACTCCCTAGCAATTAGAATACTGTTGTGTACGAAGTGTGACAGTAGTCTGGGATAATTTGAAGCATTATTTAGAGTAATGTTAACCAAATGTAGTCAGAACTGTGAGCAACATATCTGAATTACCTAATACTAGTTTAGGGACAGATAGTTATTATAATTCTATTTTATGGCTATATATTTTGCTATGATATCGCTTGTCTGAAATCTCACCTGATGGTAAGCTATGATGCCGTTTAAGATAGTTGCGCGCTCATTTGGTAAGAAGTAATTTACCTCTTAAGTTTTCGGAACTCATGCTTTGCTTGGAGTCACGACTTTGTTGGCAGGGAGATAAATAGTCATTGCAAAAGCCTGCCACCAATTTGGACGTAGAAAAAATAGAAAGTGCAACTTCCTCCATTTGCTCGGCCGGGTATCGAACGTGCTGATGCTGTGAAATCTGCTATCGAAGCGAGCATTGTATAAACACATTATTTCCTTTCTTAAAGACTTTCTTAGTATATAGGGTGGAGTATTAAGAATTGACAATGGAATCTTGAAGGTCTATTTGATCCTGTTTCGTGCTGATATAAAAATATGAATTATGAAACTGTTATGTATATCTATTTGTTTTAAAAAACCGACATTGTAAACACGTACAGATTATCTATCTATTTATCTCTGACTGTCCATATCAACGATAGTCTCGTGCTATTTCGCATCTTAAGTTTTAATATTTTATTCATTATGGTATTAATGCGCCCCAGATATATTTTTCAATGTTGTATATAGATATTTCTTTATTATGTAGAGGTAACTCGTTTATAGATAATAACTTCGTAGTTTTTATATGTAGTAAAATTAACCATAAATAAACCGTTACTCTGTAAAGAGTATGTACATAACATATGACATAGTATTGTGTACTATTGCTGTTAAAATACTAATATCATAAATTACCGTAACTCAGGGGTGTAAGGGAGGCAGTTTACATTAATATTTAGAAATTTCCATTTAAAATAACCAGCATTTTGTCCTATCAACCCTTGATTTATATTTTTTATGTGCTAATGAGTTGTCTGCCTGCCACTCCGCATTGGAACAGCGTGGTGTGTCTATGCTCTAAAACCCTCTCTCCTATGAGTGATGAGGCCTTATCCCAGGAGTGGGACCTTAATAGGCTGCAACTTACGTTTTTACTATTAATTAATTTCATTTCAATATTAATATTAAAATAAAATATTAGATGCAACGAAATATTTTAACAGATACTTTTTTTTTAAATGCCGTGTTTTTATGCTTTGTTAAAACTGCATAAAAGTCTTTGGTATTATTGACAAATAGCCTATGATTCCGTGAATTCTTTGGTCAGCATTTCACGAAGTAATAAAACACTTTGTTTGAAATTTAAAGTGTACAACACAAGTCGTATTTAATATTGGTAGGTCGAGGTATATTCGTACGCCGACCGGGAGCTCAGCAACACAGTTAAAAAGAGTTGTCCACGTGCTTCCTAAATGTCTCCGTCGGGATGATAGTCTTCAAATAATTCGTACAGAACATGACCGTGACTCAGCGAACTCCAATTAAACATTTCTGGGTCGCGAACGAAACAACTTATCAAACAATGCCATTATGTATCGTTTGTATTTCGCATTATAAGACTTTGGCTATATCCGTAATGGACACCCATTTGTCCCTTTTTTAATGAGCGTGATAAATATAATAAACCGAAACAAATAGGTTAAATATAATTAAATTTACCCCTTGCATGACGTTGCATTATATATTTGAAATAGATACTGCTGACAAAGAATTCATTTTTAATATCTATATCGGGATAAAAGTACTGAATTCAAATTAGTAACTTCATTGTTATTTTTTTT